>OW203742.1:5730078-6052578 GCA_934045075.1 Yponomeuta sedellus | reverse complement strand
TCAGCCAAATTTGACTGAAGATAAATAGATAACGAAGACAGATTTGGCTGTTAACTAATTTGCAAACGCTCGTGGCCCAGCGGAACTAAATAATTGGAACCAATCACTAGAGTTAAGCAACAACAGGCGCGGTTAGGTGCTGGATAGGTGACCGTCCCGTGGCTACCGCTAGTGGCATTTTTCCGAGCGCTTCCATGCTTCGCAATACACGTCAAGCCGTTGGTGCCGGCTGTCATGTAATGGCAGTCGTTAAGCTATGTCAGAGGCCTTATATATGCGGCGGCTTGATAACTTCTAACAGTAAGGCCCGCCGCGGTCTTACAATCCTCCACCAAGCCGGACTTGGCCCCCGTGGTGGAGTATGGCCTAACCTTCCTGTGATGCAGGAAGAGACCCGTGCCCCAGCAGTGCAGGAACATACAAGGGTTGATATCGTATATCGTAATTTGCAAGTAGCCAAATTTGATCCGAGTAACTTCGAAGTGATTTATTAAGTACAGGTGCACTTTATTATCGAAGCGGTAGTAGTCGGTCTTTGTTTTCTAGGTTATGTACATTTGTGAAGTTATAATACCACTCGCTAACCGTGAAGAAAAACATCGTGAGGACACCTGAGTGTCTGGGGAGTTTAAATACCGCAGCGCTTAAAATCGCCAATCAACGGTGGCCACGGGTGGTAATTAAGCCTATACTGTCTCTTTCTGCCACTAGCGGTAGTCACGGGACGCTCAACACAACAATTTTAAAACGTCTGTTCAATATTGAAAGCGTTTATCAGAGGGCTATCGCGTCTGCGTAGCATGCAACTCGCATCGGATGGAGCCTTTTTTTCCATGCCGTTTGAAAGTAAAATAAAAGAAATCTTTGGTTTTATTTTAAAGGGACCATTCTCTTATTCAGTGATTGCTTTTGGATTGCACGTTACTTGGTAGAGTCAGCAACTGGTTTGCGTGTCATTTGTGATTTTTATTTTGTAGTATACAGGGTGTCTCATTCAAATCGGTCAGTATGGGAAAGTCTGAAACTTTAAGACATACGAAGATCTGTTCTGAGGAACCATGTCATCGATTTTAATAACAAGAAAAACTGCATTCATGCATTTTAAAAAACATCTGTACTCCGTTCGGGAATCGAACCCGGTACTTAAAAAAAGGAACAAATACTAAAAAGTTGTGTAAACTCTGTTAATTAAGAACTTTGAAAAGACTAAGTTTAGAGTTTTATTTGTCCATTTTATCTCCAAAATGATCTAGATTTTGAAATGGACAGCTAGTTTGACTTGTAACGTTCATTAAGCCGCAGTGTCTGCGCTACTTTGGATAAAACGTTTTCTTTAATTTCATATGTTTGATGTGTTTAAGTTCACCGCCAATTGAGCACTGTGCCCCAAGATACAGTTTCATTTCGTTTGGGGAATAGGTTTCCTCACCAGGTTTTCCTACCAGTTTACTGAAAATACTAAATTAAAATTTTATTCCACGTTATGGATCTACTGTACTAAGTTATACATTTGTGAAGTTATAGGGTAGCCATATCACTCGCTAACGGTGAAGGAAAACTTCTTGAGGAAACAGTGTCTGAGGTATTCAAATACCTCTGCGCCTGAAATTGCGAATCCGCAGTGGGCACACGTGATAATATCCCCATATTCTCGGTCTGAGAAAAGGACTGTGCCATCTGCATGGCACAGTCCTTCTCTCAGACCGAGGCTACATAAAATAAAAATACTAAGATAAGTTAGTAACTTTTTTGTGACGTACGAGTAAACATGTGCAGTTAGATTGTATACACTTTTTAAAAAACCTATTTAGAGGCTAAAAATTCCACCCATGCCGGGATTCGAACCCGCGACCTCTGGCTATCCGTGCCAGCGCTCTTCCCAACTGAGTTAATGGGCGACTCACTTCAGCGCCCATTTTTGTTCCGGTTGTATACAATTACTAGCTGACCCAGCGAACTTCGTACCGCCTAACAGGCGATTCTTTAATTTTTTTTATTTTTCTCCGTAAGAACCATCCTCGTACTTCAAGGAATATTCTAAAAAAAGAACCAGCGCTATCGGTTCAGCTGCTCTCGAGATTTGCGCTTACCAACACATTCAGCGATTAATTTTTATATTATAGAAAAGATTTGCCAGATACCTTGAGTTCCAGTTTTTTTTACTTGAATGACACCAATCACACTAGCTTATTTTATCATTTGACAGGTACAAATGGTACCATCACAGAGCACAACGGCTATAAGATAAACTACAAGCGCTATGAAGTTGTTAATTACCAAAAAACTTGTCCATTATTTAAGAACCAATAACCATTGTCTGGAATACAAAGGCCTTTATTATTATTCATAATTATAATTATATTGCCAAACTAAAAGACAGTTTTATCTCTGTAATAAGATCAATAAATAAAGCTATTTTGCTGACGGTCTTGTTCGATGTTATATTCCCATCAGACAGAAAGTGTAATGTATGTCTATTTAAAATGTATTCATTTTTATTCTTCACTTACTGTGTGAGTGCAGTGGTGCTAAGGGTCTTTAACCCAATCTCACCGATTTGGGTTTTAACCGGGTTTTACTTATCACCTCTTTTGGTGTGTGAAAAGCCAAATACGTGTATTTTCGACATCCCGCGCCTTTGTCGAGAATCTTAAAATAAGGTCAGATCGAAACTTCTTTTATACAATTTAAATAGGAAGCATTTAAATTGTATGAAAAAAAGTGCAATAATTTTTTAGAACCTTTTTTCTGGATTTTCATTTTTTTTTGTAACCAATAAACGGCACAGATTTTCTCTCAGAGAGAGAGTATGGGTTTATTTACCACGCGTGGCCACCGCGGATTGGCAATTTCAAGCACTGAGGTATTTGAACTTGACATTCATATTTTTTATGTAGAGAGAGAGATAGAGAAAGCTTTATTGCACATAAAATGGAAATTTTACAGATATTTCTTAACCTAAGAGTACAGACGGCGGCCTTATCACTAAAAGTGATCTCTTCCAGACATCCTTTGGATGAACTGGACTAATACATTAGAGAAGGAAGTATGAAGTCTATATGGCGTCATTAACGTCCCATTACAGAGCACAGGCTTTCTCCCAGAGAGAAAATATTTTTTATTATTCACTAAAAGAATCTGAGTCTTAAACACTCCAAACACGCTCACAAAAATAGATAGAAAAGACTTAAGTGTACATAAAGTGCATAAAGTACCTACCTAGTCTGTGATGAAGATGTTACATGCAAAAGACAGATTAAATAAGGCCGCTAATATTTAATTGGTTGTATAAATACTCTCGGATGTCACTAAAAACTAGTTTAATTCCAACTACCTCAGCTCGTTAGAATGCACTTTAATGTCGCTGGGGAATCTAGAATAGCATCCTCTGTCATACCTATCTGTAATCTATCTAGTCATCGGTAGTAACTCTCTATAAGACAATTTCAGTCTAGACCAGATCGAGGTAATACCATTTAGATAAAGAACGCATTTAAAAGTGGCAGTGGAATCTGGAGTAGCATCCTCTTTCAAACTATCTATCTGTAGTCATCTAGACAACGGTAGTAACTCTCTACAAGTCAATTTCAGTCTAGAGCAGATCGAGGGATTACCATTTAGACAAGGTGCGGTGATGACACTATCAGCACTGAAGCAATCAATGGTACAGTGAGAGCTCACGAGTGATAGATTACGAACAGTAGTAGCTTGATGGATTGTTGCATATTAAGGCGGTTCGGTATGGCTAAAACAACAATAGCGTTAACTGGTGCGTAAGTTTAGCCGAGTCAGAAAAACAACAATGATATAGTGCGTTTATTTCTGGTAATTAACTATATTATTATGTAATCGAAACTATTTAACACAGAAAATATTCTTTAAGTCATATAAAAATCAAGGTACTATCAGGCTACAGTCTGTTTTTTTTTTATTTCGGTGCAAAAATACTGTTTTCATAAAAAAAATACTTAGTTATCAACAGAGTTTTTGTTTAGAGCACAGTTTTGTGGTTAAAACAACAATAAGGTTAACTGGTGCGTATTTTTTTATTTCGGTGCAAAAATACTGTTTTCATAAAAAATACATAGTTCTCAGCAGAGTTTTTATTCAGAGCACAGTTTTCATTGGAACCTAAAATGCGATATCTCTTTATTTGAAAAGGCATGTGCCCGATAGATAACAAAAAGTAGTAGCTTGATGGATTATTGCATATTAAGGCAGTTCGGTATGGCTAAAACAACAATAGGGTTAACTGATGCGTAAGTTTAGCTGAGTCACAAAAACCCCATGACTTAATGTAATGCATCGATGTCTGGAAATTAGCTGTGTTTAATCGGAACTATTTAACACAAAACATACTTTTTCCTTCCTGCGATGCAGACAGACCCGTGCCCCAGCAGTGGGGACATACAAGGGTTAATATCGATACTTTTAGTGACACTAATTAGTCATCTTGTATGAGCAAACTTAGAAAATAAAGGGGTACATGCCCACCCCTTTGTTTTCTAAGTTAGCTTTCGGTAACGGTGAAGGAAAACATCGGGAGGAAACCTGAGAGTCTGAGGTGTTCCAAAAATTGAAATTGCAAACCCGCGGTGGGCACGCGTGGTAATTAAGCTCATACTCTCTCTGAGAGAAGGCCTGTGCAGTGCTGGAGGACATTTATAGACTACATAAAATTAAAGTAATTAAAATCGGGCTATTTTCAGGTAAAAGTCTGTTTTTCTAAATTGAAATACCAGATAGAGCAAATAATGTGTTTTGCGTTCAATAGTTCCGATGTGTGTCTTTTGTGTCAAGACGTGACTTCGGCAGAACTTGTTGACTTGTTGTCATCGGCTGGTTGCCATTGCAACAAGAAATATACTTTTTGGAATATTATGTTCTTGTGCAGTTCAAAGTGCATTTTTTTAAATATATGACAGAAGGCCTGTGCAGTGCTGGAGGACATTTATAGACTACATAAAATAAAAGTAATTAAAATCGGGCTATTTTCAGGCAAAAGTCTGTTTTTCTAAATTGAAATACCAGATAGAGCAAATAATGTGTTTTGCGTTCAATAGTTCCGATGAGTGTCTTTTGTGTCAAGACGTGACTTCGGCAGAACTTGTCATCGGCTGTTTGCCATTGCAACAAGAAATATACTTTTTGGAATATTATTTTCTTGTGCAGTTCAAAGTGCATTTTTTTAAATATAGATCGACTATTGAATAAATGGAACGGCGGCGTTCATTATATGCACATTGTGACCTCGTGAATAATTTTCATTGTTGTCAAAATGAAATAAAAATGTAAATAAAATAGAAGCTGCCAAATATAAACGGCCAGTTTCTGAATTGAGAATTTTGCTGAGTAAATAGTTAACTGTAGTGCTGTCTCTTCAAATTTTCCAGAAAAGTAATCGTTACTTAAGTATTTACTTAGTGAAATTGTCTATTCGAACCGCTCCATAGATCTATTCCAATATTACTTTCTTCTCAGCCCACCTCAAACTTAATAACACACGGGGTCATTTGGTTTCCGCTCCCTTCTAGTTGATCGTATTCATATATAAGTACGTATAGTTGCCTAGATTCTAGACCAGAAGCTTCGCTGAATTTTGACCCGTATGTTGAAGAAAATAAGACGAAAGAGCTCTTTGTGCAATAAACCTGAGTAAATAGCAAATACTTCGGGTGTGTAATAGATTGTCTTTCGAGTGGTGTTTGAGTTTCTTAGCGACCTCCCAAATATTAGCTTATGTCATGTATGATCTTGATGGATCTTTTATTGATATTTTTATTTCTCGAATCATCCGTCACATCCTTGATCTTTATCATACATATTTGTTTCAAGATTTCCTGTTCCATAATGTAAATGTAGACGTATAGTTATAATGTGTAGGAATGTAAATTGAAGTATGTGACAAGCAATAACGTTGGTAACGGAAGTAGATTAAATAATTTTAAAAACATGAAATCAGTTATGGAATCATGAAAATAAAATAAAAACGTCCAATTACATGCTCTAATATAAACAATGTTTGCACCGTAAACACTGTTATAACACAATGAGTTCTCTACGAACCCAAAGTCTAGTCATAGGTTTAGTAATGCAAACCATTTTGAAGTTTCAATGTTAATTGCCAGTCTATCCGAACTTCCTAACAAGGATTTAAGCGTTAGAACGTACTCTTGCATTCGAAATAGCAGCGATTTCCGTTCCTTTCGCTTAATTTCTGCAAGATGTTACAAGTAACTGTCAAAATTTTTAATCCACTTTCGTTTACCAACCTCCTAACGCTGCGTAACAGAACAATGCCCCAAAACAGTGTTTTAATTACTTTCTAGTGTAGCACTCATCCGCCAGAGCACGTCCGTTCTGTCGCGAGAGGTTCAGTGCGAAACGCACCCCGATGAACGCTAGTATCACCAACATAGTCCAGACACCACACTTGTTGAAAACAAGAGCAGGCGTCAAAGAGTCCTCTGGTAAGATCCCTTAGAATTGCAGAGCCACGTATTACAACACCAGTTCACAAAACACTTCCAATATTTACAGTTCCGCAAATGTAGAGCAATATTTATTTAAGAGTTCTTGCAAGCGTCCCTTTGCAAAGCAGAGCTCTCGTGTACGGCTGAACAACAGAAAAAGTGCATTTAAACAAAACACGACACACGCTGAAACTGTATCACGAGCCCAAGTCCTTGTGACGTTTCACTGAAACATCAGCGGAAGCTCTGTGTATATAAACAACCTCGAGGGCGTGAACGAAATTGGCGCGAAAACTTTGCGTGTTTTTTTTTTCAGGTGCGAAAGACAAGCCAGCGTTCAGCCAAACCGGCAACGTTGAGAAAAACGAACCGTCAAATACGCGTAAGTCATCGAGGAATATTCACAGGATGATGATCCGGAAGGCCCTGCCGGTACGGAAGCGTGTACTAGAAGAGCGAAAGTGGCGGCTGAGCCGCGTGCGTCGCGATACTGTACTGCGCGAGCGCAGCCGCGGACGCGGTCGCCCCGCGTTCACGTAACTTGATAACCATTTTTTTTGTACGGCTTTTGAGCTATCGCCGAGGTAAAGGTCGGCTAGGTCTTGCAGTCTGGTTTGCATTGGCCGGTGAACGGGTTTTCTCGCTGTATCAATCTTAGGTACTAAGTTAATAGTTATCGCTGGAGGCTATAACTTGAGCGGGATTTGCCACCACGATTCAGTCCTTTAATTTATTTATTACATGATGTCTGGAATTAAAGTCACTACACTCCATGTGTTCTATGTTTATAATAATTATGTACACTCTGTTAATTGAGGACTTTGAAAAGACTAATTTTGGAGTTTGTTTTCTAAAAATGATCTAGATTTTGAAATGGACGCCTAGTGCACTGTTCGTGTAACGTTCATTAAGCCGCACTTTCTGGTGCTACTTAGAATAAAACCTTTTCATTTCATTTGAAATATAAAATTTCATATAGTGATTAAGTTGTTATGATATTATCAAGAAATACATATGTAACCAAAGATGACAATACTTTTCTTGTGGTATTACCAACGTAAAGAAACGACTATGAAGAATTTTTTTTGCAAAATTATATTTCCCAACTAGACTAACCCGTGTCGATGAATTGACAATTTTACTAACACTAAATAACTACTTAGGTGTCGTTCTGTCTTGTTAATTTTTGGGGAATCTGTAGAGACAGCCAAATAATTAATTACTTAGCGAAATTCTCAATTCAATTCAGAAACCGGGTATCACTACCTCATCTCAATACATGTATTACACATGACAGACATCATGCTGTCACGCGCGTATTAATTTCATTCGTTCATTATCTATCAAGCTTGGGGGCGGTGAAAGCTTAATGGATCCTTTATAAGACTGCTAAAATCTGTTAAGAGCATCCGTTAATTTTGTATAAGAAATTGACGAGCATCCGTACGACAACGTCGCCACAGGGCCATTGGTGACAGGTCTGGGTCACTCAAGACAAAACCAGACCACAATTGAAAAATCCTCTTTCAGATACATCATGAAATATTTAACAATTACGTAAATAAAAAAATAGTAAAAACAAACTTCATAAATCGAAACTGGACGCGATCAATCAGCATGGAGAAAAAAAGAAAACAAATCTGAGATTATACAGATTTTCAAATGGATAGGAGTAACTATTAAATAATACTAATACATCCACTAATTGATTTGAGACAACTCTGACTGTCCACTTTGTCAAATAAATAAAGAAAGGCTCGGGGTTCGTATTTTGGAGGCACCTTCAAAATACAGGCGCCTAATTATGAGCACTAAATCCTAAAGAATTCCTAACGATTCCTTGGTCATTGAGATAGGAATCGCCTTAAGTGCAAGTTTCAATTCCTGAAAGTTTCCTGACGATTTAACCGTAAATTTCTTGGTAATTCCGATAAGAACAAGTCAGGATATGCTGCGCAATATTGAAACAGTTCAAAGTGCGTATAAATACCATGTTTGTATGGTTCGTGTGTCGCATAAATCAGTTTTTTTCATTCATAAGAAAGTCAACCCAATAAGCACTGCACTTTCGAGAGCATTTTTTTTATTTTCGGCGGTTGATGTTTCATACTATGTACATAGAAGGATTCCAACAAATTTAACAAATTTGTCTTGATATTTGAGATAGCAAATGTCAGAAACCCAATTTGGAGCGCCTAATATAGAGGAAGTTTAAGGAGCATAAAAAATACCATATTTGTATGCTTCGTGTGTCGCGTGAACCAGTTTTTGTATTCGCAAGAAAGTCACTCCATTTAGTGCAATTTCGAGAGCATTTTTTTAATTTCGGCGGTTTGTGCTTCATACTTTCTACATATGCGGACGTGCAGGGGTCGCGAGCGCTGATCCAGTTTACAAACGAGTTCGGGTTCTTCATTATGATCAACGTGGGACAAACAATTAAAAGTTGAAGGCTTTTGCCAATTTATTGGCTCCGAGAGCGTATAAATTGAGAGAAATGCCAGCGAGTAAAGGTCGTCGTGGTGGTAATACTGCGCTGAAATTGCTGTAGCCTTGCAGTCAGGTCAGAGGTTTCGTTTACTGATTGTGTACCACGTTGCTTTTTTATCTTCCCTAAACTTTTTTGTCTCCAATCTGTTCTCTAGATTATTTAGCAATAGGTTAGTCAATCTGCAATTAGCGTCTTTACATAGGATGTTCTACTTTATTTATTGCTCAATGCTGTTTACACAAATTGTCGATTGCCCAAATCTGGTTGGATTCTTCTGACAAAATAAGAAGTAAATTACATACAGAATAACGTTCATAACGTGTAGTACTTGCGGAAATTTCAGACAGAAGATTGCCGTATGACTAGCACTAGTTTCTATACATCACACACAAAAGTTATAGTCTTGTTATAATCTTGATAGACGAAAAGTGAGAGGGAGGTTCTCGCGACCCAGCCGTGTTAGGACTCACGGCAGTTTCTAACCTGTATGTTTGCCTTGGAAAGTGCCTATAAATAATCAGCAAGAAAGCCTTGTAATGAATCAAATAAATTCTATAGAAATAAGTAAAGAGAATCATCCATAAATTACAATAAACTTAATAGGAAAGGAATAAAGAAACGAAGACGAAAATGTCAAGGTAAGGCAATTATAACCTCGAAAGAAAATGCGAGTTGATCTCAAAGAACGAATCTCGTCATAAGCACAATGCAAAGCTGTATATTATCAACAAAATTGCTTTCAAAAGAATGACCAAATTAACATATGGAACTGAGCGTCGCGGGTAAGAAGTCGTAATGAGGCTGATAACAATAGAGAATTATTCCAGCCGGAGCAATTTGCGTCTTCAAAACCAGCTCTGCGCTCGCGGCGAAATAATTACCCGCTAAATAATCGCAACCGTTTTTCTATGTCGGCGACTTGACAAAGATCACCCTCTTCTTCCACGTTCGCACTTAGGACTCAGGCGTTAAGAGCTGCCTCAGTAACCTTAATCAGCTCGATGTTGAGGTTACCTGATCGTTTACAGACTTTCGTGACTACCAGTAAACTAATGATGATTTTGCAATCCCCGACTGGACGGTAACAAACGTCAATAATCTAGATATCGGTACTATTGTTATCTAAAAGCATTTGATTCAAGTATGCCTTATGAAATCGGGAAAAAAGCAGGCATTTACCAAGCGCAAACGCGATTTGATTTTTACCGCGGTAAAAGATGTAGATGGTTGCTACATTAGAGGTTTGCACTAATAAAATATTGACAAATAAAATGAACACTGAAGACGAAGATTATGGGAGGGCTATGTCCAGTAGTGGACTAATATAGCCTGAAGAAGAAGAAGAAGAAACAAATAATACAGAAAACGTTAAGGAAGTGTAGGTTATTCGGAAGACTTACATGAACTTTAGAGAGAAAATCGTTTTCTATGTACCTTTGGTACCCCTACAGTGCCACTCATAAAAACATTATGTTGACAAAAATAGTTAACATGTTGTAAATTAACTTTAAAACGTTTAATACTTATTCGTTCACGGAATAAGAATCTAGAAAAAAAACAAATAAATATCAAAATGCAAAAAAATATGTAAAGCGATTGTAAAACAAGCTTTGTACACACAAAGTTACGCCTGAATCCCGGTTGAGTGGAGATTTGCCACTTGCCAGACCCTTCGCTTTTTCGACATAAACGGGGCGTCACTTACGCCGGCCCTTCCACTTTGCTATTCCCACTTCCCTATTTATATAATAATAGAAATCTCTGGAGAGTATGAAGGAAGAAAGACGGTCTCCACCAACCTGGACTTCTCCCCCGTGGTGGAGTATGGTCTAACTTTCCTGCGATACAGGAAGAGACCCGTCACCCAACAGTGGGTCATGTAAAGAGTTGATATCGATCGATAGACGGGCGTCTTCGCGCTAATGTCTTAGGGCAATATTTTACCCACATCTCACGCGACGCATGTCGTGGTCACAACTAGTAACTGAGTTTCCACTACATAAGAGAGTATTCTATTATTCTGTTGGCCAATTATCGACGATGCTACAGTGTCTTATAAACATGCTAAACTTCACTAAAGCTGCACCAGCTCCGCCGCTTTCTTCGTGAGGTGTTGTCTAAGAAGACATCCTAAGGGCGACCACAACAGTCAGAATTTCGTTCCGGAATTTCGATTCGAAATAACGACCCCAAATTCCACAAATCGGGATTTCGAGATCGATATTTCGAATCAGCTAAAATTCGATTCGAAATTTTAAATTCCGGATCTGAAATCCGATTCGAAATATCGATCCCAAATTCTGCAAATACATCATCATATTGGCCTTTTTGCATCTACTTAATAAGATGATTTATACAGTACATCATACATACGTTTATATGCGTTCGAATAGCAAGGCTCATGTAAGAGACGTTAGCAAATGAGTTCAGACTTTTTTCAGCGAAAGTGGATGACGATATTCTGATATCGATTGCATTGTTGTTGTACCTTTTTAAGAAGAAAAAAAATACTTGCCGAATTTAGTTTCGGAACGGCATTTTTCCGTAAGGGATTACGAACGCACAGACGGGATCCTGAATCGGGAAAAAATCGAACTTAAAACTACACGTACTATTCGTAAGTAGACGATTAATTTACTGCGTTCGGAATCCCGAATCCTAATTCCGAAACGGAATTCCGACTGTATGTGGCCGGCCTAAGTGTTAGACATACTGCACACTTTTTACAATGGAGAGAGATTAGCTTTAATGGACTTTTCGCACAACAATTTAGTTTTATTATAGGCTTCATCTTTATTACAGGGGGAATTTGTCACACCCCATATACGATGTATACAGGGTGTAAGAAAATCCTTCTACAATAAAAATATTAACCCTTCTAGCGCCACGCGCGCTCGGAAAAAAGAAAGTTCAAAGGTACCGCATAGTGCAGGGTCATTTTGCACCGCCATTTTTTTGCATCTTTTTTGTGAACACAGTTCCGCATTTCTCAAATTAGAGAAAGTACTACGTAATTATTCAATAAGTGTTATATATCACTACAATCTGCATAAAATTCCCTATCCGGTTATTATACTTGTAATGCTAATAAAATTATCAATAAACTTACATGATATTCAAATGACGAGATGAATTTCACTATCCACGCCATTTTGACACTACTTTGAACTTTGTCTCACTATTTTCACTAATTACTCATTCACTAGCACTGAACTAACACTTATAATATGATCTGCATATTATCTATTACTGTTTACACAATTTTCATACTCTAATTCACCAAAATAAAGCTATAAATGAATAATTACCAGGAAGAGGTAAAATGACACTGACCGCCCATACAAGCGGCACAATCCGGGCTAAAAGTTCGAGGCTTTTTTCACTTTCTTTTCCATCAAATACAACAAAACTATTATTTGAATCATAATCTACACACTTTTCCCAGTAATTTGATATATAACACATGAACAAATACGCAGCGTTGCCTTCTCTAAATAACTTATAAAACTTTAGCGAGCGGAGCAACTCACGACGAAAACGCAAAATGGCGTCTGACCTAGCAAGCTCATGTGGTTTCGATGATAACTCAATTTTTTTCCACGTCACGTCATTTGATTGGTTGGCGAAAGTAATCCTTACTAACCATTGGCCAATAAAACAACAGATATTGTCCATAGAGAATGCACAGAGCATAGATAAAAAGAGTCCAATCTGAGCGTTGCATAGTGTACATACGTCTGTACACTAAGCGCTTGGGGGATGCGCGCGGCCGGGCTGATTAGTGTACAGACGTATGTACACTAAACGCGAGAAGGGTTAAAAAAAAAGTTAAAATTAGTTATATGTTCACAGCTATGGTGACAGCTTATAGCCTGTAAAAAAACTGATTTGGTATAGGAGCATTTAGTCTCACCTGTATACATCGAATATAGGGTGTATCAAGATACCCTAACTTCGCGAAAAGATAACAATATTCGATTGCATCGTTAATAGCCTTCGTATGAGTGTATTACCGTCATTTTGCAGTCCTTGCCTGCTTACCATTAGATCAGGGCATAGTTTGTTTGGGACAGGATTACTGTGTGGAAATTACTACCTATGTAAAAAACATCAGAATAGCACAATTTAAACAGCTTGACATGTTGTATAACTTTTATAAATAATAAAAACTGAAACGACTTCAACTGTTGCTTTATTTCCAGATGGGTATTTTTATTTTATAATAAAATAGAAAAACTGGATAAAAACGGAAAAGCAGCTAAAACAGTCAGATCTAGTTGATGGGTAAAGTTGTAATGAAGAAAAATGAGGTAAATTTCGAAATGTGTGACATAATTTAAATATTTTAAAATGATAGATAGAAAAAGAAATATAAAGAATGGTGTAAAGAGGTTTGCACCGTTACAAGCTGTTCCGTACTAAAGCTACTTGCTTTGGTTACACCCTGTATATTGCCAAAAGCTGTTGAGCCCTCCAAGAGCCTAAAAGCCAACGGTATTACAATAGCCTAACCAGTTTTTTATGACCGGTCAATGATACCAAGGATACGAGTATGGGAGCCTCGAACTAGTTTTCTAGCGGCTCAAATTTGCATTTTTCGATCGCCGATGATGAATTTAGAAAGTTTTAATGATCGCAAATAGAGTCACGCGTTCTTGGTCAATTTGGACAACACTACTATTATTGGGGCGAGTATCAATTTTCTAACCCAACATCATTGCAAAAATTCATTGCGAAATCTCACCGAATCCGCTAGCTCGGTCAATGGGGTACTTGCGTGTAACTTAGATGGGAGTCACATTGCTTTTGAATTTTATAAGACGAGTATATACTCGTGATACAAAAACTTAGGAGAAATTGCACTATAAAACAATAAATTTTTTTTTCGGAGTTTATACACTATTATACCTTGAATGACATATAATAGCTTAGGAAATAATTGAAAAAAAAATGGTTTTCGGAATCACGAAATCAAATCGCGAAAAATAAAGTTGCTCTAAATTGTAAGAACCTTATTAGATTTATTTTTTTCATTTAACTTTGAATTTTCTTATAGAGAGTGTAGATGCATAAAAACATAATTTGACGAGATAATTGAAATATCAAATAAGACTATTCAATTAAGATAAATGAACAAAAATAGGTACATTATAAGGCTTTACGTGCAAGAGCGATGTCATAGTTTGAGTCCGATTTGTATGGCGCGTTTTTGTAATACGTGACTGTATTCTTAGGTTGTATTATTAAAGGTATTAGTAGTCGAGAAAAAAATACCTCGTTTCTTCATATTTTAACATGGTCTCTCCATTTATAGGTATACTAAAACATTTTTAGTGCAAGTTCCCCTTAGAGAGTATGAGAGAGGATCGGGCAGAGAAAGGTCATACCTAATTCTAGCAAATGGCTAAAGACCTGATGGTCGCCCAAGATATCGCTGGAGGAACGAGATGGCCAAGGAAGGGAAAAGGGATATTAGCGAACCGTAAGTTAACTTATCCAAAACCAGCATGCGCCAGTCCCTGCGCTCGTGGCCTATGCGAACCGAGTGATTGGAATCAATCACTTGGTTAAGCAACAACAGGCGCGGTAATTTTTCCGAGCGCTACCGTGCTTCGCAAGGCACGTTAAGCCATTTCAGAGGCCTTACGGGCGTCTTGATAACTTCTGACAGTAAGGCCCGCCACTGTGTTACAATCCTCCACCAACCGGACTCCTCCACGAACCAGGACTTGGCCCCCGTGGTGGAGTATGGCCTAACCTTCCTGCGACGCAGGAAGAGACCCGTGCCCCAGCAGTCGGGACATACAAGGGTTGATAACAATATGTCCCTAAAAACAATGTTCTAGGCAGCTGCAGCGTCCGAGTGGTCCCTTCACCATCTGGTGTGCGTGCCACTGGACGCTACAAATCATCTCATTACGTAGATGCAAAGATCAATGGTATACGTCCCACTGCAGGGCACAGTCTCTGTCAGAGAGAGAGTATAGACTTAAAAACCACGCGAGCTCATCACGGATTGGGAATTTCCAGTGCTAAGGTAGTTGTCTCTGTCAGAGAGAGAGTATAGACTTAAAAACCACGCGAGCTCATCACGGATTGGGAATTTCCAGTGCTAAGGTAGTTGAAGATCTACATACGTGCGTACAACGACTTATTAATTTAACGAGCAGTCGAAGGCTCGCCCACCTGCTGCCATAACTTATAACTAGGAGAACGGCATTCTCACGTGCCCTCAGTGTGCACGGAGTTTCGCCGCGAAGATAGGCTGCATAAGCCATCTTCGAGCGCACCAGCGCCATATCTCTGATTAGGGGTCAATGTGGTCGCCATGGCCGAAATCGGTCGGAGCAATCATCGTCATCATCATCAATTTAACTAGCTTATTAAGCGAAAGAGGTTGACCGGGATCGTGGCAAGTTGCAAACCCTGGGTCTCGATTCTGTTAGTGCATTACCTACAGTGACACATAAATGAGACACAGTGACCGGTCACGTGACGTGTTTTTTATACAACCGGCGGCGCTTAGACGGTACGTGTGCAGGCTTAGAGTTAAAGCAGCAATCACCGAGTTCATGGAGCTGTCAATGTACTACTGTAGGGCCTGGTCTCTGCCCACCATTCTGGGATACACGCCTGAGTTTATATAATATTGCAACTTGCCACCACATATACCTACAAATCCAAAACGTTCGAGATTTTTCGACAAAGCGCAAAAAGTTTTTCTAACCTTTAATGGCAACACTTTAACAGTGTGTGCCACTTTAACGCAACCGTGCGTTCAGAAATAAAGAAAGAGGCCGAGCCCCGACACAGAGAGCCCGTTCGGAAATGAATGACACACAACCGGTTATACAACGAGGAAAGTGTTACGTGCGCTTGCGCAACCGCTGTTTGCACTGTCTTTGTTACAAGCTCGATGTTATCTCATCTACGCATTGAGTATTGCCCGGTAGGTTGCTTTCTGGCCTCAAAATGTCGGCGGACGTAATGAATGTATTATTTAATACTATGACATGCATTAAAAACCTTGATTCTATAATCAGCAATCCGGGAAATATTGTTTTTAACGGTTTTTAACTACAGAGTTATCTCGGAGATGATCAATTCCTGTGAGATTAAAGATGACAAATTCCTTCCACCCCAATGAGCCATTTTCAGCACAGATCCTTAAAACAATTCATAAATGGCGCCTACGGGCCATAGAAGAACTGGAATACAGCTGTCAAAAATAATCTGTGCTAAGCAAAATGCATCCGACAGAGAACCAAAGTTATCGACATAGCTCAGAGAATTAGCGAGCTGAAGTGGCAGTGGGCTGGCCATATCTCGCGAAGAACCGACAACCGTTGGAGTAAACGCGTTCTTGAGTGGAGACCGCGACTCGGCAAACGTAGTGTAGGACGCCCTCCGACTAGGTGGGATGACGACCTGCGAAAAACTGCCGGCAGATGGTAGATGCGGCAAGCTGAAGACAGGGCGCTATGGCGCTCATTAGGAGAGCGCTATGTCCAGCAGTGGACTACATAATATAGCCTGAAGAGGAAGAGAGAGAAAGAGAAAGAAGAAAATATATCTAAAGAGATTTGCCCGGATCGTGGTTGGTAACAAAGCCTGGTTTCGCCTACCTCTCCGAGATACAAGCGTGTATGTATGTATGAAGTACCGACAGCAGTGAATTAACATATAGCCTGAAGAAGAAGAAGAAGCAAAATTTGGCAGACGTGTCCCTGTAATTGTTAGGTCCTTCTAGATCTTGGTAATCTGTCTTGCACGCCTATACGCGCCATCTTTGAAGTGTTTTGTGAATTTGTGCTGAAAACAGCTCATTAGAGTGTGTATGTTACGTCAACATGTGTTCTATGAACTTTTTTCTCATATTCATATTTTTTTGAAACGTCAAGATTTACATAATTTTATTAAGTTTGAGATTAACGCCCTGTACCAACGTCACAACCTCCGGTAAATCATTCTGCAAAGTAAAATAATGTCCTTACTACATTATTGTGTTTAAGCATTATAAATAAATAAATAAAATTAAATTATCTACAAACAGGGCCACTAAAAATTACAAAGCCGTAAAAGATAGACAGATAGATAGATAGAGCACACTTTATTGCACGTAAAACTAGGAATTACGTAGATATTTCTTAACCTAAAAGTACAGACGGCGGCGACCTCATCACCAGACGTGATCTCATCCAGACAACCTTGAAAAAGAACCTAAAAAATATTTTAAAAAATCGCAGATACGCCATTTCAAACGTCTGGAATCACCAGATTATTTGAACTACGACATATTCTACAAAATACATTATAGGTTATGTGACACTAGGACATGTATTAAAAAGAATTCATTCTTTCATGCAGCGCCTCACCGGGCATCGCCGGCCCAAGTGAATTCCGACATACTATACAAAATACATTAGAGGTGATGTGACATCATGAAAAAGGCATCATTCTTTCATACACCACCTTAGGAAGATTCCTCTTCTAAGTGGCGTATTAGTAAACAAGTTTTGCAACAAATAAACAAGTTCTCGTAAAGGGTCAATCAGTTTCTACTCTGCTTGA
This sequence comes from Yponomeuta sedellus, assembly GCA_934045075.1. Taxonomy (NCBI): domain Eukaryota; kingdom Metazoa; phylum Arthropoda; class Insecta; order Lepidoptera; family Yponomeutidae; genus Yponomeuta; species Yponomeuta sedellus. Next base: position 6,035,043 of record OW203742.1, on the reverse strand, counting down.
TTGACGATGAGAAAAACGTGAAAATCTTAGGTTTGAGTTACATTTTCCATCACTTCCTTTCCTTTCTTTTACGCCCAAAACGGCGGCAACAAAAACTAGAATGCCAGACGTCATCGTCCAAATCACTTGAACGATCTCAAACCACAGAACTCCTCCACCAACCCGGACTTGGCCCCCATGATGAAGTATGGCCTAACCTTTCTGCGATGCAGGAAGAGACCCGTGCCTCGGCAGTGGGGACATACCAAGGGTTGATATCAAACCACAGAATGGATCCGATAGTTACAATCAAAATTATTAATTAAGGCAGTCTCAGTAGAACCAATGATGCTGTAAACCTCATCTATTTACAAATTTAGCTGTTATTATGAGCTACTAAAGTGCGAGTATATGGAAAGATGTTTGCATAGAATGAAACCTAAAATTGCAACATGGATAACGTAATGCTACAAGCTGTCCTCTTGCTAGAGAACATATTATGTTCGCGGTTCTTCCTGATTGCGCTGCCTTCTACAACTCGACCTATGTATCTCAAATAGGAACTAGTATAAAAAAGTTTTGTTTATAAACGTGCCTTAGAACACTCACTCAGGCTCCTCCACCAACCTGGACTTGGTCCCAGTGGTGGAGTAGTGGCCTAACCTTCCTGCGACGCAGAAATAGACCTGTGGCCCAGCAGTGGGAACATACAAGAGGTTGATATCATTAAATTGCCCAACATTACAGTATTAACTAATTCGTTGCACAGTTTAATTTTCATACTATAGTATTTTATAACTATATTCAATAGACAATTATTTAACACAAAGATACCATTTTCGTCGCCGGCGCTGTCAGCGTTCGAGCAGGCTGTAAATGAGGTGTCTGCGGCGGACTAAAAGAAGTGTTTCGAAAACTAGTTCAGACGCATGAAACTTCATATAGAGGGTGATGGAGAGTACTTAATAAAAAAATATTTACATTTATAGAACACTTTATTTCAGGTTCGCAAAACTTTCTGAGTGTCCCACGCACATATTTGTTTTATTTGGCATAAATATATCTTTACACTATTTTTATTTTTAATGCACTAACCCGTGCTAAGGAACAAATTTAAAAACCTATTTAGAGGCTAAAAATTTCACCCATGCCGGGATTCGAACCCGCAACCTCTGGCTATCCGTACCAGCGCTCTACCAATTGAGCCAATGGGCGACTCACGGCATCAGTGAAATTTCGAACCTCTTTACAATATTCTCTGTATTACGTACAGGCAGCGACATCTGACTTAAGCAAATTGCATTACTTACAGCCCCGACTACCTACTTTGCAGTTAGGTTTAACATCGGAACGATATCACTGTACCCACATGATTACACTATTTTTATTTTTAATCCACTAACCCGTGCTAAGGAACAAATTTAAAAACCTATTTAGAGGCTAAACCGTTCCGATGTTAAACCTAACTGCAAAGTAGGTAGTCGGGGCTGTAAGTAATGCAATTTGCTTAAGTCAGATGTCGCTGCCTGTACGTAATACAGAGAATATTGTAAAGAGGTTCGAAATTTCACTGATGCCGTGAGTCGCCCATTGGCTTAATTGGTAGAGCGCTGGTACGGATAGCCAGAGGTTGCGGGTTCGAATCCCGGCATGGGTGAAATTTTTAGCCTCTAAATAGGTTTTTAAATAAATATATCTTGTTCATTTAGTTTAATTATCAAAGAGCGGCGATATCCCAGTGAGTAGACCACAATGGAATCCGACGCGAGAGACACAGGTTGACGACTTTGTTTTCTATGTTACATTTGTGAAGTTATAGCAGCAATACCACTCGCTAACGATGAAGAAAACATCGATAGGAAACCCGATTGTCTGAGGTATTTAAATACCTCAGCGCTTAAAAATGCTAGTCCGCGGTGGTAATTAAGGCCATACTCTCTATCTAAAAAAAGGCCTGTGCCCTGCAGTGTGATGTTTATAGGCTAGATAAAAATCTGTCTAGCCCAGTAGAGAATGGAATGGCACTGAATTAACAGGGCCCTTTTCGGCACCATTCTGGTATAGAACCCTCGGAAGCACTTAGAAGCAAGACCATTGCATAACATGTGCAACCATAGCGTTTACTCCAATAAAACGATGGAGGGCCGAGGTTTTGAACGCGCCGATAAAATGTCCATTCCGCTCTGCAGTTGCGTAATGGACGGCTTTCACTACGGCCGCGTGTTGTTGCTTCTAAGCTCAACGAGCGCGACGGTAGTGGACGGAAAAGACGAAATAGGAAGAGGTGGACTTGCGCCAAGACACTGGATAAGTAAAAAAGTGGAATAAAATAATAATTTATTGATTGGACATGTTTATTCAAATTAAAAAAAACTTGGCTTCTTGTAAACTGCATAGCAGTTTGTTGACAAATGCTCTTGATTTTACAATTTAAGTTACTCTTAAACTACCCTGTATGTCTTTAGCATACGGTCCAAAGTCGAGACTAACTTCTGTGTTGGAATTTTCTGAGTCGTCAGTTAGAACTCGTGACTTTTTCATACGTTTTTTTTTCTTAAATCTCGGAGCGCACCATAGCGACTTATTGCGCTGCGCGAGCGAAAAGTTTGTAATAAAAAAGTAGGTATTTTTTAAATCACAGAAATGCACATCTAATTAATACAATTTTGACGCCCGACTTCGCTAACACAGTCAGTGATAACCCGTCTTGTATATTTTTATCTAAAACTATTTGCTGAATGATAATGGAAAATGTAACCTGTTTTAAGGGTACGTTCGGTGAGCCCAGTCTCAACAAACGTTTCTGAAAACCAACTCAGATTTTTCTTTCGAGTTTATTAAGTGCTCAGAAAGTAATAATTTTAAATCTTTCGTGTATTTTCTTTTTTCTAAAAACCAACAACCGCTAATACGCTACCTTAAGCAACATGGCGTCGCACACAAATCAGTGACGTCACTGGTCAGTCAATAAAATTCAAGTCAACTCTCGGGTACTCAGATCTCTATACTTACTGACTTGTGACGTTATTATAGATTCGATATATCCTAGCCTACAGATACAAAATAATCAAGTTATTTTCGTATGTTAAGAATTCGTATTCCTGCGCATCGCACGAAGATATTTCGGGGCAGCTTTAGGTATGCGGCGTCCAAGTGCTGGAATGACATTCCTCCCCCAGTCCGTGAAGCGTCCAGTAGATTTGCCTTTGGGCGCAAGCTCAAGGCATATCTGCTTGAACAGCAGAGACTTTTATATCCCGATCGAACTTCGCGCCGCAGACCCACTACGACTAACTGACGCAACTACGAGTATGTGATCGCATCGAGGATGCGTATTTACTGCGTATTTATTCTATTTATAATATCCACGTTTATTCTCTTTTATATGAATATGCACAGATATGTATTATTTATTAATTGACATATTTCGTTAACTTGGCCTAACTTTATAGCAACATTTTTATTTTGTTTACACACGTTTATCATTATGTCGACTGTCTTTACTGTTATGTTGAATGTATTTATTATATTGTTTTATTTATTACTTTGCAGCAGGCCACGCCGCGCTCTAGAGCACTTAGGGCTTTCGGTACTGACTGAAAATCAGCGCTGAGGGTTCACGCCCCCAGCACTATGCTGAGTCAGTTGCCATTTGCAGCAGCAGAGACACACCGCGACAAAGTTTGTAATGTGTTTTTTTAGTTATTTTCACGGTTAATACTTTATTTGTCTTTGTAGTTTAATTTATTTGTGTGTAACTGTTGTTGCAATAAATGTTTTCTTTCTTCCTTTCTTTCTTTAAGTTTTACCCAGATTTTTGCATAAATGCAGAAAGAAGGAATTTTTTGTTAAAACGCCTTATATCGGTGTTAAAACTCATAATTGTCATCATCATCGTCTCTAAAATGCATGGTTATTCAATAGAGTCATTTTAGTCCGGTAATGGTCGTTTCATTCACACTATTGGCAGTCTAGTAACCATCGCATTGCAATGGTAGGTATAACCCGTGCTTTTTGTCTCGGCGCTTCGCGCGATTTGATCTTCTTCGCGAGAACTGCCTATTTCATTGGCTCGGGTTACACACCTGGAATGACATTGTAGTGCTATTGCTTTATAGACTGCCAAATTGAGACAAATAGCAACCATTGTTGTGCTTATATTTTTCTATTGAAAAACTACGTAAGTATTGGTCTCACTCTAGGGCCTGGTCGTCAGATCATCTGGACCATCATCATCCGGTCCGCGGCCGCCAGGTCAAAACTTTTTCGCCCCAAGGGCCATCAGTTCTTCGAGCTATGGGCCCCGCCCACTGCCACTTCAACTGAGCAATCTTTCGAGGTATATCAGTAATTATTATAATTGATACAAATGTATATAATTAATACATTTTTCACTCTGTCAAATAGCCTATTGCGAATTGGTGATTATACTGCGCTGACAGATCAATCAAACAGCGGTCTATCTAGACTAGTTAGGTACCATTCTCAGTTGTTAAGGCTACTCGTATAAAGTGCGCTGGGGCGTGACCTACCAAATAGACATTTACTTATTGAATGATGTTAATTTGCCAGAGACATTCGGCCTTCAGGCGTTTAATCATAAAAACAACTTCGGTGTTTGCATCTGCGTAATGAGATGTTTTATGCAGCGTCCAGAGTGGCACCTTCACTCATGTGAGATGGATGAAGGAACCAGTCGGACACTGCAGTGCCGCGGACATTGATTTTTAGATGGAGTAGGCTTGCCCACCATCTTCTTAAGGCTATATTAGCCGACTGCTGGACATAACCCTCGCCTAATGAGCGCCATAGCGCCTTGTCTTCAGCTAGCCGCATCCAGCATCTGCCGGCAGTTTTTCGCAGATCGTCATCTCACCTAGTCGGAGGGCGTCCTACACTACGTTTGCCGAGTCGCGGTCTCCACTCAAGAACACGTTCCTCCAACGGTTGTCGGTTCTTCGCGAGATATGGCCAGCCCACTGCCACTTCAGCTCGCTAATTCTCTGAGCTATGTCGATAACTTTGGTTCTCTGTCGGATGCCCACCATCCTGACAGCTTATTCGACATAGCCCAGAGCAAAGACAAGGCAACACGGGCGGAGCCAACCAAGCCGCGGGTTTCCTCACGGTATTCTCCTCCACAGTTAGCGTGTGATATTGCTGCTAGTTAAATTCGTAGGCGTACGTAGCCCAGTGGGTAGAACAATGAACTCGGAAGCAAGAGAGTTCGATTCCCAGTGTGGGCATGTAGAAATTAATTTCTTTATTTTAAGTTAATCATAAAAAGGAGCCCATAGTCTCTGTCTAAAGGCATGCGCAGACGAGGTACTATCCTCCGGGTACTTTTTTGTCCGTCGATATAGATCTCTTATAAATTGTATCGAATAACGCACACGAAGGAATAAAAGTACCCCGTACAAAAAGTCCCTCAAGTTTCCAAGGACATCAAGAGATCGGACTGGACAAAAGTTCGGTGTTTTCTTTTAAAACGCCTTTTCTTTTTCAACTTCATGTAAATTACAACACAACGTAATCTCAGAATATTTGCTTCCATAGTGTACGCTTCACTCAATTTCCGGGGAACAAATGACCGCACACCGTAGACGTTGAGTCCGCGACAAGTACTCGGAGGGCATTTTTACACCATTCATGGACTTTTGTCCCTTGGGGACAAAAGTCCATCGTCTGCGCAGGCCTTTAGGGCAATTTTTTATTGAGAATTTCGCCAAGTAAATAGTAATTTCTCTTTGTAGACTTTTAGTCCGGATTTACTTACGGGTGTTGTTATATCGGAAAAATCCGACCAGGTTTCGCTCCGATTCGCAGAGCTTAATCATGGTGAGCAGATACGGAGCTCGCGTCGTCGGTTGCTCGTCTCACACATTCAGTAATTTCTCTCTTTGTATACAAAACAGTATAACAATAATAATAATTAACTTAGTGCTGTCTCATCGAACTTCCCAGAAAAGAGCGTGACAGAACGTTACTTAAGTATCTACGTAATGAAATTGCCATTCAGAAACCGTTCCTATGAGAAGGCTTGTGACCTGTAGTGGGAAGTTTATAGGCTACATAAAAAAGGGGCATCAAAAATCGATCGTCCAAATCAATTGTTTGTGCAGATTGTAATTATTTTATTGGCCTTTGTTGCCGATTCTAATGATGAGCAATCAACAAGCAATCGTAGACGCTATCGATTTCAACTACTCATTAAAGAACCCGTTGGACAATAAAGCAATCATTAAAGAACCCTTCGACAATAAATCAATCAGCGTAGAAATTAAAGCGGCTATTTCACAGTAGATCTTATGGCATAAGCGTATCGATCGATCGATATCAACCCTTGTATGTCCCCACTGCTAGGGCACGGGTCTCTTCCTGCATCGCAGATAGGTTAGGCCGTACCACCACGGGGGCCAAGTCCGTGTCGGTAGAGGATTGCTAGACAGTGGCGAGCCTTACTGTCAGAAGTTATCAAGCCGCCTATAATGCCTCGGTGTCTCGAATACAAATAACTATTCATGGACATATTTCACAGATCTCGTTAGCCCTGTACTAAGTACAAGTAAATGACTTGTGTTATAGGTGCTAACATTGATAACATCCAAGAACCGAGGCAAACTAGAAAAGTTCGTATCCTAGTTTGACCCGGCCGGGGATCGAACCCGAGATCTTCGGTTTTACAGTCAGCGTGACAAACCGCTGCACCACCACTGATAACCTTGATGGTGCTATTGGTGAGTCCTTCCACCATATCACCCCCTTCATATTAATAAGTTATATTATACCGATGTATTTCAGCACGTTAGACCTTCGATATCAACCCTTGTATGTCCCCACTGCTGGGGCACGGGTCTCTTCTTGCATGGCAGGAAGGTTAGGCCATACTCCACCACGGGGGCCAAGTCCGGGTTGGTGGAGGATTATAAGACAGTGGCGAGCCTTACTGTCAGAAGTTATCAAGCCGCCCATAAGGCCTCTGACACAGCTTAACGACTGCCATTACATGACAGCCGGCACCCCTATTACTATTTCTATTTACTATTCATATTCCTACTCTCCTATTCTCTAACGTTTGCTGGAAGAAATCTCTTTCAGAGACAAGTTTGCTTTTGTACAAGCTATTTCTTATGTAATGTCCTATAATGTTTGTATGCAATAAAGTATAATGAACGAATTTATTCATTAAAGCTATAATTTTTTTTAAAACCTATTAGAGGCTAAAAATTTTTTTTTTAATTTTTTCACCCATGCCGGGATTCGAACCCGCAACCTCTGGCTATCCGTGCCAGCGCTCTACCAATTGAGCCAATGGGCGACTCACGGCATCAGTGAAATTTCGAACCTCTTTACACTATTCTCTGTATTACGTACTGTATATTTTTTTTGCCACAATGCTTCAAATAGCTTTCATTACACTTTTCGCATGTTATGGATACCTATATGTAAGATAGCATTTAGTTATATCTTTGGTGAATGTAAGAGGATGTGTTAACGTAGACCTTGTTGGTGAACCTAAATAAAAATAAAAAATGTGCTGGTAACACTACAGTAGGTACTTAACTATTGAAGTGTTACCAACGGGAGAAATAAAAGTATTTCTTTCACTTGAAAGAAAACACTTTTATTTCTCCCCACAATACCTTGTCGAGTCAATATTGAAATGAACAATAGATCTTGTTTTCACTCCTATCATAGAATACTATAGAGTAAATTTACTTCCGTTACGCTTTCCAAATTGGAACGGTCGGCGAGATATTCAACAAGATCAATATTGAATTAAATGATACGTCAACCACTATATATAACACAAGAGTTTTTATTTTATAAACAACTAGCTGACCCAGCGAACTTTGTAATGCCTAACAGTCGATTCCTTGATTTTTTTTTATTTTTCTCTCCGTAAGAACCACAGAACATAAAAAAAGAGTAGAAGTAGTGACATGACACATTAGTACGAAAACCAGTGTAACCAAAGTGATACACATAAACCAAATGCACACTACGAATTCCAAGCTGCCATTGGTAAATAAAGTCAATGCCGAAAAGGTGTACATCATAAAAGTTTCAAGTAAAATATGCACCTTTTCATAATGTTAACAATGATCAAAGTCAAATGACAATGATGAAATTATGGTTGACATTTTGTAGTAACGCTACTCTACACTAGATGGAACTACCACCGCGTCGGACCGAAAATAACTTTTACCTAGTATAACATAAAGTTCATAATTGAAAAACAAGTACATTCTCAGTTTGGGATGGGACGATGCAAGTTCTAGTTTGTCGATAGGGTGAACCTATCGACAAATTATCCAAACAGTTTAACACATTAACGGCCGAATACGAATACTGGTACCTACTGGTACCGGCTTTACTGGTAGAAAATGCATCTTTTTACATTATCTTTTGTGCAATAAAGAATTAATACTAATAGGGTGGATAGATGAACAAATAAAACAATGTGGTAGATTTCGTAATATTTTAAAATGTTACCTCTTATTAAAACTAGCTTTAACCCGCTGCTTCGCCGGCGTTAGAAATTATAACACGGGAAATATTATTCTACGACTCAATTCAGATCTTTGACTATCTGTACGCCATGTTTCATACGTAATACGAATTGATGATTGGACAAATATAATTTCATTTATATGCAGGAGTCTAACCTGGAAGTGAAGCACATTTTTTCTGGTATTGCTGCATCACATAAGTGCCACCTTCCACCTTTTTTAGTTATTATGAAGTGTTCATGAAAATGCTCTTAATATATTGTGCTCATCTTCGTTGGGAACCAATGTTGCCTTCTTATCGCTGCCTTCCATTTTAATTTCATATCCGGTTTCCCTAGGAAAACTAAACGAAAACTCACTTCTAAATTGTTTTGAATCCCAGAGGGTTGTTTTATCATTGCCTCGGTTTGCTGTTGTCAAAGGGGTTGAAGTATTAAGGGTAAATAGTAGAATAATAAAAAACCATAAAACAAATAACATAACAAAACAAAAATCTTATGCTCGCCGAGAGAACAACCACTCGAACAGGTAAACAGTAAACCACTTAATTTTTTGAACTGAAGTAAAAAAAAAAACCATATGAGTCGTTTTCGATAACCTCATTTTACATCTCGGTTGGAATATTTAAAAATGTAAGATTAAAATTACTTTGATAGTTTCTTAAATATTTCAGTCCCTGATAAACTGGTGAAGAAAAACTATATCGCAATTTAGCTGTGCTCATGTATTGTATGTGCTCATGTCATGTCTTGCATGAAAAGTAATGTATGAGCTCCAATGACAGTTTTCACATGCACAACGACCAGCCGGCCACCGGAGCTCATACATTACTACTTTACCCGACCCGGCGACCGGACGGCGACCGGGTGCATATGAAAAGGCACTTAGGAAGTAGGTATAAAATAACAATAATTATTTTACCTACTTAGACGAATTGGAATTTACAATACCTAAGTACCGTTAAGTATGTATGACTACTAAGTCATAGACAACTAATTATCGATAGATGTTTATCATGTGTGCCCCCATCCGTAATCGAATAGAATTTAAATTTCGACAGAAATTTCTAGAGAATGTACACTTTCTTCAATGAAAATTTAACTTTACTAACCAGTAAATAAAGGTGATTTCACTTTCTCATTTTTGCATTGCTTTCCGTGTTCATGTCATTACAAATTTAATTAAAAATACAATGAAATACGTCCTAAAGATGAAATGTTACGGCATGATTGGTATATTTTGGTCCCCAACTTTAATTTTTGCTCTCTAACACAGCATAACAAGGCATTTTAATAAAGTTTTCATCATTTTTTCTTTACTAGAAGCGCACGGCAACTGAAGTCAACAAAACTGTCACCGACTACGCATAGGCAATACATTGCTAATGTGAGGCACGCGGGCACCGCCCACTTACGACTTCTACTCTTTTTTTATGTTCTGTGGTAAGAACCATCCTCGTACCAGTACCTACTTCAAGGAATATTCTAAAAAAAGAATTAGCGAAATCGGTTCAGCTGCTTTCGAAATTTGCGCTTGCCAACACATTCAGCGATTCATTTTTATATTATAAACTAGCTGACCCAGTGAACTTCGTACCACCTAACCGTCGATTCTTTAAAAAAAAATTCTCTTGTAAGAACCAACCTCGTACTACAAGGAATATTCTAAAAAACGAATTAGCGAAATCGGTTCAGCTGCTCTCGAGATTTGCGCTTACCAAGACATTCAGCTATTTATTTTTATAATATAGAAGATATAGTGTTCTCTATCTATCTATTTTAAGTTTGCTTAGGAACCAACAGCCTAAATCACAATAGACTCTTAAATGTAGAGCAGTGCCAATTTCCAAAAGCAAAGAAGAGACTAACTAGATTGGTTAGACTAAGGTAAGTTGTCTTTTAAATCCAACGTACAATAGACATTTTTTTATTATTTTTGTCATTTATAATGATTAGTCACCTAAGTAGTTAGTTAAGTTTTTAGTAGGTAAGTACGTAACGTTTATTGAAGGTGTCCTCTGCAGTTTTTTTTTTGCTTTTACATATTTCGTCCTTTTCTTCTTTCAATATCATTTTAACACCTTTATGTAAGCACCACAACAATGTCTTATCTTGTTAAGATAAAAGTATAAAGTAGAGTATTTTGGTAACATATTGTATTATTTCTTTTTAATTCATAATAGCGCAGACTGAAAAGTGTTCATTTGAAGATCTAGTTCTCTTGGAGAATAAATTAATAAAAATAAACTCTAAAAATAAAAATGAATAAAATAAAAATAAATAAATAAACTGGCACGGATAGCCAGAGGTTGCGGGTTCGAATCCCGGCATGGGTGAAATTTTTAGCCTCTAAATAGGTTTTTAAAAATAAACTCCTTAGTCCACCACCCAAAAAGGGAACAACTATTCGTCAATACGAACAAACTTTATTGTGGGGGCCTAACTAGCATGAAGTTTTACACTACAGCTGCACTTTGTAACCTCTAAAGAATAAAGCAGGCGTTTTATGAAGTACAAAAAAGGAAAAGTAAAAAGACAGACAAGCCACCATCTTCAGAAATTCACTATCTTCAAAAAAGCTAGTTCTGCAGCTGCGCAGCGTGCTATGAATCTCTTTTGGAACCACAAAGGGCCTACATTGCACTGTGGGACTTTGTGCTAGTTGGGGACAGGTAAATATATGAAAAAACTGATTTTTTCTCGTCATATCGGACTTGTCTTCATACTCGTAGTAAAAGTTATTCATGATTAAATTATCATAAGAGTCTAATAGTAAAAAAAAATTGAGTTGTATGTATCATTTCATTGTTTATTTATTGTATTTTGTTTTATTATCATCTTTTATAATGTGATATTTTTAATATAGATTTTGATTTATCTGAAATATATTATAATTATTATTTAAATAGTAGAAACCCCTACTAATATTACTACCCCCTTCGGGAAGGTAAAGGAATTTTGAAACATTTCACATGTCAAACACAGTTTTAGTATATTATGAGAACCGTGAAGGAAAACATCGTGAGGAAAACTGAGTGTCTGACGTGTTCAAAAAACTAAGCGCTTGAAATTGCCAATCCGCGGTGGGCACGCGTAGTAATTAAGCACATACTCTCTCTCTCTGAGAGAAGGCCTTTAGTGGGATGTTTATAGGCTACATAAAAAAGCGAATTGCATTTCGAATTCACTACATAGGACGGTCGGACGACAATCACATTTCCGTTTCTATCGCAAACGCATAGCATTTAAATTCCATTTCTGAAGCTAAGTTCGGTGAGCTCTCGTATACCCAGGTTGTACAATTTGATTGTTGGATCTACCCGTATCTACCTCTAGGTACATTACAACTTAAACATGACGAATATCATCACGCATGTAACGGCACGAAAGCGATTCGTATACAGTTAGTTAGCGTGATATGGAGCTATCCAAAACAAATCTTAGGAAAAAAGCTACGCTATTCCACTCCCCGCTCTCTGCCGCAGCTTGGATCTACGAGTAAGTACGCTCAGAGACATCGAAAAGTAACTTATATTGTTGATTGTAGGCCTTATATCAAGCGTCACAGAACCTACCACGCCTCAGAGTAAGTTAAGCTAACCTTTCATTTTATTAAAATACGACGGAAACAAAAAAAGTTGTTGTTTTTCTAAAGTTCTAACACGGCATCAAATTACTCTCGTACAGTTTGTTTCTCTAGTCAATTACGTTGCATTACATGTGTATAGCTTTTTGTGCAGACAAACCTTCGCTTTGTCGGTGGTCGTTATTATTCGGATAGGCTGGCGTGACAGCCCACTTTCTTTGAGTACGGCCCGCTTGTTGTGGGTACGCGCAGCCAGCGTTTAATTGAATAATTATTGCGTCGCTGCTCTAGCAGTATCACTTCAAAATACCATTCCTGAGGTAGTGGCTTTTATTCCCACTGGGGGCGCCGTACATTTGTACATTTTTATGTATGTGATGTCCTTGCCTGGTTACTGTAGCACAGGATGTCCTAGCTTGGGACCAGGACAATTGATTGTGCAGCGAGGAAGAAAAAGGTGGTAGTACACACTGGGTAGAACAGTGAGCTACTGTGCGCAAAATAATTTTTTTCTGATGTTTAGAATATTGAAGGACAGTTAACATCATAACGTTTTCGATTTAGTAATGATTCGAAAAGATTTCGAGATAGTTTGACAAATAAGAAAAATCAGGGCAGAACCGCATTATAACAAAGGAAGTTAGGAGGAAAATTATCAACCCTAAGCAGGCTTTACAAGTTAGCGAGTAGTAGTTGACCAACTCACAAAAGGAAAAAAAAAAACATAGTACAAAATCCCTTAGAAATTATTTGATGAAGTTGTTAGTTGAGTAAAATGTAAATAAAATTAAATCACGATATCAATTAAAAAATCCTTCCTACAGAACCCCACACTGCGCCCGACACGCACTTGGCTGTTTCAGCGCTTGAAGTCGGCAAGTCCACGTAATAATTCTGCGCTTTTGTGGGGCTAAATGCCATTAGATATGTTAGATAATAGTTTTTGAAGCTGAATAGAGTGCATAACAGCTTCATTTCAGCTTCAACGATCTCATCATACACTCGCGAGCAATGAAATGTCACTGGCTTTATAGTATATTTTCAGCAAGGAACGATGCTAGCGTATTAAAATAGTAAGCATAAACCGTTTAAAATGCAGATACTGTGTTATTTTGATTTTGATTAAAACTGTATAGATAGATAGAGAACATTTTATTGTACATAAAAAAATATTTTACACTTCTATCTTAACTTAAGAGTACAAACGGCAGCCTTATCACTAGTTATCAAAGTTATATCTTACAGGCAACCGTTGGATGGACTGGATATAATTAAATCATAATCGAAATAACACAGAATCTGCAACTAAATTTAATATACACAATGTAATATTTAGTTGATCAGAGCATAGGCCTCAGCCTAATTAATATGGAAAAAGGACGTGTGAGGGATCAGAACGAACGATATAAGTTAAACTCGGTGCCCATTTCAAAATTCAAATGATTTCGAAGAAAACTGACCAACAATACTTCAAAATTACTATTTGCTTTTATGTCAAAGAATTTTCCAATATACAAAAAAAACAATGTACTCGTAATTAGAAGTTTAGTGATGGTAAATAGATAGATAGAATATTATTTATTGCATGTACACCAGGGATTACATAAGAGTACATAAATAGTTATGGGCATTACCCCCTATGATAGCCCAGCTCTGTCCAGCAGTGGACTAGTATAGCCTGACGACGACGACATAAGTAGTTATTATACTTTTCGTTCTGTGGGTTTGCTGTATATTGTAAGATTCTTTGAATGAATAATTAAATAATACATAAGTAAGTTACCACTATTCATAGGTGGGTTAGCACATCAATGATTTTATGAGTGATGTTTGACCCTCAGTCATTGCTCTCAAGTGTACAGCCAATCGCATTTTTTTCCGAACTGTAATTTTAAGCACTCATCTTTCTGCTCGTTTTGCCTTTCGACTTTGTGGCTAACTTTTGGATGTAAGTGAAAAAGATAATAAAATAAAATCGAAAATTTCGGCACTAAGCGGTCACTAGAAAGTATGCGAAAAAGGCATACTACATTACATACTATATACATTACGTTGGTACCGTATTCGTGTTTATGTGGTTAGTGGTTTTACAGACGAATGGGTTTGCCCCACTTGCACGAGTTTCTGAACTAAGTAGGTATGTACAGTGCTACACAAGAAATAAGTCTCGCGGATGTACCTGCGCAGATGACCAAATTTTGGATGTGCGGCAAGTTGATCGACCAATCAGATAGTTTCATTTTATGGCAGGCCGCGCACCTTTGTTGCTTTTGGTTGATTCAACGTCATCGATGCAGGTGTCTATTAGTTTGGCAATATTAGCGTGAGCGAAATACGTAGCGCTACTGCGGCAATCAATTCTGCACCTTAACCGTATCGGCTAAAGATCATGTTGAAAGTACTTATAGCTTCGGGTACTTTCGTTACACTTCTTCCTAGTCTGCGCGAACGAAGATTCCCGAAGGGACTTTTATGATGTGTAGTAGTAGGATGTTATTGGGCATTCTGGACCAGCTTCCATTCGTTTGAGCTCACGACGCACCGCGCCGGTTGGCGCGGCTTGTCGTTCACTCAAACTCATTACATCTGTTCCAGAATACCCAATAATATTGATTGATTCTGAATTTTACTTGCGGCTGGAAATGAAATGATGTTAGTAACACAGATAAATACTGAAGTTTAATCGTGATGATCGCATTTCAGTAATGAGAACATCACTGGTAACATATTTCTCCAAAAATGAAATTTGTTAAACAACCTACATCACTAAATCTTGAGAATATTGATGTAGGATCTGAAAAAAATACATATCGTCACGGAAAGCTTTTACCAAACACCATCCGTTGTATAGTTTGCGGACCGTCTAACTGCGGAAAAACAAACTTAGTCCTTGGGTTACTTTTACATCCTAATGGTTTACATTTCCGTAACGTGTACGTTTATTCGAAAACGTTGTATCAACCAAAATACATATTTTTAGAGAAGGTAATGAATCTCGTTCCAGGAATACGTTATTATAAATATCGCGATAACAAAGAAGTCTTAAATCCAAGCTTAGCGTCTCAAAATTCTGTCATTATTTTCGACGATGTTGCCTGTGAAAATCAAAATAACATTCGTGATTACTTTGCCATGGGTAGACATAAAAATATAGACTGTTTTTATTTGAACCAAACTTATAGCAAAGTCCCAAAACAACTGGTTCGCGACAATGCAAATCTACTCATCATATTCAAACAGGATGATATTAACTTACGTCATATTTATGATGAACATGTGAACACTGATATGCCTTGGCATCAATTTCGCGAACTTTGTTCACAAGTTTGGAAAGATACATTTAGCTATTTAGTGATTAATAAAGACTGTCAAAGAAATAACGGATGCTACAGAATGAAATTCGACACCTTTATTACTTTCGACGAGTGAGATACATAAATGCCGTTTTTTTTAAATCAGAAGCCACTTTCTTATCTTCTTTATATGCGAGTAGTTGTAAAATAAGAAAAAATGTGTGATGAAAAATCAATTAAACAACAAATAATTAAGTCTGCTGAGGCTGTTAAAAAGAAGGTTCAAAACATGAAAAATACTAAAATGGATTCTGAGTTGGCATTAGAAACTATGTTCAAACCAGTAACAGATCCACTTAAACAGCTAACGAGAACCCCGTATCAAGAACAGTTAAGTAATGAAGATGTTGATTCGCTTGAACATTTAGCACGACAGTCTACACCTACGAAGAAACGAAAATTTTCTGAAATTAGCTCTTCAAGGGAATCACTCCAAGAGGTATCGAATGCTAGTAACAGCGATGATAACATAAGTGACTCTGAACTGAATCAAAGTCTTAGAAATAACATGAGTGACATATTTTTTGAAACAAATTCGGATGGTGCTTCAACACCAAATGCAAAGTCTTTATCGTCATGGTCTTTATCATCAGAAGTATTCAAAGATGTACCTTATGGAATTAGATTGGAAAATGGAAAACCTATGATAGGATCAGCACCGCTCTCCATAACTAATGATGCATTTGAAATAGCAGGTCATTCGTATGTCAAAACTAATGGACTCAGTGAATTACTTTACAAAAAAAATCCTGATCTAAACATTATCACTGAAGATGATAAAAGGAATTATAAATTTATACTAATAAGCACAAACGCTCATCGACGTAAATATGATCCCAATCAACCAATCAATAGCAACAGAGGATTTAAGTATTTACAAATTGTAAAACCCTTATTATGTTCCGCCAATGTTTCCAAAGGAAAGGGTTTATCATTGCTTAAAAAGTTGATAACAAAGTAGATTACATTTTTTGGAATGATCCAAACGAATTAGTTGAAACATTGAAATTATTAATAGCTTCGAAAGATGCCGGTAATACTGGCTTAGATGATGAAATTGTATCAGTTTTAACAGAACTGAAAAAACGTGGTGTGATATAAAATGAATAAATACTTATGTAATCTATATTTTATTTTATTTCTACTCTAACCTTCACACTATTTACAAGATGAATATAGATAAATTTGGACATCATGTTCATAAAAGACTGCGTGTGTCAGATCCATTAAATTTGGTTCCTATAAACACAGGGCTAAGTAAAAATGAGTCAGGAGTTTACGACTTAAAACAATGTATATTGAGAGGATTACCGTTAGCTGTAGCAGCAGATGAAGCTGTTAGCAAGGAGTATGTAGAAAAAAACAATAAATTATATTGTAAAAAACAAGATTTCATTAATGAACTTAAAAGTATAAAAACTCAAATACAACTGCTACAGAAACAGTTAGATGAGAAGTGTTCAAAGGTAGAAGCGAGTAATATTATTAAAGATCATATAGTAGCACTCAGAGACTCATCGAAACCAGCATGAGCAAACAATCTGTTGTAAATGAAATCCATAAAGCAGCTAGAAGAAATTTCCCACGTCGTTCTGTTATTTTAAAAGGGATTGATGATTTATGGCAAGCCGATTTGATTGATATGCAAAACTATCAGAAGGTTAACAAAGGATTCAAATTTATTTTAGTAGTCATCGATGCTTTTTCTAAATACGCATGGATCGCTCCATTAAAGAATAAAACAAAAACTGAGGTGTCTCTAGCGTTTGATAAGGTTTTACAAGAAGGCCGATCACCTGCTAATTTACAAACCGACAAGGGTACCGAATTTCACAATGACGTTTTTCAGAAGCTTACGAACCGATGGAAAATAAATCATTATTCAACTTATTCAACAAAAAAAGCGTCTATAGTAGAAAGATTAATAAGAACTTTGAAGAGCAAGTTGTTTAAACATTTTAGCTTGTTTGGAAATTATAAGTGGATTGGAGAACCTTTATGTGATATAGTTAAGAGCTATAATAATACTATGCATCGCACTACAAAACATATGCCGTCTGAAATAAACAAGTTAAATGAATCACTCGTTGCATGTAATATAAACAAATCACAACCTTCCTTACCTGCAAAGAAAATTAAATTTCGTGTTGGAGACTTTGTCCGTATCAGCAAGCACAAAGGAGATTTTCAAAAAGGATATACACCAAACTGGTCTACCGAATTATTCACTGTTGTAAAAGTAATAAAATCTATACCCACAACATATTACATACGAGATCAACATTGTATACCAATAAAAGGTTGTTTTTACGAACACGAACTGCAAAAAACTAGCTGTCCCAATATTTATTTAGTTGAGAAGGTAATTAAAAAAAAGGGAAACAAATATCTTGTTAAATGGCTCGGCTTAGGTCAAGAGGAAAATAGTTGGATTAATAAAAGTGCTATAATAAAGCATTGAAGTATATTACTACAGATTAGTTAACTTATTTTTCATTACATCGTTAGTTATGAAAGGGAAAGGACTTCTCAATACTTTAATCAATAATTTACCAATAGAGTTACACTTACCAGGCTACAACTACTGCGGTCCAGGTACTCGATTACAAGAACGTTTGCAAAGAGGCGATAAAGGCATAAACCCTTTGGACAGCGCTTGTATGCTGCACGACATAGCTTATTCAAAGTATTCAAGTTTAGAAGATCGGCATAAGGCTGACTTAGAGCTAAGAAAGATGGCAAAGCAACGATTAAAATCAGAAGATGCTAGCAGAGGTGAAAAAGTTGCATCATGGTTGGTGAATAAAGTAATGAAAGCAAAAATTAAATCGGGTGCTGGAATTAAATCATTCAAAACTTCTATGGCTAAATTAAAATCGCATCTGAAAAAAAAGAAACCTAAAAATATTCAAGATGCTATTCAGTTTGCATACTTAGCAGCAAAAAAAATATTTCATAAGAAAAATAATATGAAGCTGCCAAGAATTATTCCCATCCCTAAAACTGGAGGAATACTTCCACTCATTCCTATTTTTGCTGGTCTATCAGCATTGGGTTCTTTAGCTGGAGGTATTGGTGGAATAGCAAAAGCAGTTAATGATTACAAGTCAGCCCAAAAAAATCTTTCTGAATCCGTGCGTCACAATAAAATGATGGAATCGATCTCCTTAGGCAAAGGTTTATACATCAAACCATACAAGACAGGTAAGGGATTGTGCGTACATTCTTCAAAAAACTAGTTAAAAGGTTACCCAGACGAGCACTGAGTAATATAGATTTAATATATTATACTCGGGACATCCCATACTTTCGAGGTGTCTATATGAGAGACACTTTACCAAGCAAATCAAATAACATCGAGTGCGCTATCCTGAATCTAGATAATTCAATAAATCCGGGAACTCACTGGGTAGCCTACATTAAGATAAATAATTACAGCGTGTACTTTGATAGTTATGGTTTAAAACCACCTGTAGAATTAATCAAGTACTTAACAAAAAACACTAACGTTTATTATAGTTATATGAACTATCAACAAAACAACACCTATAATTGCGGTCATTTATGCATAAAATTTTTAAAAACATTCTGGTTGAAACATTTATATTAAGAAATCATAAACTATTCTCACCATTATTACGATGTCATTCACGCTATCAATAACCGGTTGTAAACCAGCTTTGTCAACATTTTATTCGCCGGCTCTGCAGCTTGATGGTGAATATGAATGTGGGCTGATCTTTTTTTCGACGTTTAATTCGATTCCTAACATAGAATGCTACAACAACAAATTTCATTATGGCGATAACGAAATGATTGAAATACCCGAAGGATCATACGAGCTATTAGATATAAATGACTTTTTAAAAACAAATTTAGTAGACTGTACGTTTAATTTGATATGTAACAATAACACTTTGAGCACAAAAATAATTTGTTCAAAAGATATTCATTTTGAGAAATCCGGTTCAATCGGAAGGATATTGGGTTTTGGAAATCAGACTCTTAAAGCTAATATATTACATGAGTCTCTCTTCCCTGTAAACATTCTACCAACAACCATCGTTCGAATAGAATGTGATATCGTGAGCGGATCGTACATAAATGGGAAGCCTAGCCATATAATTTACGAATTTGCACCTAATGTACCGCCAGGGTACAGGATTATAGAAATCCCAAAAAATTTGATATATTTCCCAGTAAATCAAAATACAGTTAGCGAGATTAATATAAGGATTTTGGATGCAAATAACAACCTTATAAATCTACGACAAGAAGAACTACAGTTATATTTACACCTAAGACGAAAATGATAGATTTCATAAATAAAACATTGGTACCCGAAACCAAAGATCTCAGTACAACACATCCACCGCAACAGAAACCACCTGCTAAAAAGAAAAAACTGACTAAGGAAAATAAACAATTTCTCAGATACTTAAAAGTCATAAAATGAATATCTTAAATATCTTGGATTCTTTCGCCTACGACAACAGCATTGAAAGCTACCAAATCCATTCGTATAAGCCCTACATTAATAGTTTTAACAAAAACGATGAAATACGCATTCCCATCAATCAACAAGACTTATACGTCTTACCGTCACAGAGTACACTATACATCGAAGGTTCTATCACAGTGCACCGTCCAAATGGCGATAAAAAAGAGAGAGTGAGTAATATTGAGTTGGTGAATAATGCAGCGCTTTTTCTTTTCCAAGACATTCGATATGAACTAAATGGCGTAGAAATTGATAGGATAAAAAATGCTGGGATCACAACTACTATTAAATCATTGCTCTCGATGAATGAAAATGAATCAAAAATGTCACGGCTATGGGGGTGGGACATTGATGGAATAAAAAATACTACTGGTAATTTTTCCGCCTGTATCCCATTGAATAAAGTTTTAGGTTTCGCTGAAGATTATAATAAAATAATAATGAACTGTAAACATGAGCTGGTTCTTTTGCGTAGTAATACAAACCTTAATTCTATTAAATTAACCACTAATGAAGTGTTAGATGACATAACCATTAACAAAATTGTATGGAGAGTACCGCATATAAAAGTATCTGATCGTGAAAGAGTTAACTTGCTGAGATGTTTGGAGAAAGATAGACCTATCAGTTTAGCATTTAGGAATTGGGATCTCTATGAATACCCTCTTTTACCACAGACTACAAAACATACTTGGTCTATAAAAACCACATCTCAATTAGAGAAACCACGTTATGTGATTATTGGTTTACAAACTAATCGGAAAAGTTTAGGTATGAAAGACATGTCTCACTTTGATCATTGTTATGTACGTGATGTCAAGGTTTTTTTAAATTCAACTTACTTTCCATATGAAAGTCTCAATATTAAGTTTACTGAAGAAAGGTATATGATATTATATGATCAGTACGCTAGATTCCAACAGTCTTACTATGGACGTCGGTGTGAGCCGTTGTTAAATCTGAAGGATTTCAAAGATAAAGCACCATTATTTGTAATAGATTGCTGCAGGCAAAATGAGACCCTGAAGACAGGTCCCATTGATGTTAGAGTAGAAATAGAGAGTGATTTAGAAATACCAGATCAAACTTCTGCTTACTGCCTCATACTAAACGATTGTGTAATCGAATATAAACCACTTTCTAACATCGTTAAAAAAATAACATGAATTCTGAACATATTTTTGTAGATTTACAAGGATTTAGAGATTATAAAAATAATTTTATTATTAAAGAGTTTGCTCTCGCTACTAAAGAATTTACTATGGTCTACTTGGTAAAACCTCCTTATCCATTTTCTACTTTATCAGATAGCGAAAAAAAGCAAGTTGTTTGGTTGGAAAAGAATAGAGGAATTTATTGGCGTGAAGGTTTTATTGACTACCGCGAATTTCATAGGTTAATTTATAGTTTATTGAGGAATAAGAAAATTTTTGTAAAAGGTTTAGAAAAAATCATGTGGGTAAATAAACTTTGTGGTGATTGTTGTGTTATTAATATCGAGGAAAATCAATGTCCTAATATAAAATACCTGCATGATAAATATAGTGTATGCAATTTTACGTGTTTTTCTCACCACAAACAATGTGCGTTGAAAAATGTACTATGTGTCAAGAAATGGTTTTATGAAAATAATGTTATAGAATTTATTTAGAATAAGCAAGTATTTATGTAACTTTTTTATTGAAAGTAAGAAATAAATGTAAATGTATTTAAAAAAGAAAACATGTTTTATTTAATTAATTTTTAATTTAAAACGAAATTAATAACTATTGCACATATTTTTAGAAATGTTCTTAACTACGTTTTCCACCATGTCCATTATTTCGTCTACAGGATCTATCACAACATATTGGGCACTTAACACCGCACTTTCACTGTTTGTGTCCTTACACTCATTTAAGTCGAATACTTCTATTTTTATCAACCGATTTCCTCTTCTTGCCGCCTTGCTAACCACATATGATGTAGACGTGGAGTCCTTTGCAACCCGTTTCCTTGAAGTCTTACTTTTCCGCTTCCCCACGTCTGATGGAGCCGGGTTTCGTATTTCTTCGACATCACTATCGAACCCACTCAAAATATTTTGCGCGTAGTAGTAAGGGTCAGTCGGATCAGTCTCGCCTAAAATCTAAAAAAACTCGCCTCACTATTATCATACAGTGAATAAACTTGTTTAATAAATTTCTGTAATACGTCCCAGTGCGGTGTGTCCGTATCAGTCTGCAATTTTATTACCATCAACGCTTTTTTCCACCTCTCTTGAACGTTGGTACTTGCAGCATCGGTAGTGTTGTAGACCTTCAATTCTATATAGAATTCTCCTTCCGTCGTTGCTGTCCGACGAACGTGACCATTGGCGACCCGCGTCACTAGACTCGACCCCAGTTGGTGCTGCTCGGGAGTCGCTTTAGCGACCTTCTCTGCGTCTCGCAAAATCCCGAAAAGATCTCCCACCGTCTTTTTCTTTAAGGTGCTTGCAGACCTGTAAAAGTGAACAATATATTTTAAAACATAAGTACCTTCATAAACTTATACCTATATTCCGATTGGGTAGGCTATCTATAGGAGATACACATACATTGAACGAGTATGAAGTGGATGATAGTTTAATATGAAGGGTACATATCTACTTTTGATCTATCCCATATATGTCATTCTTAATAAGCAAATATCCCAAGTGATTCTTAATAAGCATATCTTACATGGAAAACAAAAATACTACGCGAAGCGGGTATCGAACCCACGACTAGTAAGATGCAAAGTAAACAGTCGACAGCATGTTAACCTTTACGAGTACATGCCTGCAATGTAATCAACGATTCAATGACTCAGCGGTGTGCTAGAGTCAAATGACGCGACAACGTAACAACGAATAATATAACGAGACTAATTCTATTCCAGTAAACTTTTCCCTGGATGTAAACATTTACCGTAACGATCAATGTTAAGCCGGGTCCGCTGCGCCATGTTACGCGTGTTACAAAAAATGTAACACGTTATTAAAACAAAAATGGGGAGTGGTATTAACACTTTACGTGTTACGTAACGTAACGTTATATAACAAGTACCTAACGTGTTATACCATGTCCCACTTTTATTATATTTAAGTGTTACGTTTTTTGTAACACGCGTAACATGGTGCAGCGGCCCCGGCTTTAGGCTATAGAAAATAAGGTTTAAGGGTCAAACCTATGGTTTGAATTATTAAGACGAATAAACAACTTTTAGTTATGAAACAAACAAATAAACAGTTGTTATCTCTTTCAATGTTCCAAGATTTTCATCAACAGCTTGATTACATCGAGGGAATCGTCATTTGAAACGATGTGTAAAGTGTACAATCATTTATAATAAACTATAGATGTATTGTATTCTTACCTAACTGTCTCCTCAACGTAGCTCGATGCTTTGCGTTTGGAGCTGGTTGGAGTCTTTTGCTTCTTACTCGACTGCACAGCAATAGGTACACCAGAGAATTCAAACTCGGAGTCAGACCTGAAATAATAATAACATAGTTTTATACCAGTCTTATACATTTAACCTAAACGATTTATACACCGTATTGTAATTACTATACTAGATAAATGTAGTGACTGGAACATATTTTTTAGACATAGTTCGGGACATAGTTTTCATATAGGGACTAATACGGTTTAGTCAGTGGAACACGTAAAAAAAAAAAAATTAGGATGTAAATAAATATACTTACTAACATTTTGATACCGATGGAGTGACTGGTAGCGAGGAAGTCGTAGATAATTACACCACACGGAGACTGTACTGAACAGCGTTATCACGTTATCGGAAGTGATGAGAATTTTAGATAAATCAGGGTGTTATAGGTTTATATCCTAAATGTGTATGTTGTTTTTTTATTACAAGTACTGTAATGAAGTAAATGCGAAAATCGCCTTTATTTATAGGTGTATGAATATAGGTGATTGTTGATAAAAGTAATACATATTACTTTTTAGTATCGAACACCCAAAATTTTTGCTTTGCCTTCAAAAGTAGGTACTTAACCAAATCATCTTGACCGGTAGCAAGGTCAAGCCTATATGTTATTCTCATAATGTCAGCACTATTTAATAGCTCAAGTTAATGTGGCTGGTTGCCATTGCAACATAATGTGACCAATATATCGATTATTGTAGGTAAGATGTTTCGCAATCAGAAGCTTGCAACGGATCCAATAACGTTAACGTAGCAAATTCGTAGGTTTCATACCTAGGTAGGAGTAAATAGTCCTAGATACACATGTTGCAATTTACTTTAGATTTTCTTGATCTTAATCAGATAATGTTCGAATTGGGTGAATATTTCACTATAGCAGAAGAAAATAAACTGTTATTTCCAGTTACCAGAAATCGGATGATGAGCTAAATAGGAAATTATAATTAATTCCTCTAGCTTATCCATAGAAAACATCGTATGATATCGATGAAATTACTATATAAATGTATTTCAGGATAAATAATACTTATCTAGGTATTCTTTATAAAGCATTTGGTAGACTCCACAATATTATGTGAAAGTCAAACATTAGGTATTAATGATACCTACAGCTAAATATTTTGATGCAACGAGTTTTTTCCGTGTGGATCTTAGACTAGAGTATAGCTAGTATAGTCAACCTTTGGTTATCTCTTATGTAGGTGATACATTAAAATATTATGACCCCTCTAAATTCTTTATTTATGGGTTATGTAAAATTTACTGTATTTATTTTACTGTATGTTACAGATAAATTTAGATAGAAAATGAACGAGAACTGATGTTAGAAAACTGTTGAAAAAATATAAAACTATCTGCATAGGTTCAGTTACGTATAATGGGATGAGAATAATATCTTCAAGTTTCAATTAAAAAAAGACAAAATGCTGTCGGTCGTATTTACAAAATCATGATTTCTTAAAATACTTTAACATCAAGTCTTAAAAAAATAATAACATGGAAAATGCTTTATTACCGGAATACCTTTAAGGAATGTTCAAAGGAACCAACTTTTATAAATAAAACTGTACTTTTTGACAACATATTTTTTCTTACACCGTGTATACTTCGTATCAAATTTATAACTCCTGCGTCAACAGCTAAAGGTTGACAATCCCTGCCAGCCACCTATCATATTCGCATTCGCGTTAACTAAAGTGACACGTTAGTAGGAAATAGATTTCCATTAATGAAAGTATACTTTTATGTGTCAGTGATATTATCATTAATTCACGATTTTACTTAAGTATACCCAAGGATTCAAGTAACTGTAGAAGTACATTTTTCCTACTGTGCAATGTTTTGTGTTTTCCGTAGTGAACGATAAACAGGAGACTTCAATCTGATCACTAACATTTTTGTGGGAAAAGTAAGGTATTCTTTGTGCCGACCATAAAATATGCCTAAAATACAAGTATTTCCTGGTTCTGCCAATCACCCAGTATTTGTGTCACATGAAAAGGATCACAAAATTTTGTTGTGTTGGAATCACCTTTTTTACAATGGGAGACGTCAATCTGACCATAAAATACAGTTAAGACGAAAATGTTTTGTGTCACTGTTGCGCAAGAAGGTTCATCACATGAAGTCAATCTGATCACAAAGTAATTTGTGGTGCTGAATCTTTCTAACAGTGGGAGCCGTCAATCTGACCACAAAATATGATTAAGTTGAAATTGTACTTTTATGTTATTGTATGAAGGGCCATCACGGGAAGTCAATCTGATAACAAAATTTGTGGTGTTGTACCTTGTTCATGTGGGAGACGTCAATCTGACTACAAAACAAACTGGGTTGAAAAAGCAAAGTTTTGTGTCACTGTTATGAAAAGTAGACACCAGTGGTGTTAAACTCATTCAGTGGGAGAAGCCAATCTGGTCACAAAACTATGACTGGGTAAATACAAGTATCACTTGGAATATTTCATGTCATTGTCTTAATGAGGAAACCTAACCGATACCGCAAATAATGTGTGCTGTTTTATCTAGTATATTACGAAACTGCACAAAACATAGCTAGTGGGTAAATACAATTCAGTTGAGCTTGGGGATCCTTTATTTAATTCAACTCAGTGACTATGCGGACCTATCTCCACCAAGATGATGGTGAGTTGCATTCACTCAAGCTTCCTAGTGTCATTCGTTTTCATTGATGGAATTTATCATAAACTGTGTAGGTTGCTCGTAAAATTATTGAAACTATAAATTAGAATCACTCGATGTTATTGGGTATTCTGGAATAGCTGTAATGAGTTTGAGAGAGCGACAAGCCGCGCCAACCGGCGCGGTGCGTCGTGAGCTCAAACGAATGGAAGCTGGTCCAGAATGCCCAATAACATCCTACTTGTAGTACTGTACCTACAAAGCGAACTTATTTGCTTCGAGTCTAATATGTTTAGAGGACACACAGGTGGACACCTCAAATACTCAGATTTCCACACGATGTCTTCCTTCACTTTGAGCGAGTGGTATTGCTACCATAACTTCAAAAATGTACGTAACTTAGAAAACAAAGTCATTGATGCATACCGAGATCCCACACCACAAATTACCATTGAACACATGACTATTCAAATATTATACTATTTTTATTTTTAATGCACTAACCCGTGCTAAGGAACAAATTTAAAAACCTATTTAAAGGCTAAAAATTTCACCCATGCCGGGATTCGAACCCGCAACCTCTGGCTATCCGTGCCAGCGCTCTACCAATTGAGCCAATGGGCAACTCACGGCATCAGTGAAATTTCGAACCTCTTTACACTATTCTCTGTATTACGTACAGGCAGCGAAATCTGACCGAGTCGCCCATTGGCTCAATTGGTAGAGCGCTGGCACGGATAGCCAGAGGTTGCAGGTTCGAATCCCGGCATCGGTGAAATTTTTAGCCTCTAAATAGGTATTCAAATATTTTGGACTTGTGTATTAATTTATTTTTAATGTTGAATAAATTTGTGGTTTCGAACTATTTAAAGAGTACTGTCAACAAACTTGTTTACTTACTTATTTTCTGGCACTTTTTCGTCAAATTAAAATCAAATTTTTGATATGCAATCGGAATCGTTTCAATGGAGTTAAGCGCTAACTAGCGCCAGCAATGGAATAAAAATCATAACTTGTTTTATAACACGTTTTTTCTAAAAGTAAACATCAAAAATCTTAATATCTGTGATAACTATTTTTAAAACATATAGCCTAGAATGTAGTATTAATATCCTATCCTAACGAATTAAGTCCTCGATTGTTAATCCTAGACTGTAGGTTCTAAAAATAGTTAACATAACATAACATTTACATACTGGCACATACATTGCGTCTGACCCCACACTAGGATGCCCTGTGTCGTGGGAACCAGAAACAACGACATCACAAACATGTAAACATCCAAGACCTGGGGTTTTTTTTTGTTCCCAGCCGGGATTCGAACCCGGGACATCTTACATGGTAGGCAGACGCGCAACCGCTACGCCACAGAGGTCGTCACAGTTGTTAAGATTTCTCATGTACATTTTCAGTTAAAGTCCGTTGGTTAGTACCCGAACAACTTAAGAGTTTTTCTTAGTTTTTCGAATTTTTTAAGGTTAACACGAGCACTAGACATAATAAAAACTGTTTTTATACGGATCTTACTCATTTATAAAATTTTTACAATTTTCCTGCCCTGGTTTACCAATTATTTTATATAAAATAATTGGTTTGCCTATTTTGGAACGTAACTTCATAATTTTTGCAGAGGGTAGTAAACTAACAGTTAATGCTTTCAAAAAGACGCCTGTCACCTCAGTCAACAGAAACCACGGCACCTGAAAGAGTGCCGAAACGTCGGAAAATTGTAAAAATGTAATAAACGAGTAAAATCCGTATAAAAACAGTTTTTATTAATACAATACGAAGTAAAATTCTGTATCACTTGAATTTGAGTTACAAAACCATTATCACATTTTTCTTATTTCCCACTTCCTAGATTATTTGAAAACATGTAACAGGATCTATATCTTGACAAACGCTTTCAAAAAATTAACTTTAATTATATCTGAAGAATGCATCCGACAGAGATCCTAAGTTATCGACATAGTCACAGAATTAGCGAGCTGAAGTGGCAGTGGGCTGGCCATATCTCGCGATGAACCGACAACCGTTGGAGTTCTTAAGTGGAGACCACGACTCGGCAAACGTAGTGTAGGACGCCCTCCGACTAGGTGGGATGACGATCTGCGAAAAACTGCAGGCAGATGGTAGATGCGGCAAGCCGAAGACTGGGCGCTATGGCTCTCATTAGGAGAGGGCTATGTCCAGCAGTGGACTACATAATATAGCCTGAAGTGGAAGAGAGAGAAAGAGAGAGAAAGAGAAAGAAGAAAATATATCTAAAGAGATTTGCCAGGATCGTGGTTGGTAACAAAGCCTGGTTTCGCCTACCTCACCCAGATACAAGCGTGTATGTATGTATAAAGTACCGACAGTTTCACCAACTGTTAACCAAGCAATACAAATTAAAAAATAAACACGAATATCTCATGAAATAGCACGACAATTCACGGAAATTCTTATGGTCGTATTGTCTATCTGGTTCCTCCAAACTGGAGGTCGCCAATAAATTTACCGATAAGGCAGACAGGTTCTTTAATAGCACTTAATAAACCTTGAACACCGAGCCTAATCGACGAAACTAAAGCCACAATTTTATCAAAGACCTGTCTTTACGATGGTCATTATTGAAACAAAACGTAGGGTCATTCTAGAAGAGGAGGACTTAAATACATAACCTTGTCAGTCTACTCTCAGATGCAATGTTAACTATTTCAGAACTGCGAGAACGATAATCCAAGTCCATATCTTATTTTATTCAATCTTCAAAGCAGAATAAAGTCGCTTGAATCACAAAATAAACTTACACAGTTTGTGTTCTGGAGTGCGGTCAAGGGTACAGAAGTTTGCTAAAATGAAAGTGGGATATGGGATATGCAGACTAAAACTTAAAGCATAAACATTGATTGATGTCAACCCTTTGTATGTCCCCACTGCTGGGGCACGGGTATCTTCCTGCATCACAGGAAGGTTGGGCCATACTCCACCACGGAGGCCAAGTCCAGTTCGGTGGAGATAACATAAAGCAGGTAAAATTGAACCAAAGTTGCAGTGATCAATGAGTAAATCGTTAGACGAAGACGGGTTACATATTATACTTGTAAAACTGATAATTCTGATGAATTTTGATTCAAATATGTTACATAAACATACATACATAACCTCACGTTTTATCTTCCCCTTCATTGTTCTACAAACATAAATTTTCTGGATGTTGGCATCCTGTAGAGCATTATATCCTAAGAACTACAGCGCGGCTACCCTTTTAACTTTTCTTATTACTGCTAGTACATAACAGTTAGCTTTTCAGAATGTTTTGTGTTCGTGGTACGATTAAAATGGGCACTATAGGACTCCACCGTCACAAAACGTACAAAAGTCTCTAAAATTAATATAGATATAAAGTAGAAACGCATGAAGTAACATGAACAAGAAGAAAACGTATAAACAACACGTATCTAAGAATGGTCGTAGCAGTGACCTTCTTCTTCAGGCTATATGTTAGTGCACTGTTGGACATAGCCCTCTCCTAATGAGCGCCATAGCGCCCTTTCTTCAGCTTGCTGCATCCAGCATCTGCCGGCAGTTTTTCGCAGATCGTCATCCCGACTAGTCGGAGTAATATAAATAATATCATACCATAATACCACATGCCATATTATGGCAAGTGGCTAGTTAAAAAAAGTCAACACTTACCTTTTTCCTCTCCATCTCCTGGAGGTTCCTTTAGGACGGTCACTTTGTTTGTCAGTAGAAGAGGAGTTTAGATCCACTTAATGACAGTCCAATTCAACAGTCCTTCGGTACAACTTGTGTATATTTCCAAAAATAGCCTGATTGCCATGACAGAGGCATCTCCCTAGACGTCACTGAGCCCGATCTTTGGCTATTCTTTTCCAGTTACTGCCCATCGAAGATAGCGAAAACTCGAATATCAGCTCTATTATTATACGCATAAGTCACTAACCTGGGTGAGGCCGAGTCGGTAACTGGTAACGTCCAGGTCGAGCGAAAGTAGCATATCGTCCACGATCTGCCGGTCTGAGGAGGGCTGCTGAGGGGTCTCTGCACCGTCGCTCTCCGAGTGCGCCAGTAATCGGTACCTGGGGTTCAACGTAAATATCGTGGAGGATTTTTTTTAATCGACGTCTTATAAGAAGATATCAACCCTTGTATGTCCCCACTGCTGGGGCACGGGTCTCTTCCTGCATCGCAGGAAATTTAGGTCATACTCCACCACGGGGGCCAAGTCCGGGTTGGTGGAGGATTGCAAGACAGTGGCGGGCCTTACTGTCAGAAGTTATCAAGCCGCCCATAAGGCCTCTGACATGGCTTAACGACTACTAAGAAGGAGGTTCTCAAATCGTTGGATTGTTTTTTTTTCTGTATACAGTTTTCCATTAACTCGGACTTGGTATCGGTGGTGGAGTATTGCCTTCCTGCGATGTAGGAACACACCCGTGCCCCAGCAGCGGGGACATACGAAGGATTGTACTGCGAATCTCAGGTATGTAAGACTTTTAATGTATTTAATTTTGAGGTGTTTACAATAAAGAGTTCTAATCTAATTAACCCTACTTCACATTTAAAGGTTATGTTCGTTAAATGAATTCTATGTTTTAGTGTTGTGGTGTTTGTACTCTTTCCTCTACCTCCTGCGGTAGGCAGATAGTGCTTATGGCATGAAGTCTGCCACATTGTACCATTTTTGCAGTAAGTAGAATAATACAAATAAATAAATGAATGATATAATGAATTAATGTATGAAAGAACGAATAAATTAATGAATTAGTGTATGAAAGAACGAATGAATAAATAAATAAAGACCAAAATAAATTGATAGATACATTAGATTAGAAAATTCTTTATTGCACAATAAGCATATTTGTACAAAGGCGAGCTTAATACTAATGAGTATTTTCTTCCAGCTAACTTTGGGTTATGTGGATATTAGTGAATTCATAAATGAATGAATAAATATACGCAATATATATTTACGTAATACAGAGAGTATTGTAAAGAGGTTCGAAATTTCACTGATGCCGGGAAGTCGCCCATTGGCTCAGTTGGGAGAGCGCTGATACGGTTAGCTCGAGGTCGCGGGTTCGACTCCCGGCATGGGTGGAATTTTTAGCCTCTAAATAGGTTTTTTTTCAGTAAATATTTTTTACTGTGTTTATTTTTCCCTTGGATGCCACCGTGGTTGTATTATTTTTATTATTTATTGTCACGTTATGACGCGTTACCTTCTAGCGAACTCTGCCAGCGGCACGTGCTCCGGGAAGCCTTGCTTGTAGAGACGTGCAGCGTCAAGTAGCTGGAAGCCACGGAACTGCGAACAAATAGCAATTATTTTTGAAATCACAGAAATGCACTTCCATTCCCGCGTCTGCCTACGATGCAAGAGGTCCCGGGTTCGAATCCCGGCTGGGAAAAAAAGGCCAGGTCTTGGATGTTTACATGCTTGTGATGTCGTTGTTTCTGGTTCCCACGACACAGGGATCCAGTGTGGTGCCAAAAGCAATGTATGTGCTTGTATCTAAATGTTATGTTATTTAAATTTTACTGATTGACGTCAATAGCTTGTTTAATGAAAATAATTTTAGTATATTTTTCATTATCTAAAAATCAGTAGGCGCTCGTGGCCTAGGCGAACCGAGTGATTGGAATCAATCACTTGGTTAAGCAACAACAGGCGCGGTCAGGTACGGGATGGGTGAGCGTCCCGTGACTACCGCTAGTGGCATTTTTCCGAGCGCTTCCGTGCTTCGCAAGGCACGTTAAGCCGTTGGTGCCGGCTGTCATGTAATGGCAGTCGTTAAGCCATGTCAGAGGCCTTATGGGCGGCTTGATAACTTCTGACAGTAAGGCCCGCCACTGTCTTACAATCCTCCACCAACCCGGACTTGGCCCCCGTGGTGGAGTATGGCCTAACCTTCCTGCGATACAGGAAGAGACCCGTGCCCCAACAGTGGGGACATACAAGGGTTGATAACGAGTAGGTATATCTCAATTAAAACCACACTTGTAAATTTAGCCCCATGTTCGTGATTTTTTTTTTTTTGTAAAAAATCATTAAAATAATGATCGACGGCCCTAAGATATTGAAACGTACTGTTAGGACGGCGGTCCGCGGGACCTTTTTAAAAAAAGATTTTATTACTGCTAAAACCAAAATTTATTCACTGCACAACACACGGACTACAATTAGAAATTTACGTGTATGTCGGACGGAGGTTATGGGTCGACTCTCTGACAAAACAAGTGTGAAACAGTTTTATATAAAATCAATTCGCTTGCCTCAGCATTTACTGCAAACTAGGACTGATTATAACATCTCCCTCCTTAAGACTGAGCTTATCATTTTAAGATAAACGAAGGACAAATGTCTGAAATAATGAAAACACAAGTGAGACGCAGCGACTAAGTTTTAAACATAAGGACATCTTAAAGAATAGTGTCACACTAAAATTAATTCTAGTTTAAACCTAATCTAAGTCCCGAAATAGAAATCAATAAAAGTCACTTAATGGTTAGTTAAGTTTCGGCTTGACGATACTTTCTCAAAATTTCTAAATATGACCTTGCTTTTATCCTTATTCATCTCTATTTCTGGGAGGCTCCTAATAGATCTCTTGTCACATTCAAAGGACTCGTCAGATATATCAGTTAATTCAATAGACGTATTGACCTTGGTGTCCCTTCTACTAGACTTGCTATTATGACACTGATTATATATTTGGATGCAACAAGAAGAGCTTTTACAATAATTTGAGAACCATTTCTTATATATTTTGCTTAATATGTAAATTATAATAGCTACAATAATAGTATAAGTAAGTCCTGAATAATAGTGACCATATTTTACAATATGAGACTGATTTTCAGCCTGATTGATTTGATCTTGCAAATGGTCAAGCTTATGGCTTGCTAATTTCAAGGACTCTAAGTCAACATCTGTTAATGAAATTGGAGACAATGGTTGAACACTGTTGTTTACAAGTTTGTACTTACAGCAGTCGTCTTCGACGATATTAAAATCAATTAACACTTGGCTCGGTAGCCTTGATTTGTAACTATGAGATGGACGAAATTGCAAAGTTTGGAAGTATGCAACACAATCATTTTTCAAAGATAATAATCCAGTACCTTGTACAGTATAGTCCTTGATCTCGTTTTTATCAGTACATTTTATAGTCAGCTTGGTTGCCTTGGACTGTACATACAAAAATCTTCCATCGTTTAGCTTCTGCCATATGTTAACATTGCCATAGATTACTTTAGAATTACAGATTTCTGGAAGTGACAGGGTGACTTCCGTTATGAGTTTCGTTTCACATATAGGGTTACTATTTGTGGATAGAACAGAAGGTAAAGGACATATTACGTATTTATTATTAACATCGCTACATTCGCTTAAGGTATCTAGCATCGCGTAATTCAATCTGTCATCCGTTATAGCTATGTATAACTTAGAAGGATGAATAAGAACATATGTTTGGAAATTGTATTCATCTCGCGGTGTAGGTAGCGGTAAAATCTTATATATGCTAAATTTAACTGGGTTAATTAAAGGTATTCTTATTACGAAAATTATCTTATCATTATAGTAATACGAAGCTAACTTAGATAAATCTATAATATAATGTATGTTCTCTAAGGACAGAGGAACGGGAAACTCTAGGTTCCTTTTAGTTACCTTGTTAGAGTTTAATTCATTATATAATTTCGTCGGGGATAAAACATAGGGGTGCAAAATATTAGCTTTCGCAAATAAGATAGAGTTCAAGGTCGTATCCAAAATATTGGAAACTGATAAAAGTGATCCTTCGATGATGTTAAGAATCGAGTTAATTTTGGACAAGTTCACGTTTTCCGTAGTTAATTTAGAGTTCTGTTGAAACATGTAGTCCAACTTCTGAAGTTGTTTATTTGCTCTTATCTCGTTATCGTTCAGCTGACGAATCGAGGTATTGAAATTACTAATGGTTGACTGGACGACGTGTATGTTATCTTTCATTAAAGAGAAGATTTCGTGTTCGTTTTGCTGACAAGTGGTTATAGCTTCATCATACTTTCTAGCGTCGTCGGCGTCTAGAGTGCCAAAGAAGAATTTAAGGATTTCGCCACCAAATTCAAGGGCTCGTTTGTGACGATTTTGAGGGTTTGAATCCGAAATAAGATGAGATAATGAATCGAATTTAAGCTTATTAGCATTATTTAGGATCTGCAGCGGGTTTATAGCGTCTTTACAATTAATATCAATCGCTACATTTTGTACTTTTTCACAAAAGCTAGAAATGCTTGCGAGTGATCCTTCAATTTTATGTAGGTAGGGCTCAATGGGAAAAACCTCTACATGAGTGACTACATTCCAGTAGTCGTTGTAAAAATATACTGCTGAAGTCGGATCGAAGTAAAGTCCTGGACTGTGTGAAATTGATTGAATAGGTTCTGAATAGCTCGATCCGAGGGTTGATCTGGAACAATTTCATGCTGGTTTAATCTCATTAATGTGATACTTCACGTGTTTTCTATTGATGCAAAGGGTGACGTTATTTTTTCCATTTACTTTAACTATTTTATAGGGTCCCTTCCAGATTGGAGAGAGGGCCTTGCGCAACCTATGATGGTGTTTGACGTATACTAAGTCACCAGTTTTATAAGTTTTTGAACTAGAAGAAGCGTCATAGTATCGCTTCGAGGATTCCTTGCTTCTCTGAATGTTTTCTAGAGCTCTTTCGCGAGAGTACCTCATTCTGTACTGCAAGGCTCGGATATACTCTTGATAAGTTGTGTTATCGCTAGAGTCAAATAAACTACTAGGTATGGTCGGTTTGTGACCATATAATAACTCAAAAGGAGTGAAATTCGTAGTACAGTGTGGAGTTGTATTATAAGAGAGAATTGCAGTTGCGACATAACAATGCCAATCGTCTTGATTGTCATTTACAAACGATTTTAAATACTCTTTAAGGGTTGCATGACTACGCTCCAGTGCACCATTTGTCTGGGGATGATAGGGCGTAGAGAGAAGGCTTTTTATTTTAAGAATTTCTGTTAGTTGCTTAAATAGCTCAGATGTAAAGCTAGTGCCTTGATCCGTAAGGATCATTTTGGGGAATCCGAATAACGAAAAGAAATGTATTAGGTTACGTGCAATTTCATCTGTTGTTGACGTAATCATTGGATAAGCACATGAAAATTTAGTTAAATCGTCCTGAAGAGTTAAGATGTACTTAAACTTTTGAAGGCCAGCTTCGGGAAGAACTCCGACAATGTCGAGAGCTAGTCTTTCGAATGGCTTGGTACTAGACGACGTTATAATCATGGGTGCTTTATTAGAAGCTCGTAAGGGCTTATTTACTTGACATAGCCGACAGTCTTTTACGAATCGTTCTATGTCAGCGCGCATACTCTTCCAATAATAAGATTCTTTTATTCTGTTGTACATGCGCGTAATACCCGGGTGACCCGCTATGGTTGTCCCGTGGTTTTCTTTGAGAATGTTTGTAATTTCGGCAGGGGTAGGATATTTTATTTGGTTCTTGTATATATGGACCTTAATATCGGTGCCATGAAATAAGTACGAAATAATGTTGTAGATTTTAACATAGGCCAATTTAGTAAAACGCTCTGAAAAGTCTGAAATAGCTAATTCCTTGTCATATTCATCTGTGGAAATAATTAGATCTCTTAATTTTCGCAAAAGGTTATAAATAGCTTTATAGCTCGTCTCATCATAGTGATGGATCTTAGTGTATAGGAAATAGAGCTTTTTATTGTTAGCATCAACCGACTGCACGGTGTCGGGTTCTCGTTCCGCTGATAACAGTTCGTCGGAATTAGGTACTATCGACAACAGCTGTTCACAGTGCGGCATTGAACTATCAAAGTCAAGCGAGAGTGGACATGCTATTGACTTTTGTTTTGCCAAAGTAAGGCTCTGATTGTGCTCTTCTATCTGAGTATCGTTAGAGATAGACTTAGTAAATTGTTTTTTGAAAAATTGCTCATAAGTTGTTTTGTTCAATCTGGAGTGAGTTATGGCATTGACTGGGTTACGAGATAAGGCATCTGCATTTGAATTTATTCGGTCTGGCTCATAAATAATCTCGTAATCATATTCTTCTAACTTCAGTCGCCATCTTAGTAAACGTCCGCCTGGATCTTTAGCGTTAAAAAGCCATGTAAGGGGACGATGGTCTGTGACAATTTTGAACTTATACCCATACAGGTATGGTCTAAAGGTATTAACACCAAAAAGAATAGCGAGCAGCTCCTTCTCAGTTGTTGAGTAATTTCCTTCGCATTTATTTAAGGTTCGAGATGCATAAGCTATAGGCTTATCCTTACCGATCTCGCCTTGTGATAAGACAGCGCCTACGGCATAGTTAGATGCGTCTGTCGTTACAATAAAAGTTTGCGTAAAATCAGGGTACTGTAGTAAGGGAGCTGAAATTAACTTTTGTTTAAGAAGGTTAAAAGCTTGTTCTTGATCGTGAGACCAGTGAAAAACTGTGTCTTTTTTCAATAAGGAAGTTAGGGGCTTAGTTATGTGAGAGAAATTCTCTATAAAACGGCGATAATAGCCTGTCAAACCTAAAAAGGACTTGACGTCTTTAGCATTTTTGGGTGTAGGAAATTGAGAAATGGCCTTAACCTTGTCAGGGTTAGGTGACACACCCTTGTCTGTGATAGTATGCCCAAGATAAGCAACTTCACGTCGCAAAAACTCACATTTATCAGGCTGTAATTTCAAATTAGCCTGTCTGAATTTGGAAAAGATGAGTTCTAATTTTTTCATGTGGGACTCAAGGTCGTGAGAATAACAGATACAATCATCTAGGTAGATGTAACAGTGGAGACCTTGCAATCCCGAGAGAACTGTGTTCATCAGTCTCTGAAATGTGGATGGGGCATTTTTTAAACCGAAAGGCATTCGTGTAAATTCAAAATGACCTGAAATACCATTAGTGGTAACACTGAAACCTGTTTTGGCAGTGTCCTTGGGGTCCAAACAAAGTTGGTGAAACCCAGAGGCCAAATCGAGTGTACTAAAATATTTTGAGTGACCTAACTGGTCTAGGATGTCAGTTATAAGAGGGAGAGGATAGACCTCTGAAACGGTGACATCATTAAGTCGTCGGTAGTCGATGACAATTCGCCATTTTTGCTTACCGGAAGCGTCAAGCTTTTTGGGTACCACCCAAACCGGTGCATTCCAAGGAGAAGTTGAAGGGCGAATGATATTTTGGTCGAGCATTTTTTTTACTTGCTTTTCGACTTCGTCCTTATGAATTTCAGGAAACCGATAAGACTTCACGTGAATAGGAGGAGCATCTCCGGTATTTATGGAGTGCTGAATTGCATTTGTGTGAGTCAGAAATTCACCTTCGAGGTGGAAAATGTCGGTGTATTGCGAAATGCAGTTCATAAGGGTTTTCTTTTCTTGTGGATTTAAATGAGAACATCGAATTTGCTCAAGGACCTTTTTAGATCGGTCATTGTTCAAGCTATTAAGGTGGTGAACGAGCTCGTGTGGTTTTTCGTCTGAGGTTGATGACGAGAGCTCAAAAGGTGAAACTTGAACTTGGAAATTATTTATTTCTACGTCAGATTCGGTAGTGTTTAGCACAGAGACATTGACTCTGTTGTTTGGCTTAATGTTTACAATGCAATTAGCCAAAAACACTCCGTCGCTAATTTTATGATCCAGTACTAAGGCTTCTTTTCGGCCTGAAATTTCTGAAAGGTTGGAGACTGGGCATTCAATAACCATTTCTGACCTAGGAGGTATGACATAAGATGGTTTACTGAAACAGATAGGTAGAGAGTGACCTTGCAGATTCAGCGTATCTGTAGAGTACTGAATGTCGATCTTAAAATGTTGTATAAAGTCACTACCTATAATACCATCGTAGTGTAGGTTGATTGCGTCACTTATCGCGTGAAATACGAAACCAAACACTATCTTACTCTTTGGAGAGATTCTATGTTCAAAGTCGAGTTCTATGGTACCGAGAGATTCACAAGATGAGTCGTTGTCACTTAAACCTTTGAGTGTGACTATCTCCGGTCCAAGCACTGGGTTCTTAAGGCTAGATGACTTCACTATTGATATTGAAGAACCAGTGTCGACTAGGAAGCACAAGGGCTTCTCGTTTAAATTACTTTTTAAGTTAACGTGAGGGAGAGAAATTTTGTAGTTAACGTTATTTATCGTGTAACTTTTCTCACGTGAGCAATTCCTAGGAGAAAAACTCGGCTTTTCGCGAGGTAGGGAATTGCATTTAAAATCCTCTTTGGGAATAGAACTGGAGACATTTGATTCACTATCTAATTTAGGAGTCTCCGAATTTTTGCTGACTTGTGTTGGGGAGAATTTAAGAACACAAGGCTTAGAAAGTCCTTTATCAATAATTTGAGACTGAGTAGAAGGCACATTAGTATCCTGTGCAACCGTGAATTGACCACAGGTACTACCTTTTAGCTTAGTTGAGAACTCAGTGGATAAAGGCTTATTATCAGCACATTTTCGTTGATTTTTGTTCATCCGCGCTGGGGGGAATTTAAGAGCACGGGATTTAGAAAAGTTAGTAGTTTTCGTGTCATTTAGATCACTATTGTGTTCCGGCAGACACGGAACCGAAACAGACTTTAGTTTAAATTATCGTGA
The DNA here is from genome assembly GCA_934045075.1 of Yponomeuta sedellus. Lineage (NCBI taxonomy): Eukaryota > Metazoa > Arthropoda > Insecta > Lepidoptera > Yponomeutidae > Yponomeuta > Yponomeuta sedellus. The sequence continues at coordinate 5,996,353 of OW203742.1, read as the reverse complement.
TCTTCTAAGGAGCTAACAACATGCACATTAGAGCGATTATTGCTTGTCGCATTACTTGAACCAGGTGCATGCGCACCGGATAGTGCAGCGTTGCTGGAATCAGGGCGCGTATTAGTATTAGTGCCATTTTTATACTTTAACTTGCGGCACTCGCTTATCACATGTCCAAGTTTTTTGCAATAAGCGCAAGATTTATTTGAATAAAAGCGCGACTGATTTGAATTTACGTTGTGAAGATTCGGACTTGACTGTTTAGGTTTATTTTTGAAACAATCGGAGGCTGTATGTCCGATCTTTTGACAGATAGAGCACTGTTTGGATGAGCGTTGAGCTAATTTAGAAAGCTTATAGAGCTTTTCTTCCTCAATTGCATGAGTGATTGCATCGGAGAGGCTCTTGGGATTCCTACAGCGCACTATGTGTGAAAAGCTGGGATTCATGCCCAACAAAAACGTGTTCAAAGCCAAATCTTCCATGGCGGCTAATCTGCCTAAAAGTTCTTTATCGTCTTCACAGCTATAATGAATGTCTGATTGAATTCGCGTGAGACATGATTCAATGCGTAAGGAATATTGTGTCAAATCTTCCATAGGTAATTGCTTGCAATTCTGAAGGTCGACCAGTAAATGGGTCGAGTGCTTCTTTTCTCCAAAAGTAGCTTTAAGGAATTGTTTGATTTCGGGCCAGGAATTGAATTTCTTTAAGCAGCAAGCTAGCTGTGCTTTGCCCTCGAGTTGTGACACGATATATTTGCACAAAACGTTCTGTTGATCTGTACTGGCTAGCGAAATTGCATTTTCGCAATTTGTCAAAAACGCGGGCAATGACTCGCGGTTCCCATTATAGGGTTTAATAAACTTGGTCAAAACTGAAAGGCTAATCGGCTCAGCCATTTTGGATTTTTGCCTAATCGTGACCTTGGAATAAGGGTCTTGTGTTTGCTCGTCTGAAGAGGAGGCGTCTGAAGGTAAAAATCCTTCAGCTTCTTCGAATTTGACTTCTTTTTTAGTAGACATTAATTATTTGACCTTATGATTTTAAAGTGCAGTACAGGCCATCAGAAAACACAAAAACACTGTTAAATACACGGCATGTAGTAAAATAGCATATAAAAATTTGTAAAAATAAATTGTAAAATGTGTATAAAATAAAATTTCACTTTCACTAAAAAAAAGAGAGCTTGGAACTTGAAAGTTAGGAATAGCTCGTGAAACATAAAAAGTAACTCACAGGATGATGACAGCACTCACGAACATTTTGGAGAACGGCTTTTCCCATAAACCGTGAGAACGCGAAGCGCGATGCAGGTGCAGCAGCGCGGCGATGACGTCAACGGGAGCGTCGAGTGTCCGGCGACCCAGGGAGTCGTATTGCGGAGTACTTCGAAGTCACGTTGCGTTGTTCGTGATTGGACTTCACGCGTGGGAAGTCAATGCGAGTTGATGATATGGGAGTCAACTGTCCGAAGATGGAGTCGGTGGTGGTGCAGGAACTTGTGATGCGGGCTCTCACTCGAAAGTGGAGACTTAACGTCGACCACGGCAGTAGCAGGTTGTATCCAGGATGAGATGCGGGCTCGCGCCTGTTGGCGGAGACTTAACGTCGACCTCGGAGTGCAGCGATGCGGGTTTAGGCGGATGCCCAAAGCTTATCGTCGACCACTGGCACTGTTTAATAGGATATGTAAGGTCCTGAGGCACGGAGCCATATAAAAAGGATGTCAGGCGGAAGTCCGTTTTTCGCGACACGCCTAACACCTAAATCTCAGTACTTAAGGATTTTCCTGAGATCCCACACTTCTGACACCAAATTTGTTAGGACGGCGGTCCGCGGGACCTTTTTAAAAAAAGATTTTATTACTGCTAAAACCAAAATTTATTCACTGCACAACACACGGACTACAATTAGAAATTTACGTGTATGTCGGACGGAGGTTATGGGTCGACTCTCTGACAAAACAAGTGTGAAACAGTTTTATATAAAATCAATTCGCTTGCCTCAGCATTTACTGCAAACTAGGACTGATTATAACAGTACCTACTTTGTTTTTAGATTTAAAAATACCGATAAGTGGAGAGTAAAAAACCTTTTAGGACACCTGTTTATGGGGTTTAGGAAAGCCGCCCTAAAACAACTGTTACTTTATATTCGTTTTAATGCACTAAACCGTGCTAAGGACAATTTTAAAAACCTATTTAGAGGCTAACAATTCCACCTACCGGGATTCGAAAAGGTTCGAAATGTCACTGACGCCGGCGAGTCGCCCATTAGCTCAGTTGGAAAGAGCGCTGGCACGGATAGCCAGAGGTGGCGGGTTCGAATCCCGGCATGGATGGATTTTTTAGCCTCTAAATAGGTTTTTTTGGAAATAAAAGTATTCAAAAATACTGTGTATCGAAACGTTGGTGAGATGGTGTGAAGTGTCGCGGCGCGGTCCGCTTGCAAGTTGCCCGGTCGGTTTAAGCCTGCGGGGCGCGGGGCTCCGCTCAGTGACGTAGGGCTCCAACAGTAGTAAAGCAAAAACTAGCTACTGTGGTAGTGAAGTAGGTTACCCCACTACCAACGTTCGGGAATCATATCCCGGAAATTTCAGTTTGTAGGAAGTAGAAATGAAGCGTAGAAAACGATAGGTTGAGGCACAGAATGACGCTGGTGCCTATGATACAGTGTAATTCAACACTAGAGTAGGTACCAACGGACCATCCTTATATTCAAAGGAGCTAGATTTATATATTGTACCCACAAAGTTAATAAGTAAGGAAAAATTGTACTTCTTTTTTTATGAACAATAAATAATTTTCATCTTATCTTATGAAGAATATTATTAGAAATTAGGTGAGAAGATTTACTAACAGCAAGACACAATTATTAAAAGTAGTTTGGATAGACAATGAAATGCTTAGCGGACGCGCGTGCGGTTTAGAAGCCATAAGAAAGCGGAATGTCGTCAGGCGGCCGCGTCGGTGCCCCGGCCGGCTCGCAGGACGTCCGAAGTGGAGAGGCGCGGAGTGCGGGGACGGCGCGGGCGCAGGCTTTTGTTCTCGTTGATAGTCGCGTGAGTTCGGGTAGCAGTCCGTGATAAGCGGAGCGGAAACGGAGAGGTTTGCTCCGAGTATAGTTACGCCACACGACAATCGCTTTAGAACGCAGCGCATCATCGGTCCAGTACTCATCCCTAATGGATTGTCGATCGCTTCATAACATCGCTGGAGTCAGCAACCATACAACAACGTCTAACTCACCTGCGAGCGCAGCAAAGGTAGATTCAGCTCGTCCCCGCTATCAGCAGGGTGTTGGGCCAGCAGACAGCAGACGAACTGTACGCCGCCGGCACCGCACCGACGAAGGGTGTCTACCACTCCGTCTGCTACGAACTTGGCTTGAAGCGCAGTTGAGCGTCGCTTCATGCCCGCTGTACCTAGTGAGGTAAAGAGGAGGTTTTATTTAACAAAGGTCTAAAGACACCACGTGGGATGTTAGAGGAACACAAGGAGTGACTCAAAAAGCTGTGTAATAAACTTGGATAAAACTAAAACACTTGGTCCGATGTGTGTTTTGTTACAATACTTGTTGTTTTATGTTTATTTTATTCATAACATAACGTAACATTTACATACAGAGACATACATTGCTTCTGGCCCCACAATAGGAAACCCTGTGCCGTGGGAACCAGAAACAACGATATCACACACATGTGAACATCCAAGACCGGGGTTTTTTTTTTGTCCCCGGCCGGGGTTCGAACCCAGTGATTTCGCGCAATCAACGGGGTTAGATTAAATTAATACTACAGTTTGCCTTATATTATCATTATGGCGCTCGGGACCTAGTCAAACCGAATGATTGGAATCAATCACTTGAGTTAAGCAACAACAGACGCGGTCAGGTGCAGGATGGCTGACCGTCCCGTGTCAGCCGACTGACACTACCGCTAGTGGCATTTTCCCGAGCGCTTCCGTGTTTCGCAAGGCGCGTTAAGTCGTTGGTGCCGGCTGTCATGTAATGGCAGTAGTTAACCCATGTCACAGGCTTTATAGGCGGCTTGATATCAATTGACAGCAAGGCCCGCCACTGTCTTACAATCCACCACCCGGACTTGGCCCCCGTGGTGGAGTATGGCCTAACCTTCCTGATATGCAGGAAGAGACGCGTGCCCCAGCAGTGGGCATAAACAAAGGGTTGATATTATGATAGATAGATAGAGAACACTTTATTGTACATAAAAATGGCGATTACACAGATATTTCTTAACCTAAGAGCACAGACGGCGGCCTTATCACTAAAAGTGATCTCTCCCAGACAACCTTGTGATCATCAATATGTAAATGTGAGAAGCGAACAGTTACCAGAAGTGAGAGTCCTGCGGATGGAGGAGGCGCGCCGTAGCGTGGAGGCGTCGCCGGCGGCCGCCGACCAGGCGCCGACGCCGCAGGCGCCGCGGGCCCACGAAGACAGCCGGGTGATCTCCTCGCTGGAGAGAGATCGTTATCGTTATCAACCATTGTATGTCCCCACTGCTGGGGCACGGGTCTCTTCCTGCATCGCAGGAAGGTTAGGCCATACTCCACCATGGGGGCCAAGTCCGGGTTGGTGGAGGATTGCAAGACAGTGGCGGGCCTTACTGTCAGAAGTTATCAAGCCGCCCATAATGCCTCGGTGTCTCGAATACAAATAAATAAATATTCATGGACATATTACACAGATCTCGTTAGCCCTGTACTAAGTACAAGTAAATGACTTGTGTTATAGGTGCTAGCTCTACGATAGATTTATTACAATAAATACATTGATAACATCCAAGAACCGAGGCAAACTAGAAAAGTTCGTTTCCTAGTTTGACCCGGCATGGGATCGAACCCGGGACCTTCCGTTTTACAGAAACAAATAAATAACTTCTACACTACACAAGAACTTGTCCAGGGGGCGAGTCTCTAAAATGCATACTTGTTCACTAGAGTCATATTAGTCCAGCTGTGGTCGTTTCATTCACACTATCGGTAGGCTAGTAATTGCAATGGTAATTATTATAGTCTATAGGGAAGACCGGGTGATCGTGCTCTTCCACTATAAAGGGAAATTCCCCGCCAGGCAGATCGTATGCCTGGGGATGGCCGGTCCAACTATTGTTAATCGGACGATATTTTTATGGTATGTTATTGAAACACTTTGATTGCGCGATGCAGGAATGATGGCGTTTGTAGTGCGCGCGCAGAGTTAACATGTGCTCGCCACAAGTCTAGTAATTATATTGGACCAGAATATTTTAGGCCCATACCTTATTTATTCTTGAGAATGACAAACTGGGCCTGTTAGTGCATTATATACTATTGTTACGGGCTAGGGTTCTGGATTTAGATGTAAAACGCCAATGACAGCTTCTTAGGATTTATTCACGCAGGGTCTGGTCTGCAGGTCTTCACGACACGAAGTCCACACGTAGATTCCAATCGCAGGTTCAATCGAAGTCCAATAGTATCGCTGAGGTCGTAGGTTATCGCTCGTATCGCAGATATGTTCGCTCGAAGTTCACTCTTCGCTATTCCAAACGGAACTGACAGCGCGCCGCGGCGGCCGCTATTTATATCCGCCGGCCAGGGTCTAGAACATTCCCGTAACTACGTACCTACACTCGGTACACGCGGCAAGGTCGCTCGGACAGTTACTCATTCAAAGAGTTTTGAACCTTACACTAGTGGACATACGAGTCATTATTGCTTGCAGCGTTTATTGTTTACTAAAACGCAGCATGCGGCGACTATTCGATAGGCTCCTAGAAGGCTCTATTCTAGATGGTTCGGGATAGGACCGCGACACTGCTCCCCTCTTAGAGATGCTCGTCCCGAGCATCTTCATTACTGCCGTGATAAGGAGCTAAGCGGTCGATGTGAACCACTTTTTGTGCACCTCTTGGCTGCCGTTGAATTCGGTACGTCACGTCATTTAACCGAGTTACCACTTTGTACGGTCCCTCCCATCTTGTCTGCAATTTCGGAGATTTTCCTTTTCGTCGAGTTACATTGTGAAGCCAGACTAGTGCTCCTTCTTCGAAGCCGCTTGTATTTGCTCGGCGGTCATACCTAGTCTTCATCTTTTCACTCGACTCCAATCCGTTTTCCCGTACTATGGCATAAATCTCTCGCATTTTCTCACGTAACTCGGAAATGTAGTCGTGTAGAGAACGTGAGTCGTCAGGAGAGCCTCCAGTCAGCAGATCTACTGGTATTCTCAGTTCTCGGCCAAAATTTACACGCGCCGGGGTTACCTTCGTGCTTTCATGTTCTGCCGTTCTGTAGGCCAGAAGAAATGGCGGTATGTATTTGTCCCAGTCTCTCTGGTGCCTGTCAACGACTTTTGCTAAATGTCTCTCAAGTGTTTGGTTAAATCTTTCTACCATGCCGTCAGATTGAGGATGATATGGGGTGGTCCTAGTCTTATGCATTCCCAATATTTTACAGAGTTCTTGAAATACTTGAGACTCAAAGTTCCTGCCTTGGTCGGAGTGTATTTCCAAGGGCACACCAAACCGGCAAACTACTTCCTCAAACAACTTGGAGGCAACAGTCGTGGCTTCTTGATTGGGTATGGCGAATACCTCTGGCCATTTAGTGAAGTAATCCATAACTACCATGAAATACCTATTTCCTGATTCCGTTACTGGGAACGGTCCAGCCACATCAACTGCAATGCGTTCCCATGGCGCACCAACGTTATAAAGTTGCAGATTTCCTCGGCTTCTAGTTGGTGGGCCTTTCACCGCGGCGCAAGTAGCACACTTGCGGCACCAATCTTGCACATCTTCTCGACAATGGAGCCAGTAAAACCTTTCTCGAATCTTTGTTAAAGTCCTTTTTACGCCCAAATGTCCACCTGACACGCCGTCATGTACTTCACGAAGGACATCTTGTACCTTATCTCTTGGGACAACTATCTGAAGATGGAACTCTCTGCCGTTAGGTTTCTCCCATTTTCGGTAAAGTATTCCGTTCCGAAGAATAAAACTGTCCCATTGAGCCCAGTATGCCTTGGTGACAGCACTAGTAGGAGCGACTTCGCACCATCTTGGCTTGTCCTCGCCTCGTTTCTTCCATGCGACAATGAGCCGTACATCTTCGTCATCTTCCTGTGCTTCTTTCATCGCCTCATCTTCCCAAGATCTCGATGGACTCATTCTTGTCAATCTCAATGGCAAATCCTTTGTCCCTTGTTTGGCATAGTGCTTGCACTCTTCAGGACTCTGCCTTCTTGTCAAATCGTTCCCATTGCATACTTGCGAGAATCTGGTTACTTGGGCTTTCTCTGCTCCAGCCAGTACTCGCCTCGGAATCCTAGCTTCGTTTCCCTGATTCACAGTGGAGGCCGGAGCGTCATGGTTCTTTACTAACTCTTCAAAACGCTGCTCCATTTTGTTGAGACGCGCAACCAGTCTGTCATCTGTTTTGGTCAGTTGCCTCTCCTTCTTAGGACACGTGAACTGCAAATGCCCTCTTTCTCCACACTTGTAACACATGGGCCCGGAGTTCCTCTTGGCCGGTGTCTTGTTCTCTTTGACCTCTTTCGTAACTTCTCGAAGTTTATACCCTTGCCGGATATCATGACGCACGGCTTCAACTTCCAGGGCGTGTGCCAGAGCTTCTTTTAATGAAGAATGGTGGCGAAGCTTTACTGCAGCCCTAATATCAAGATCCCTAATTCCGTCGACGAAGGCTTGCAATATATTCGTATCCACCATTTTACTATCAGCAGAAGGGTACGCCTTTCGAACCAGCTTCTCAATTTCCAACGCCCATTGTTGAAGTCCTTCACCCAGGCGCTGAGTCCGGTCGCGTAGCTGGGCACGAAAAACGTGTTCCAGGTGTCGTTCCCCGTATCTAGCCTCAAGTGCCTCCAGCAGATCTTTGAACTCGCTGCCAGAGGTGGGCAGTGCCTCCAGGACAGATAAAGCCGAACCTCTGAGCGCGACGGTGAGGGCTGTCAGGCTCTGCTCATCCGTCCACCCGTTTGAAGCAGCGACAGTCTGGAACTGCTGTCGGTAGGCGACCCAAGACGTAGTGCCATCGTACGGTGGCACCTTCACTTTAGGCCCCTGGCTTATGCTGACAACTCCGCTCGACGTAGCTCCAGCAGCTTTAATACGCCGAACTTCCTGCTCTATTCCAGTGAGGCCATTTTTCACATTTTTTAGGTCATCCTCTAATTCGGAAACCCGTTCGTTCACTACCTCTACATCTTCATGTAGCTTAGCGACCGTATCGCTGAACTTTGTAACGGTAGATAAGATCACTTGTTGGTCTGCCTTCTGTTCTTGCAAGCACTGCATCTGCTTGCTCTGTTGTTCTTGCATGCCCTTCAACATTGCCATCAGGCACGCATATCCAAAACCTCCATTGTACGTGACTGAGGTTTAATGTCTTCGGTGGGCGTGGCCAGGTGGGCGTGGCTACGAGGCGGAGCCTGTTGGTCGGTTGGTGGAACCTGGTGGTCAAGGCCGGTGGGCGGGTCCTGGTGCACAGGGGCGGTAGGCGTGGCCTGGTGGGCGTGGCCAGTGGGCGGAGCCGCTGGGCAGGTACGCTGTGTTTCCTCGATGGGCGTGGCCTGGTGGGCGGGGCCAGGGGCGTGGCTTGGTCGGTGGGCGTGGCATGGTGGGCGGGGCCAGTGGGCGTGTCCCTATGGCCGGTGGGCGTGGCCTGAGGGGCAGTGGGCGTGGCCTCCGCAGCACATCTGGACCTGGTCTTCACTCCAGAAGTATCCTCTCTCGGAGTCAGTGGCATCTCCAAATCCCCAATTCTGACACCAAATGTTACGGGCTAGGGTTCTGGATTTAGATGTAAAACGCCAATGACAGCTTCTTAGGATTTATTCACGCAGGGTCTGGTCTGCAGGTCTTCACGACACGAAGTCCACACGTAGATTCCAATCGCAGGTTCAATCGAAGTCCAATAGTATCGCTGAGGTCGTAGGTTATCGCTCGTATCGCAGATATGTTCGCTCGAAGTTCACTCTTCGCTATTCCAAACGGAACTGACAGCGCGCCGCGGCGGCCGCTATTTATATCCGCCGGCCAGGGTCTAGAACATTCCCGTAACTACGTACCTACACTCGGTACACGCGGCAAGGTCGCTCGGACAGTTACTCATTCAAAGAGTTTTGAACCTTACACTAGTGGACATACGAGTCATTATTGCTTGCAGCGTTTATTGTTTACTAAAACGCAGCATGCGGCGACTATTCGATAGGCTCCTAGAAGGCTCTATTCTAGATGGTTCGGGATAGGACCGCGACACTATTATAGATACATGGACGCCTATAAGGTTCGATGTATGTGTGCGCGTAGACTTGATGCAGCAACGTAATTTAGTCGCCATGTCCATTCGATTTTCATTGGACCACAATACATTAGCATGATCTAGGCCCTGTACTCACTTCTGACTCTCCTGCAGTAGAGTCAACGCTTTCTTCAACACCGGGCTCTCGCGGCTGGCCTTCACCCAGCCCGTGACGTCATACAGAACCGGGTTGGTGCCCTGAAAATAAATAATAATCTATTATTATTAACACTTATGTAACTTTTCACGTATCCATCTATGTGCAAAAACGATATACTGGGTTTTGTCATACAATTAGGTGGCTCAATAACACTGTCACGTATCAGATATGCACTGAAAAGTAGTATCCAATATGTGTGATAAAAAATACGCGTCATATCTATACGACAGAGCTAAGTAAACTTTCCGCTTACTCACACAGATGCATATGTGAGAAGTGACATAATCAAGGCGCAGACCTTGAAAACAAAAAAAAATACATTGTTATTTTCAAGGTCAGGACTGAAGCGGCTAATGCAATTACTGCATTGAGTCCCTCGTTGGTCTAGGGCGCTTGACGAATCGTTCAGCATTCAATTAAATAAAAACACACCGAGCTCAATACAGCGCCATTCTACTTTAAGATGCGGCAATCCTATTAACATAACACTAAGGTTGACAGCACCACCCAACATACCTGCAGATTGTAGACTTTTAGTCCGGATTTACTTACGGGTGGACTAAAAGTCTACAATGTGTTGTGCTTACGAAAGTTTTAGTTCAAAAATACCTGCAGATGCTGCAACACGAACTGCCTGGCATGAGGCGCTTTCTTGATCAGGTATTGGGTGTGCTGAGGCGGGCCGTAGTGCTGAATCACTCGCTCCAGGAATGTGTCGTCCGACGAACCAGGGTACATTGATTCCTCGTCCAGGAGCCTAAGAAATAGAGTATTTAAATTAAGAAACAGAGTAATAAAAGCAGACTTGCTGGTGGAGCATGTGGATTATGCACATAACTAATTACTTGCTAGTGCCATTGAATTTAAATTCAATGCTAGTGCTAGTCATCTGATATTCGAGTGTAATGTGTGTCAAAATATTTTTTTAAATTAAGTTAGTAACTGAGGTGTAATAAATGTAAAAATGTTTTTTTACACTTCGAGGCGCGTGTTAAAAGTGTATGTATAAATTTACATACCACAAGAGGCCGCGACGATCGCACTCGCGCAAGTCAGTCTGTGAACTGCGCACGATGCTGTTCTGTGGTGCTTTGTCGAGCAACTCCACCATTGGGCCAGGGTTCACGGTCTCAGACAGCCAATCTGTGGATAAAGGTTAGATTTGCAGGTGCCTTGGTGGTCTTATTTTGATTATCACGTGTTATGAATCCACAAGGAAATCATGGATTCTTGCGTGATGATAATGCTTACAAGGGGCCACAAATATTTCAGGTAAATATTGTTAATCCAAATCATCCTCATCATCAGCCTTTTGACGCCCACTGCTAAACATAGGCCTCCCACATGGTTTCCCTCACCAAGGTTCACGGTCTTGTGTCTCACAAGTTGTCAGACCATCTGACGACCTCTGTGGCGTAGCGGTAGCGCGTTTGCCTACCCAAGAGGTCCCGGGTTCGAATCACGGCTGGGAACAAAAAAAACCCCAGGTCTTGGATGTTTACATGTTTGTGATGTCGTTGTTTCTGGTTCCCACGACACAGGGTATCCTAGTGTGGGGCCAGAAGCAATGTATGGTACTTGTATGTAAATGTTACGTTATCTGGTGGAGGGCCTGCCCACGATGCGTTATCTAGTCTGTGGTCCCGGGGGGTAATTCAAATACTGTTTGCAAATTGCGCTTGCCTCCGTCACAATAAATACAAATTAGTTCTCAAATAGTGGTGATAAAGTATTACCGTCGTCAGCTCCGTCGTCTAAGGCGATGCCCTCCTGAGCGTATCTTTCCCGCGGCGCCACGAGCATAGCATCGTGGAAGACCGCTTGAAGGCGTTCCTGGGAACGAAACAAATATTGGCAATTATTGTGTGAAGATGTTTTTTTTTTACGATAAAATAACATAAAGATATTTATTTGCTAAAGAGATATTACCATGTTTACAATTTTGTTCTGTATGTTTATGCAGATCGATCCTATGCAGTGTTTAGTTCTAAACACGCATTATTTATTTCATGTGTTGTTTGATCATAAAATTTAAACTGTTGTTTAGTATTTATTCGCGATCTCCAAAAGGATAGTTCCGGCCTAATGTAGGGATCGCTGGTACTTTGAAGTCTTCAATCAGACTTTTATTTGATCGTATCGCGTCGTAACAGTTTTTCTAAAACTTCGAGTCGTATATTGTGAATACACTAATTGTAACTACAATGGTCGCAGTTATATATGAAAAACCAATGGTTGATGCGGTGCAAAGTGAGTCTCGATGCGATGTTCCGTGAGTCACTGGACTTGCTGAAAATCAGTGCAGTAATCACTGAGCTCTAGGCCGTTTTACTGCCACATGGACATATCTCGTATTCATTTACTGTGTTTGTTACTTTTTTATTTACTTTCTACTTGACGTCTTTTATAACGTCTATATGGCGACAAATAAACGTATTTCTTCTTCTTTTTCAAAGGTCCTCGAGTGGAGACCACGGACTGGCAATCAATTCAAAGTTAGTGGGTAACGGTTACCTGCAGATAGTTGGCTAGAAGCTTCGAAAGCGGAGCGCCGCTCTGCTGGCCCGCACACATTGGGTTATCGGCGCCAGGCGAGTCTAGCAGTAAGATCGACGCGGTGGTCCGCGCCGACGTCGATAGACTCCTGAGAGAAGGGAGAAGAGTTAAGGCTGAAACACATTATTAACAAGTCACGCGACCTGACGAAACGCGACGCGTGTTGAGTCAAATCAAATTGTACTATTTTCTATGACTACAATCACACTATGAACATCCGGCGCCACCCCATGCGCACGATAATTGCACGGTGTACATCGGGTGTCGACACGTCGCGATGTGTTTCCGTCTTTATAAGTGTGGTATAACGTATCAACATAAGGATCTCAACATTTTCCAACGACAAAAGAGTACCATGCCAGTATTACTGAAATTATCACGATGATACTTGTTAGAACGTTGAATTTTTAAAGCATTCTTATTATCATAATATTAATTAGAGTAAAGCTGTAAAATATTATTTATCAGTGTTATTTTTACAAATAACACATGGCTTCTTGTACTATGTATATTTGCAATTGTTTTGTATTTGTTGTTTTTCCGGTGTACAATAGAAATTAGATTAGATTAGAAAATTCTTTATTGCACAATAAGCGTATTTGTACAAAGGCGAGCTTAATACTAATGAGTATTTTCTTCCAGCTAACCTTGGGTTATATGGATAGTAGTGCGGGTAGTGCCCGGAGAGAGTTATAGTAAATAAATTATCATATAAAATCGCATCATATAAGTTAAAACAAAATAAATACTTATCAATATGTATTTTTTTGTATATGTATTTTAAAAATACTTATCAATGGATAACATAAATACTTAGAATACACATTATAATGATATACCTATATATATATGGTATATCATTATAATGTGCTTATAGATTCTACTCTTAAACACATCAACTGACTGGGCCTGGCGTATGTATAGGGGGCGTTCCACAAGCGCACTGCTGTCACAGTGAAAGAAATCGCATAGCCTGCCGTATTATGCACGGGGATGTCAAAAAGGAGGTTTTTGCATGGACGCTGAAGGCGACCATGCGCGCCACGAGGGACGAAACAATAAAGAATATTCTTATCTTATCTTGTTCCACATTTAATTTTTTTAATAAAAACCTGCAACTAGACCTATGTTTACCCACACGCACAATAGGAGTTCAAAAATATCAAGTACAATGAGCTTAAAAACTGAAAGGTTTTGTAGTTGGCAGCCTGTTGAGTGTTCCTAAGAACCGTCATATTGTATAAATTTTGTTGTTTGGTCGCGCTTTACAAAATTAAAATATAGTGGGTGCAGCTGTTTTCTTCAATACTTTGTGTAGAGATTCATCACCTGTACATGAATTGCATCCATACTAATCTTCAGGTTGAAAATGGGCAACACATAGTCTCGACGAAGTACTAGCCTTCCAATTTTTTCTACGAAGAGCTTACGAATTCCCGTATTTTTGCAATCAACGTGTCAGAAACAGTTATTGCACGATATTATTTACAAAACAATTTCTTTACAAAAATACTATGGAGAACTGTCAAATTAATGGTACACACAACAGTGGTGACATTTGTAGTGAGCTTAGGCAGTTTTTAAGCCCATTAGCGCCTTTCACTGCGACTGAAATGAGATGTACCCATAATATAGCAAGACAAAGTGTTCGTTCGTTATCAACCCTTGTATGTCCCCACTGCTGGGGCACGGGTCTCTTGCTGCATCGCAGGAAGGTTAGGCCATACTCCACCACGGGGGCCAAGTCCGGGTTGGTGGAGGATTGTAAGACAGTGGCGGGCCTTGCTGTCAGAAGTTATCAAGCCGCCCATAAGGCCTCTGACATGGCTTAACGACTGCCATTATATGACAGCCGGCACCAACGGCTTAACGTGCCTTGCGAAGCACGGCATAGTGTTAAAGACAGTTAATTAAGTGTGTCTAACCTGTTGACGAGGGCGGCGATGATGTTGAAAGTCTCGTTGTAAAGGCCCGTGACGAAGGCGTCCAGCGCCTCCGCGCCCGTCAGCTCGCGCTCGTGCGACGGAGACGGCGTCCTGTCACATTTTACAAACATTACGCTAACATATTGATAACAAAAGGTTTATGGCGAGGCTACCTGTCTTGTTGGTGCGTAGCGGTGGTCAGAAATGAAGAAAGTCTTGATAGGAAGAAGATAGACTTTTATTGTCCATACTCATAGAAGAGGCACAGAACAGAACAGTACATACACCATGAGAGAAAGAAGGAGAAAGTAAACAAGCACAAGCGATAGTATTTAGAAGCACGGGCGACACGGGTACCGCGCATAACGTATTTCGGGCGACTGGCCGGCTCCTAGCGCAAGAGTGGTGATCGGCGTGGAAGAACAATAGGAACCGGTCTCACGCGGCAGGCGGGCCGCGCGGCCAGCGCGCAACATGGTTAACATCACGCCTGCGCTCAATGCGGCGAGCAGAGGCGTGGGTACAAAAGCGTGATAAATAAACTAATAATAGATATAACAGATATCGTGTAGATGGGGGACAAATTACATTTAATTTAGACTAATAATATATATTTGTAAACAAATAATAATAACAAATATATGTGAGTAAATATATATAAGCCCACAGGTTTAATGCCAAATAAATTGAATATATGACATTGCATATATGTATTTCGGCCTGGTCACATTAGCGGGGTATCGAGAGGTGGGTTAGAATGATAATTTTAACCTTCTCACTCTGTACTTTTGTATTTTATATTCTTTTGGTTGCACTGGAATGAAGAAAATCTCATAACTACACATATAAACATTTTCTGTTTTATATTTTTTTTGTTGCACTAGCCCGTGCTGAGGACAGTTTTTAAAAACCTATTTAGAAGCTAAAAATTCCGCCCACGCCGGGACTCGAACCCGCGACCTCTGGCTTACCGTACCAGCGATCTCCGAACTGAGCTAATCGACAAGTGCCGGCATTAAGGAAATTTCGAACTTCTTTAAAATATTCTCTGTATTATTTACAGGCAGCGATATCTGGCTGAAGTGATTTGCATCACTTACAGCCCCGAGTAGATACTTTGTAATTAGGGTTCGAGTACCGGCATGGGCGGAATTTTTAGCCTCTAAATAGGTGTTTAAAAACTTTTGTATTTTAGCCAAATAATTATTTGTGCATCTACTATCATTAGGGAGACACAGAGGCGCGTCAGAATACGTCTGTATGGTATTGCTGCTTGACGAACCCCCTCACAACACTTTCTCTCCCTATATTCACCTGAAGTTAGCTCTAGGCGGCGGTGGCGACGGCTAAGCAGACAGAGGCGCGGCAAACTACGTTTGTACTGTATGGCTATTTGGGGAACACCCTCTAATCAGTGTCTCTCCATGTGTCTATCTGAAGTTATCAAGCCGCCCATAAGGCCTCTGACATGGCTTAACGACTGCCATTATATGACAGCCGGCACCAACGGCTTAACGTGCCTTGCGAAGCACGGCATAGTGTTAAAGACGGCTAAGCAGACAGCAGAGGCGCGGCAAACTACGTTTGTATTGTATGGCTATTTGGGGAACCCCCTCAAATCAGTGTCTCTCCATGTGTCTATCTGAAGTTAGCCCTAGGCGGCGGTGGCGGCGGCTGAGGAGATAGAGGCCTGGACATAGTGGACATAGGCCTCACCCAAGACGCGACAGATCTTCGGCTCTTCTCTTCCAGTCACTGACCGTCGCTTAACGAATGTCATCGCTCCACCTATGTCCTACACTACCTCAAGGTACATAAATCTCTCAGAGTCTCTCCCTGGATTACCTGAAGTTAGCCCTAGGCGGTGGCGGCGGGGGTTGAGGAGACAGAGGCGCGGCGCCCGCGAAGACGCTGCGTGCTAACTCCTCCGCGCCCACTCCTAACAGGCGTGCCGCGCGTTCAGCACTGCTGGCCGACGCGAACTGATACTTCAGCGCCGGCCCGGAGGCAGCTGGAATGAAGAAAATCTCATAACTAGACCTATCAACTTTATTTGGCAACTTTACAATATTGTAGACTTTTAGTCCGGATTTACTTACGGGTGTTGTTATATCGGAAAAGTCCGACCAGGTTTCGCTCCCGTAAGTAAATCCGGACTAAAAGTCTACAATGTGTTGTGTTTACGAAAGTTTTAGTTTTGGCATTTGTATTGCTCTTGCGATGCAGGAAGAGAGCCGGGCCCCAGCAGTGTGGGGGGGGGGGATACAAAGGGTTGATATCAGATCAGCATTGTTGACTCGCTGTGTTGTGTCGCTTATAAAATAAAATAACTGTAACTGCCACTTATAACTTGAAAATGTAATACAGAGAATATTGTAAAGAGGTTCGAAATTTCACTGATGCCGTGAGTCGCCCATTGGCTCAATTGGTAGAGCGCTGGTACGGATAGCCAGAGGTTGCGGGTTCGAATCCCGGCATGGGTGAAATTTTTAGCCTCTAAATAGGTTTTTAAATTTGTTCCTTAGCACGGGTTAGTGCATTAAAAATAAAAATAGTGTAATCATGTGGGTACAGTGATATCGTTCCGATGTTAAACCTAACTGCAAAGTAGGTAGTCGGGGCTGTAAGTAATGCAATTTGCTTAAGTCAGATGTCGCTGCCTGTACGTAATACAGAGAATATTGTAAAGAGGTTCGAAATTTCACTGATGCCGTGAGTCGCCCATTGGCTCAATTGGTAGAGCGCTGGTACGGATAGCCAGAGGTTGCGGGTTCGAATCCCGGCATGGGTGAAATTTTTAGCCTCTAAATAGGTTTTTAAATTTGTTCCTTAGCACGGGTTAGTGCATTAAAAATAAAAATAGTGTAATCATGTGGGTACAGTGATATCGTTCCGATGTTAAACCTAACTGCAAAGTAGGTAGTCGGGGCTGTAAGTAATGCAATTTGCTTAAGTCAGATGTCGCTGCCTGTACGTAATACAGAGAATATTGTAAAGAGGTTCGAAATTTCACTGATGCCGTGAGTCGCCCATTGGCTCAATTGGTAGAGCGCTGGTACGGATAGCCAGAGGTTGCGGGTTCGAATCCCGGCATGGGTGAAATTTTTAGCCTCTAAATAGGTTTTTAAATTTGATAAATATATTTTATTAAAAACGAGAAAAAAATTACCCGACGAAGAAATTAAAAAGCAAACATTAAAATAAGTTATGTAGCCGACAAGGAAGTTAATGGTACTTCCTTGTGCAGGGTGCGCAAGGGGAAGACACAATCAAAAAATGCAAAAAAGGTTATTTAAGTATTTACTGTAGGGCACAGAGGCCTTCTCTCAGAGAGAGATAGAGTATGGGCTTAATTACCACGAATGCCTACCGCAGATTGGCAATTTCAATCACTGAGGCACTGTCGGAGTACACTGAGGTACACCTCAGGTTTCCTCACGATGTCTTCCTTGTCAGCTATGACTTGTGCTATAACTTCACAAATGTACATAACTTAGTAACCAAACTCATTCGTACATGCCCGCACTGGCAATCGAACCTGGGTCTAGGTCTGTGTCCTGCACTATGGACTTTGTAGTCCATAAACATTTTAAAAAACCTATTTAGAGGCTAAAAATTCCACCCATGCCGGGATTCGAAAACGCGACCTCTGGCTATCCGTGCCAGATTTAGCCTCTAAATAGGTTTTTTAAAATTGTCCATAGCACGGGTTAGTGCAATAATATAATGTCTTCTTAAAAATAATATAATGTCCATAAACGTGTTCACAAAAGTATTTACTGTATGGGCCTAGTGGCCTGAAACAAATCGCCTATTACTATTATCATTGAATTTAAAATGCTATTATTAACACATGTTAACACTAATCCAACGATTTCGTGTAGTTAAGAGTACCGTCCCACATAAAACCATTTAAATTCACATTAAAAAAATACTCTCACCAGAATAGTGCTACTTCCAACTCCCAATTTCATCTTCATCTTCATCATCATCATCACCATCATCATCATCATCACCATCATCATCATCATCATCATAGTTATATATTAAACAGGTCAAATCGCGGTTATTAGGTAAAACGTAATTACCTTATTTCCCGGCGTTTCGGCGTTTAATATATAACTATGTATGAGTATCGCGAATCATTAAGAAATACTATCATCATCATCAGCCCACCTCTGCCCAATGCTGGACTGAGGCCTTTTCCCCTTCGCGGTCTCGCCATTCGCACCACGCAGTTCGTCTACCCACTGAACGCCGATCGGCTCTCGTCCGCTACTTCGTCACTGCCTTGGCCTACGCCTCGCCAGGTTCCCAATTTGGTTCGTACTAAAAACGGAACGAAGAAGCACTTACATTTAGCAGCGCCAGCCCATCCCAAATGGCAGATCGCCGCCAGTATCTTCCACACCGCTCCCATTTCTTGTTCGGTGACTCCCAGAAGCTTCAGAGCGTCTTTCAAGGCCGAGAACTCGGTGGGGGCGTCGGCCTTGTCCGCAGCGGTTACGAAGGGGTTCGGGGAGTTGACGGGGGCTTGGTCGAGGTAGAGGTCACGGCGCAGGCGGCCGTCGCAGCCGTGGAGGAGGCTGGGGAGAGATGACAGGTTTGTTTAGTCCAGTGGCACCTTCTCTCACACTAGATGGGTGAAATAAACAAGCGGACGCTGCAGGGCCAGTGGACATGGTTTTTTAGATGGTGTAATAACTTGAACCCTCCGCCCCTTACCCCACAAGGGGCGGAGGGTGGTCACAGGGCGAAGGCCAGTGACGTCAGCGAAACGGACCATCTCTCTAAGTTAAGGGGTAGTTCTAATAAAAGTTGGTAATATGTACTTGAGAAGTCTTTAAGGAAGTTGGTAAAAATTGTTGTGCAAGGTTAAAGGATTTAGTTCTGTTTACTAGCGCAGAAACCTTAAGAAAGATGGTAGAACTCACTCGGAAAGAGACGGTAACACTTACTTGTACAGAGTCCTTAAGGAAGTTGGTAATAAAATCAGTAGAACTTACTTGTTACTCAAGGAAGTTAGTAGTACTTTTGAACAGTCTTTAAAGAAGTTGGTAGTAATGAGTTCTGCAGTCCTTTAGGAAATTGGTAGTACTTTTCGTACAGTATTTAAGGAAGTTGGTAGTACTTACTTGTGCAGTCCATAAAGAAGTTGATAGTACTTACTTGTGCAGTCCCTAAGGAAGTTGGTAATACTTACATGTGCAGTCCTACGGAAATTGGCAATAGGTATTTCTTTTTGCAGTCTTTAAAGAAGTTGGTGGTACTTATTGTTAAGAATATTTTCGGGGCTTAAAGGCGTCATAATTTATTGCTATTTTACCTCGACGTTTCGACGACGTTACAGTCATCGTGGTCACGAGAAGACTGATGAGTCATCAGTCTTCTCGTAAGTACGTACTACCGTCATCAGTGATGGATGACTGATGATTGGTAGTACTTACTTGTGCAGTCTTTACGGAAGTTGGTAGTAGTAAGTTACTTTTGCAGTGCTTAAAGAAGTTGGCTTGTAACGGTGCAAACCTCTTTACACCATTTTTATTTCTTTTCTATCTATCATTTTCAAATATTTAAATTTTGTCACTCATTCTTCGATTTCCTCATTTTTCACCACTACTACTTTACGCTTTGACCAGATCTGACTTTCTACCTGCTTATCCGTTTTTATCCAGTTTTTTCTGTTTTAATCAAATATTATACTAAATCTGCAAATAAAACCACACCTGAAGTCGTTCCAGAGTTTATTTATTAATTATAAAAGTTATAAAACGTTCCAGTAGTAGTAGATGAAAAATGAGGGAAATCGAAGAATGAGTGACAAAATTTAAATATTTGAAAATGATAGATAGAAAAAGAAATAAAAATGGTGTAAAGAGGTTTGCACTGTTACACTTTGCCCCCGGGTAGTGTAACGGTGCAAACCTCTTTACACCATTTTTATTTCTTTTTCTATCTATCATTTTCAAATATTTAAATTTTGTCACTCATTCTTCGATTTCCCTCATTTTTCATCTACTACTACTTTACCCTTTGACCAGATCTGACTTTTTACCTGCTTCTCCGTTTTTATCCAGTTTTCTGTTTTAAAGTTACTATAAATCTACAAATAAAATCACACCTGAAGTTGTTCCAGAGTTTATTTATTAATTATAAAAGTTATAAAACGTTCCACTGTAGTGTAACGGTGCAAACCTCTTTACACCATTTTTATTTCTTTTCTATCTATCATTTTCAAATATTTAAATTTTGTCACTCATTCTTCGATTTCCCTCATTTTTCATCCACTACTACTTTACCCTTTGACCAGATCTGACTTTTTACCTGCTTTTCCGTTTTTATCAGTTTTCTGTTTTAAAGTTACTATAAATCTACAAATAAAATCACACCTGAAGTCGTTCCAGAGTTTATTTATTAATTATAAAAGTTATAAAACGTTCCAGGCTTAAAGTGTACTGGCTTGTGCAGAGTCCTTAAGGACTTACTTTTACAGTCCGTAAGGAAATTGGTGGTACTTACTTGTGCAGGGTCCTCAAGGGGGCAGCAGACGGTCTCAGGTCGGGCAGTAGGGTCTGCACGGAGGCGGACACTAGGGAACCGCCGCCATCGAAGTCCAGTGACGTCAGCGACACGAAACGAGAAGCGTGCGGGTTCGAGCCCGAGCTGTGAAATGGTATATTCGTTAATTGAAGACTTACAGGCTAATTTAGCGCTCGTGGCGTAGTGGAACCGATTGATTGTAATCAATCACTTGGGTTAAGCAACAACAGGCGCGGTTAGGTATTGAAATTGAAATAGAAACGTGATTTAATTATGGGTGGGTGGCCATCCCGTGCCTACCGCTAGTGGCATTTTTCTGAGCGCTTCCTTGCTCCGCCAGGCACATTAAGCCGTTGGTGCTGGTTGTCATGTAATGGCGGTTGCTAAGCCATGTCAGACCCCTAATGGGCGGCTTGATAAATTCTGACAGTAAGGCTCGCCATTGTCTTACAATGATCTCATGGCATTAAGTCCGCCATACTGTTTAAGTGCAATAAAAGTATTAATAATAACAATAATCCACCAAGTGTGTACCCGGGGAACGTTCGTCTAAATGGAACATATAGGTAATAAATAACACATAATAACTTCCAAACTACACATAACTTTTCTCGGTTCCAAACTAGGATATCCATTAATTATACCTTAATTAAATTAAAACAACATGTACAAAAAGCGAGCGTAGTGCAGGACACCCTCCGACCAGGTGGGACGACGATCTGCGAAAAACTGCCGGCAGATGCTGGATGCGGCAAGCTGAAGACTAATATATAGCCTGAAGAAGAAGAATATCTTTCAGCAATCCTTAGAAAATAGTATATTCTGTGCTACGGTCACAGGACGAGGACATCACATATATATAACGTGCACAACGGAGATGATAATTCTTCGGTCAACATTATGTCGTGGCAATTGTTCCCGGAAGAGACCCGTTCCCCAAGAGTGGGGTTGAAGGGGTTGATATCAATAGTTGAGGTTTGTGACGTCATCCAATAGAACACCAGCCTGTTATCGGCATAGAAGACGAGACCAGCTCACCGGCAGCTCCCGAAGCTGTTCAGCACGTCCAGAGCAGCGTCCAGTCGCTCCACGGTCAGCTTGGAGTTGGGCGCGGGATACGCAGTGGCCAAATACCACACGCAGTGCCGCATAGCTGACGATTTGCCTGCCCCAGATCTGAAATGAAATAAAATGAATTTTATTTCAACGTAAAGAATTTACATTCTGTTTGCTGACTGTCAATGTGCAATGTAAAATGTAAGCCGCTGCCTTCGGGCCTTAGTGAAGTGGAGAAACAGGCAGCGGGAAAAAAAAACTCCACTCCGACCATCTTTTCTCACAGTAAACGTGACATTTCCATACAAAATTTGACACCTCCACCGAGTTAGATAACATTGTAGCACTATACGACGATGCGAGTCACGCGTTGTAAATGTCAAAATTCTCGACTTTCCTGAACATTACTTGTAAAATTCTGACATTTTAGCGCCACAAACCGCACTGCCTATCCAGCCGAGGTAGTGCGACATTGCGAGTCGCGCGTTTTTCAAGTCAAAAGACGCGACCAGCCAGTACGTTAAGTGTCAAATTCTGACATTTAAGCGCCACAAACCGCACTGCCTATCCAGCCGAGGTAGTGCGACATTGCGAGTCGCGCGTTTTTCAAGTCAAAAGACGCGACCAGCCAGTACGTTAAGTGTCAAATTCTGAAATTTAAGCGCCACAAACCGCACTGCCTATCCAGCCGAGGTAGTGCGACATTGCGAGTCGCACGTTTTTCAAGTCAAAAGACGCGACCAGCCAGTACGTTAAGTGTCAAATTCTGAAATTTAAGCGCCACAAACCGCACTGCCTATCCAGCCGAGGTAGTACGAGGTAGCAAGTCGCGCGTTTTACAAGTCAAAAGACGCGACCTGCCAGTACGTTAAGTGTCAAATTCTGACATTTAAGCGCCACAAAACATGTGACTCGCGCCGTGGCACTACCTATCTAGCCGGGGCGTTTTGTCAGAAGACGCTACCTTCCTATACATTACTTGTCAAATTCTGACACTAGCGTCACAAAAGGTGTGACTCGTACTACCTATGCTAGAGAGTTGCTGTTCTAAACAAAACATAAAATAAACTGTTTTATTAAGGAGGTTATTTATTAACTAAAGATAATTCTTTCTATTCGAAGGAAGAGCTTTGGCCTATCAATAACTACCCGCAACGTACAGTCAAGAGCAAATCCACCTGTAGTTTTTTTTTTGTGAAAATCACTTTTAACGTAAATGTACAGAGTAACATAACATAACCTCACGCCTGTATCCCAGAGGGGTAAGCTGACTGCCACTTGCCACGAGTAATAACTAGAGTATACACGTGTAAAGGTTGTTGCGCTCTCGATTGTACCTAGATAATAAAAACTGCAGTGAAACTAGTTTAGAAAAGCCTCAATACCTGATTTAAATGACAACTTATATATAAGCCAACTTCTAGATATTAGAGCGGAGCAATTGAACGGCATATCAACAGCCTGTAGCGAAGTTGACAAGAAGTGGAACTCTTATCGCACGTTGTAATAATCACTTGTTTATCACCCTCACTAGAGCTGAGCAATCCTGTGCTTCCATAAACAGCTGCGTAACTATGTACAAAATAGGCGAGTCAAGTAGTTTCACTCTGGGCCGATATTATCATCTCTGAGTCAGTGTTTCTATCATCAGGGGCTGTTTTATAGAACTACAATTCATGGATTTGCTATGACGATTCGATGTATATTTTGAAGTCGATTGATGTACAGAATAATAAGTGGACTCTGCAACGCAATGTAACTCGAATGAGGTTAAAACCTGAAATCTCATTGTAGCTGGCAACACCGTTGAGTATTCCTAAGAACTGCCATATTGTATAAATTTTGTTTTGTGTTCTCGCTTTAGAAAATTAATATATAAAGTCTACAGCTGTTTTCTTCAATACTTTGTGTAGAGATTCATCACCTGTATATAAATTGCGTCAATAGTAATATTCAGGTTGAAAATGGGCAGCACATAGTCTTGACAAACCCTCTACGAACAAACTCTCTCTCTTAACTTCTCTACAAATAGCTTTTTCCCAGTTTTTCCAGTGGGTGGAAGAGCCGGTAAGGGACGTGCCAGGCGGACATACTTCTACCAAATTGGGGATGTGTTGGCAAAGAGCAAGATAAAAAGTACACGGAATCGGCGTGCATGCAACGACTAATGAAAGTTGATGAAGCGAAGGCGATCTGTCTAGATCGTGGTAAATGGCAGACCCTGGACTCTGCCTACCCCTCGGGGATACAGGCGTGAGGTTATATTATATTAACTAATTAGATACGAATGTTCATCAAAATAGTGTTCATCAAAATACATTTAAGAGAATGTCAACCGGACCCTCTGTACAGGGATTGGTTTTAGTTCACAGGGTATTGATTCCTATCACTTGGTGTTAAAGTTGAATTCCCTTCGTTATCAGACTGGAGTGGTAGATAAGGCCGACCAATTAAAGCGATAGCATCGCTCCAACTGCAAGCAATTTATGTGAAAATTATATTCAATCAGTGAACTCATTCGGATCCAGTATATCACTTTTGAAACCAGATTTTAATTTTTATTGAGAACTTTAATGCTTGTACCATTTCGGAGAGGCACCTTATCATTATGTTTACATGTAGGGGCGGTAGATACACATGTTTGACCAATGAATTAAGCTTTATCGTCGAATGATGATTCCAAAACTACTGTTATCAATTTAACAGGTATTGAACCGGAGTATAGTCAATAAAATGCCATGTTACATTTAGTATAGTATCTACACTTTCTAACGCAATTTATCAGTATCTTTTTAATTGTTTTTTATTGCCTTCTCCATAGCGACGGAGAAATTGGAGAGCAAAGCAAGGCATTTATGATCAATTAATAATTAGAAAGTTTGTGCACCGTGCTTCTAGATAGAGTGCAAATTCAATTTGTAAATAATTAGGCACACCGTGCCGTTTTGCTCAGTATAGCTCATTTTGGTTTAGTAATGGGTCATCCACCGCCGGTTCCTATGAACCAGTTCGTAGGTAGACACAACTCGACAATGGACTCGCAAGCGAGAGACCCAGGTTCGATCCCCAGTGCGGGCATGTACCAATGACTTTGTTTTCTTAGTTATGTACAAGTTATAGTAGCATTGCCACTCACTAACGGTAAAGAAAAAAATCGTGAGGAAACCTGAGTGTATGAGGTGTACCCTCAGTGTACCTCAGTACCTCAGTGCTTGAAATCTGCAGTAAGCATGCGTGGTAATTAAGCCCATACTCTTTCTCTCTCTCTCTCTCTCTTTCTCTCTCTATGAGAGAAGGCCTCTGTGCCCTGCAGTAAATACTTAAACAACCATTTTTATATTTTTTATTGCGTCGCCCCCTTGCGCACCCTGCACAAGGAAGTACCATTAACTTCCTTGTGGGCTCCAGGTATCCTCACGATGTTTTTTCCTTCACGGTTAGCGAGTGGTATTGATGTTATAATTTGAATTTATAATCAGGCGTTACTTTGCGGAAATCCCTAATAGCATTTCCGATTGCAACCCTGTATGTCCCCACTGCTGGGGCACAGGTCTCTTCCTGCATTGCAGGAAGGTTAGGCCATACTCCAACACGGGGGCCAAGTCCGGGTTGGTGGAAGTTTGTAAGACAGTGGCGGGCCTTACTAATAAAATTACTTTTCTCATTCCGCCAAAAAAAATTGACGGAATTTAGCAGTCATTTTCACATTTTAATGTTGATGTTACAACTTCACAAATATACGAAACATTTTTTATCGATAATCTGTATTTTGTATAAGACAACAGTTGGGTAGTGCCAATCTCTGGACAGGTCAACTCGTTCTAGCACATATACATCTACGCTACAGTAAGTAACGAATATAAATATGAAATCACAGCCGATAATCCAAGGCATTAAGGCCTAATTAAAAGCGTGTAACGTGCAAACGAGCTCTAAATATGTACTGTAACAATTTCCCTATAACCTGGCTAGCCGGCGAAAGTGCCACAGATAGCGGCTTCCACAAAGCTCTTTTACCGCCGTAAAATGACTGCAGGAGACCTGCAGACCTTCTGCACAAGGTCTGCATAAAGACGGTACATCCAACTCAAGCGAATCCGACCGAAAGGAAAGAATCCTTCGAACCTCTTCCCTAAAGCAATTGACCATATTGCGAAAATATTGGTCATAACCACATATGCGAATATCGCATTAAGCTCAAGTGGCTCCTATCCGCCACCGCAGGTACACTCTTTCACTTCTCTATTCTGTGATGTTCAATCCTACCACTCCTGTCTACCTTACACTTTCTGTTTCTGCATGATTCTCACAGTCGCACGCTGCGTTCAGCTCAAAATCTGTTGCTGAAGACACCTAGTCACTCGACGACGTTCTTTAGTAACTCCTTCTCAGCCACAGCCGCCCGACTGTGGAATGCACTGCCACTACTAATAAGACAGTCTCCTTCATCTGCCATATTTATGTGTAGAGTGAAGGAATACTACCTTTCAATAAATTAAATAATGCAGTTACTTAAATACTACGTAGGTATATTATATTCTTTCCTCTTCCCATTATGTAATTTAATTATTAGTATGTATGTATATCTTAATTATTTATTCATTTAATTTTCTACCAAACTGCGATCCCCAACCCGCATGCCCAGCGTGAGGATTATGGGCACTACCCCCTAATGATGGCACAACCTTGCGCTATGGCGCTCATTAAGGAAGGGCTATGTCCAGCAGTGGACTAATATAGCCTGAAGAAGATGGTTTAGGTAAGTTTTCTGTCATGCACCGACTCTAATTTCTTTCTTGTCTCCGTCTATAGTTGCCTGGAAAAAATTGCATTAAGTAATAAGACCGCCATTAGTACTATATTTTTATATAATTTCTGTTACTGTAATTTCTGTGTACAATAAAGAATATTCTATCTATCTATCTATCATATTGTTCTTTAGTTATATATTGGAGCGACGACATTCGCAAAGCGGTCGGCAGTGATTGGAAACTGAGATCCGAAGATCGGGCTCAGTGGCGTGTCTTGGGAGAGGCCTATATCCAGCAGTGGACTAACACCGGCTGATTGCAATGATGTTGATGATGTCTTTAGCTAATAATGGAGCGTATAATCGTCTCATTCGTGCCCTACACACGTCTCAATCGTGCCCTACACATGCCGTCACTCAGAGGGAAAGAGAGTACGTACAGGCTTAACCACGCGTGAATACCGCCGATTGGCAATTTCAAGCGCTGAGATATGTGAACTCCTCAGACGCTCAGGTTTCCTCACGATGATTTCCTTCACCGTTGCTACTACAACTTTACAAATGTAAGTAGGTAACTTCGAAAACCAAGTCATGGGTACAAGCCGGGATTCGAACCCACATCCTCCTGAATAAGAAGTCGGCGGATTAACGCTCCGCTCCGCTACCAACGCTCTATAGCAAAGCAAGATTCAACCCTTTACAAACGCGATCTGTACCTTTAAGTGTCTTTGTATTTTAGTGTATTGGGAAGAGCAACTACTCTGCCGTAACACAGTTTTTACTAGTACGGAGGGTAGGAACTAGGAGGTAGGTACCATCATCTATGACACCAGACCAACTACGTTTTGTTAATGTTAAGTTTGTTATCCTTTTTGCATGTTAGTTGTTAAGTACTTTGCAGTGTACTTGTTAAAAGCTATAAGACCTGTTTTTTTGGAAATAAATATTATAAAATATTATTATTTAAAAAAACCACTTACGCTCAGGTATGTAAGGATACATAAGTAGCCTAATAATTCCCCCTGGGGGCACAGGCTTTCTATTAGCGAGAGAGAGAAAGAGAGAAAGATAGGTGTATAGATAGATAGACAGAATCGAGCAGAGAAACATAGTAATATGACAAGTAAATTGTCGAGTCGCGTGTCGTGTTTTTTTCAAACCATTGACACCTAGACAATTTGATTTCGGCGCATTTATGCAGTTATTATTTCACAACAACACATAAACAAAATCTATTAATTGAAAGCCCTATAGGCCTCCGCATTTTGTAAATCCTAAGCTTGCTTGGCTAAGGTAGCTTCGATACTAAGCGACAATAATCTCAATTCTTTACCGCCACTTATGTGCATTATCACAGATCTGCGGCGCGATCGCCAGTGGTTAATTAACTACTTTGACCAGCTAAGCGACGTTAATTGAAATGTGAATGCCGATAAAGTCGTAGGCCTGTTAATTATAAGCTCGGAATTTAGGGATCAGCGCGGAATGCCGCTTGGTTTGTTACTGGGAAAGTCAAATGTTCAATGCTTATTTACGTCTAAGTAGTAGGTTTGGTAGCAAATGGCATACCCTTGAAACGGTGCAAACCATTTTTTTATATTTCTTCAATTCTGTGTATCATATTCAAAATTTAAAATTATATCACCCATTTTTGAGATTTCCTAATTTTTTGGCATTACTACCACATTACTACTTTTTATTTCAACTAGTCCGACTTCAAATCTTCCTTTACCTGTTTATTCCGTTCTTTATCAAATTTTCTGTTTATGTTATAAATAAAATAAATAAAACATATTATTTATTTATTTATCGTATGTCATCTTACAATGGCCTCAACATATTATAAAAGTCGTTCCAGTTTTCTTATTTATGTATGTACGTAGTAAGATTATACGTTTGTGCGACGAATAAGGAATGTTGATGAACTGAAAGAAAGAATGAATGACGGAATGAAGAGATCTGTCAGGATCGTGGCACATGGCGGACCCTGGTCTCTGTCTACCCCTCTGGGATACGGCGTAAGTTTGTTACGTTTTTAATGTTTGTCACGTAAACAGAATATCGTCACTGTAGTTAGAACAGTTGCGACAATACTCAACCGCAATAAGCAATAGATGATTTTAAGACGGACTTGGATACCGCCCAAGGAAGACCAGAGCTTTGACCTAGCGGGAGCCCAGCATGCAGCGATGTGTCGACTGGGCCACGGCAAAGAAGTTATCCTAGCGCTGATAACGCGGTATATGTAAAGCCTGCCGCCCAAGGAGGACAACAGCCCTGTGCCGGCGGGAGCCCAGCGTGCAGTGATATGCCAACTGGGCTACGGCAAAGATGTTAGCCTAGCGCAGATATGGTGGGAGATGTAAAGACTTACCACGCAAGAAAGACCAGAGCCCTGACCCAGCGGGAGCCCAGCATGCAGCGATGTGCCAACTGGGCCATGGCAAAGATGTAAATCTAACGCAGATATCGCGGGTGGTGTAAAGACTTACCGCCCTAGGAAGACAAGAGACCTGTGCCGGCGGGAGCCCAGCATGCAGGCACCGCTGATGCTGGGCTTCCCCCGGCACCTACCTGACCTAACGCAGATATCGCGGGAAATGTAAAGCCTTACCGCCCTAGGAAGATAAGGGCCCTGTTCCAGCGGGAGCTCAGCATGCAGCGGTGCCTAACCTACCTGACCTAACGCAGATATCGCGAGAGATGTAAAAACTTACCGCCCAATGAAGACCAGGGCACTGTCTCGGCGGGAACCCAGCATGCAGCGGTGCCTCACCTAACCTAACGCAGATATCGCGGGAGGTGTACAGCCTTACCGCCCAAGGAAGACCAGGGCCCGTCTCGGCGAGGGCCCAGCATGCAGCGGTGCCTAACCTACCTGACCTAACACAGATATCGCGGGAGATGTAAAGACTTACCGCCCAAGGAAGACCAGGGCCCTGTCCCGGCGGGAGCCCAGCATGCAGCGGTGCGCCGACTGGGCCACGGCGAAGATGTGCGGCGGCATGTCGTCGGCGCGGCAACCGCGGAACATGGCTGCCACCTGCACACAGTATACTAGTATTAGTTGAGTGAATTCTTTCAGGTCTTTTCTTTAATGTCAACTACAGAGAGACTTTTAATACGATTAACGTTTTTTTATGGGAACATTCTAACCATAATTAGAAATATATGCCGCTACTTATAGAAAAAAAATACTCTGTACATTGCAAAAATACATTGTTTTAAAACAAACAATTTTTTGTCACTTAACATTACTGTACTTAAATCTAAGCAGTTGATATCCGGACGAAAGTTATTAAAACTCGAAAAAGAAAGAGCGTTTCATTTTCTTTTAGTGGTTTACCTATAACGACTCTTTTAAACATTTAAACAATAGAAAACCCGATTTTATAGAAAATCCTCAACACCTTGAATTTGGATTTACAGTTTCAAATGAAACGTTGAAAACCATGAGTATTTACAAAAGTGTAAAAGCATTCTTCTTCTTCTTCAGGCAGTCCACTGCTGGAAACGCATTACTTTTTAACCTCTAAATAGGTTTTTAAATTTGTCCTTAGCACGGGTTAGTGCATTAAAAATAAAAATAGTATAATCATGTGTGTACAGTGATATCGTTCCGATGTAAAACCTAACTGCAAAGTAGGTAGTCGGGGCTATAAGTGATGCAATTTGCTTAAGCCAGATGTCACTGCCTGTACGTAATACAGAGAATAGTGTAAAGAGGTTCGAAATTTCACTGATGCCGGTGAGTCGCCCATTGGCTTAATTGCTAGAGCGCTGGCACGGATAGCCGCCGTACTAAGCCGACTATTATAATATCCCACCTTGTCAGTGTAAATGGGGGCAGTCCTCCTAGGCGGCCCCAGGACCAGCAGAGCCGATCCGGCGCGGGAGTGGGGAAGCCCCGCGGCGTAGCGAGCCCTGAGCACGTGGAGGGCACCGCATTCGTTGAGGCACCTTAGTGAGGCAATGTCCTCGCAGCGCTCCAACTGTGGGGGGTTGGCCTGGGAAACGCGAAAGTCGATAGGGTTAAACCTGGAAGTTTTATTTGGAGAAAACTAAGGAACACGAGAGCCGTGAGGTTAAAACCTGTTTATTATACATTCAACTAACCTACAAAAGAAGTAAAATGATTTAATAATTGTATAAATAAATAGAGTTATCGATTAAAAAAAATTGTATTGACATAATATATAAAATAACTATATAAGAATTATTAAGACGCATGTGTGATATTAAAATAGTGTTTATATAATAATGTTTGATAATAGTACAATATAATTAGAATTAAAATGTCATAGGCCTAATTTATAAAGGCCTTCTATAATTTGTAATATTGCTTGCCCTACAGGGTCCACAAAGATCCATATTTTTTGTTATGTCATCTGTATATACTTGTGGAATGCAATAAATTATTGAGTATTGATGTTGTATTTGGAGAAGCTTAGGGAACTCGAAGACCGTGCGTGGCGGTTAAACCTGAAGGTTTTATTTGGAGAAGCCTAGGGAACTCGAAGGCCGTGAGGGCTGAAACCTGAAGGTTTTATTTGGAGAAGCCTAGGGAACTCGAAGGCCGTGAGGGCTGAAACCTGAAGGTTTTATTTGGAGAAGCCTAGGGAACTCGAAGGCCGTGAGGGCTGAAACCAGAAGGTTTTATTTGGAGAAGCCTAAGAAACTCAAAGCCCGTGAGGGTTAAACCTGGATGTTGTATTTGGAGAAGCCTAGGAATCTCGAAGGCCGTGAAGGTAAAACCTGACGGTTCTATCAGAGAGAAAGTTTGTAATGCAGTTGTGAGGTTTGTTTTGAGGAGTGATTTTTGATTTGGAGAATCTTGACAATGCACTGTATGGCTAGTAGGTAACATTTGAAGCCGAGGATTTCGTATTTCACAGAGGTTAAAACGGTGATAATCACAAAAATGGATTTACCCGACAGGTCGCACTCTCTTGGATTGGCTGTGAACGACCATTGTATTTAGAGGAAAGAACTTTATGTGTTCTTTTTTTCCGATATAATCAAAAGATGAAAAGTTGCAAGGTGAAAACAATTCTGGACATTGCTGGACAATTCTTTTTTACATTTAACAGGAAAAAATCGGGATTGTTAATCCAAAGTAACCCAATACTCGATAAGGTAAACTTAATTGTCTTGATGCCCGTCTTTCAAGCGTTACCTTCTCCAAGTCATCCTCGTCGACGGTGAGGAGCTCCCCGGTCTGTATGACGCGCACGCGTACGCGGCCAGCGTCGGCGTCGCCCTCGCGCGCCACAGCCGTGAACCCGCCGCGATGCGCCAGCCACATGTGCCCGGCCTGCAGCCATTCCTTCTCGCATGCCAGCTGCTCCTCCGACTTGGCCTGCGGGGGAGAGAGAGACGGTTAGAGTTCGACAGGTTACATTTTTTCTGACAGTGGGGAAATGAGGTGGTGACTCATTTGGCGACCAGGGGCGGGAAAACTGGAGATCTAAAATTGATTGCCCACGAAGGTTGGATGGCCGAGGACAAAAATAGATTTTAGGGCTTGGGAAAATCCTTATGTCCTAATTTATCGTCATTATCAGCCCACCGCTACCCATTGCTGAGTATAGGCCTTTTCCCCCAAATGCCAGCTCTCACGATCTCTTGCCGCGTCCACGGACCCTCTGCCGACTTAACGACATCGTCTGACCATCGGGTCGCTCGTCTGCCTGCTCGTATGAATTTAATGCCAAAGGAGTCTACGAGTAATGTTTCTTTTATCACACATCATTCTCCTTGAATGGGACATCATCCTCCATATAGTTTCATAAAGCTAATGCAATCATCTTAAAGCTGAAATATGCAACTCATAACTCAAATGTACACGAGTAATTTAGTCTCTGTACGAAAATAGTTCGGTTTTTATTCACGTTAATTCTAATTCGACGTTTCTTCTTCTTTCAGGGCTTCTGTACCACTGAAGGTTGTCCGTCAGCTCTTCATATTCCTCTCTTATCTTTGCCAAGCGAAATAGATTTTCTACGCTGAGAACTCTAGTCTATTATTGCCATATTTACTTTTTTTAGCGCTAATCTCAAATTTTTCCCTTAAAGCTTAAAGAAGGCTGTACAGTTCGCTTCGACGCACACGTCCCTAGTAACCAATTATCTTCTTTTGTAATAGTCATTAGATTAGATTAGAAAAATATTTATTACATAATAAGCATACTTGTACAAAGGAGAGCTTAACACTAATATGTATTTGCTTTCAGCAGGTTTATTGTGATTTTTCGGGATTGATTGTCACGCCTCAGTACCCTCTCGTTCGTTACCCTATGGACTTAACTTATTCTGAGCATCCAACGGCATCATCACATTTCGAATGCGTCCAGTCTTTTGCAGGTTGTCTCTTTCAATTCCACGTTTCCGTTCCTTAAATACCTAATGCATAACACTACATCCATTACGCTACAGACAAGGAAGTTTTCTTGGCTACAGAGCATCCTGTCCATAAATAAAACAGATTCAGAACTACAAATAGCTGACACAACCAGAAGTCAAACTAGTAACTCAAGGTGACATTTCATATTAATTGTCTAAGCAGATTTGCAAACCCTGTCAGACAACAACACTGTATGGCGAGACATTAGCATCTCGATCGGTTGCGCAAGCGCCGTGCGACACTGGGAGAGGCTCGACTAAGGAATACGGAGACTGAAAGGAAAGACCGTGAAATACATAATAAAAAGAGCATGAGCTCGCGAAAATCTTGACTACGTATATAATGCTTGAAATTGTTTTACTGGTCGCAAGTTGCATATGGTGTAAGAAATCTCCAAACACGTAAAAAAATAGGGGGGTAGGAGGGTTTCTGTCAATAACGGGGCAGAATTCGAAATTATCACTGCTCCATACACTTTAATTTCGCAAGTGGGAACTTTAGTGTATGGCAGTGGCGCGGTTTTGGTAGTGAGATGTCTGAGGAGGAGTCGATGCTTGCGACACGAAAGAAGTGTAAAACAGCTGATATTTTTTTCGTAGTGTCGCGTAGAACTCTGGCTTTTCGGATGTCGATGGAGATTTTGTATACCCTGTAAATATTGTGAATTTTAAGAGGATATACCGCAAAATACTGATCCCTGACATTTTTAAAGCATGCGATACAAGCAGCTCCGATTTGCTCATAGAGTTGTCTGGGATTATCAATTCATGGCGGGAACCAAAACTTACTTTATTCTTACAAATCAAACTAGCAAAACATAATGTTTTATGTCTACACTTGGCTAGAAAGCGGCTTTTTCTGTACGCGCAGCGTGCGGAAAAAGCCACTTTATTGCCAGGTGTGGCATAAAATGTTTTACAACATGAACCCCATGAACCAACGATAAAATAAAAAAAAATGGAAAAGATAAGTTATCACAAAAAAATAAGATTATTACAGATTACATTATTTTGTTACTAAAATTCGTTGTAAGAAATAAAAATTGGTAATCTTTCACACAATAGAATAACCCTTTGGTAATCAATATTTAAGAGAGCTGAAGTGAGCCTTGAGCGCCTCTCTACGTCTCTCGGCTCAAGAGACCGTGTAATAACAGTTAATACATCATGTAATGTAATGACGCGAGACGAGAGCCTTCGACGTTGTGCAATTCGTCAATATAGCCTGCAGCTCACGCGTGACTTCAATAAGCTATAAGACAGAGTGAAAAAATAAGTATTAATTATATACACCTGTATCAATTATGAGTTTTTAAAAAGATATAAGGCAGCTAAAGCTAAGACTTTTGTCTGGATCATTTCTGCAAAAAAAAAAACAGTATACAACTTGATTATTTTGTATCTGTAGCAATTTCATCAAAAACGGCCAGGATTGGTCGATTCTACAATGTCGTCACAGCTCAGTAAATATAGCGATCCGAGAACCCGAGATTTGATTTGGCGTTTGTTTACTGACCAGTGACATCACTAATTCCTGTGCAACGCCATACTGCTCAGGAGGTTTTAGCGGTTTTTCTTAAAGAATTTTTATTTACTTTTTTAGTAAAAACACCCGAAAGATTGAAAAACTAAGCACTTATTAAATAAACACCAACGAAAAATCTGAGTTGGTTTTCAGAAAACCGTTAAGTAGCCTATTCCATCCACACGTCCGCACCAGATAATCAACGTCCATAGAATCTTTAGCCCTTATTAGGATTTCCGGTTGATTGCAAATTGTGGTCTTATAGCCGTACTTTATTTACGGCGATTTATTTATTTAGAGCGTGAAGGGAAAATTCGGAAGTTACGAGTTCACGGTAACATTATCTGAGATGATGTCAAACATTTTACTAGTACATAGCTCATAAATTTCAAATGGTGGCGTGAGGAGGTTACTTAAGGGAACATCGAGCTTTCTTGCGCCAATCTTCTTTCTTGAGATAAATTCTCTCTGAGAGAAGGCCTGTGCTAAGCAATGGGATGTACCAAAACTTTGGCCTTTACATCTGCGAAATGAGATGATTTATACAGCGTCCAATGGCACCTTCATTCACACTAGATGGGTGAAGGGACCACTCGAACACTGCAGTGTCTGGGACATTGTTTTAGACTGAGCAAGCTTGCTTAGCACCTATACCATCGTGAGTTCCACAAGAAAGACAGTTAAGGGTCATTGCGGAGCGGAGCCAACCAAACTGCAGGTTTCCTTACATTATATTTCTTCACCGTTAGCGAGTGGTATTGCTACAACAATTCGCCAAGGTACGGCTATGAAAATATACACTCACAGATACACATACAAGCCCGTACCACGAATTGAAACTGGGTCTCTCGCTTCCAAGAAAAGTGGTGGTAGCCAGTGGATAGAAAATTCTTCTTCTTCTTCTTCAGGCTGTATTAGTCCACTGCTGAACATAGCCCTCCCCTAATGAGCGCCATAGCGCAAGGTTGTGCCATCATTGGGGGGTAGTGCCCATAATCCCCCCGCTGGGCATGCGGGTTGGGGATCGCAGTTTGGTGGAATTGTACTGCAGGGGGCGCTGCTGGCCACCCGTCGGTTTGTGTCCCTTAGTCGCCTTTTACGACACCCGCGGGAAGAATTTGGGTAGAACATTGGGGCGTAGTAATGTAACAGAGAAATAAAGTAAGCTAAATTTATGTCTCGTTAGAAAGGGCACGTCACGACGATTCTGTGGATACCAAACACTCTATAAAATACAATTGATCTGTTTTTTCGTAAGCGAAAGTATCAAAGGGGCCCGTTTTTTTCGTTCTTTTTGTTGTTTTATCGCGAAAACTAAGTGGGATTTGCGTAAAAAGGTAAGAAAACCAATGTATCAAGTTCTAATAGGTTTATTTGACTATTCCAATTACAAAAAAAGTTTTACCGAAGTGCCCCGTATTTTGTAAACGTCTATTTTTAACTGCTTATTGGTGACTGTTGTCGTAGTTGTTTACATAATATTATTAGTTAAGTATGGGGTACATATATTCAAGATGATAAATCTTTTTACAGAACTAAAATCAGACGTAAATTACCAAAGTTCTAGCAATGATAAAAAGTTGGGGTAGGCGCGCGACTAAACCGGTTTTGGTCGCGGGGATTCTGCCGTATGAGCTAAAACGAATTTAATTTCAGTCTATTTATCCTTACTTGGCCAATTTAGTAAACAAGATTCTACCCGTAAAGTATGGATTTTAGTCGCAAAGCGCCATATTCCCGTAAATGACGTAATCGGCGAGACTATTTTAGATAACACGCTGTCAATTTTATAAACAAAGTACATTAAGTTGCGAGAAAATATGTCGTTTTGGCATCAAATATCAATTTTGAGATTAGAATCTTGTTTACTAAATTGGCCAAGTAAGGATAAATAGACTGTAAGAATATACAGGTTAAAAACATATTCCTTATTTTTCAGAAG
The DNA here is from genome assembly GCA_934045075.1 of Yponomeuta sedellus. NCBI lineage: Eukaryota > Metazoa > Arthropoda > Insecta > Lepidoptera > Yponomeutidae > Yponomeuta > Yponomeuta sedellus. Next base: position 5,960,175 of record OW203742.1, on the reverse strand, counting down.
GGTACAGCCACAACGAACTGTCTACATAGAGGTACAAACATTCCCAGTCTCAATTACCACACTACAAAATGCGGTGCCTCCACCTTAAGAGTAAAGGTGCGCTAAACGCTAACTACACAAAACCATCCAGTCTTATGCATATCGGCAGATCCATCAAAGTTAGCTGCGGTATCGTCCATACAAAACAGAGAGACCTAGAGGCTCTACTGGAATAGATAAGATATGTATGGCACTTAGATATCCTATCTATTCCAGTCTTCCAGAGAGAAAAGACTAACGGTCTTATTTATTTATTAAACACACAATGCTAAGGTTGGCTGGAAGAGATCTCTGTTAGAGATAAGTTCGCCTGTGAAACAAATTTCATGTAATCATATTTCGAATTACTTTTTGCAATAAAGAATATATATTTATAAAAACACGAATCCTTAAAACTTCGATTGAAATAGTCTGCGGTCATTTAGAAATTTTCAGGTAAATCCTAGCGAAAAGGTCTCCGAAATATTTATAGGCTTTGATATTCTCTCTTTAGGAACTCGATACATTAAAGTATTTAGTGACATGATTTTTCATTCCATTGACACCTACGAGGGCTGCTAGTTATGTATGCGGAATAGAAAAAATAAACAAATGTATATGGCTAAATATTCTTTTATTGTTGTTGAAAGTATTCTCCACTATGCACTGTTGCATTCGATGAAACCAATTTGTAAAACACTTTTTCCACTCTGATTGAGGTATCTCCAAAACGTGCTGTTTGAACGCATCTACGGCATCTTCACGGGTCGAAAATCGTTGACCACGTAATTTATTCTTTACATTTGGGAATAAATAGAAATCATTGGGAGCCAAATCAGGGCTTCGTGGATGACCCATCAATTCTATTTTTTGACCATCCAAAAATGTAGTTGTTTCCTGAGATGTATGACAGCTGGCATTGTCATGGTGAAGTATGATTCTGCGTCACTGGTTGTTTTGGCGTATTTCTTCAAATACTTCCGGCAAACAAATGGTCGTGTACCACTCCGAATTAACCGTTCTGCGATATTGTAGCCACATGGCCATTAATACCAAAAAGCAGGCCACCATTTGCTTTACAGTGCTTTTTGCACGAGCCACTTTCGTAGGGTTCGGCTCATTTTGAAACACCCAAACTGTTGATCGATGTTTAGTTTCGGGATCGTACGCGTAGATCCAGGATTCGTCACCTGTGTAGATATTATAAACAGATTTTGAGTCGCCTCCGTTGAATTTTTTTAAGGTTTTCTTGCACCATTCGACGCGAGCATCTTTTTGATCCTGAGTTAAGTTGTGCGGGATCCAACGCGAACAAATTTTTTTTACAGACAAATGTTCATGTAATATCCTATAAATGCTCGTCATAGATATGCCCAGAATAGCCTCTATCTCGCGATACGTAATATGGCGGTCTTGCATTATTAGTTATCGCACAGCTTCAATATTTTGTGGCACAACCACCGATTTCGGGCGACCTTCTTTAACTTCGTCCGTGAGCTTACTGCGCCCGCGATTAAACTCACTAAACCAGTGATACATAGTCGTTTTTGATGGAGTTCACCACCAAAAGTCGAAGTTAGTTGATCTACGCACTGTTGTTGCGTTAAACCACGTCGAAAATCGTAATAAATTATAGCACGAATATTTTCACGAGTGAGTTCCATTTTTTCCAGCGATATGACATTTTACACCCAACAAAAACAAAACAATAACGTATATAAGAGAAAAATATTAGCGGCCAGTATTTAAAAAACTAACGAATTTGACCATGGAGGTCAGACATTGCGTTTAAAATTATTGGAATCCCAGATTCCGCATACATAAGTAGCAGCCTATGTATAAGATTGAGCGCGAAGAGCCGACCACGCAATGAAATCGACGCGTTCCTGCAACTCTTATTGTTTGTACTAATGTATATTTTGTAGTAACCGAATCGAAGCGCTAGTGGCCCAGCGGATCCGAGTGATTGGAATCAATTACTTGGGTTAAGCAACAACAGGCGCGATCAGGTGTTGGATGGGTGACCATCCCGTTACTACACCTAGTGGTATTTTTTCTTCGCAAGGCACGCTAACCCGTTGGTGCCGGCTGTCATGTACTGGCAGTCATTAAGCCATGTCTGAGGCCTTATGGGCAGCTTGATTCTTTCTGTCAGTGAGGCCCACTCTGTCTTACAATCCTCCACCAACCCAGTATGGCCTAACCTTCCTGCGATGCAGGAAGAGAACCGTGCCCAGCAGTAGGGATATACAAAGGGTTGATATCGTCACTAACCGAATGTGATCGTTCTAATCGAGCCCTGGCTGGTGCTTCTCGGTCTTTCTATTTTATGTCGACACCACGTAGCACTCGTCGAGTGAATCAATTATGTGACCGTTTACAATAACGATTACGACGAATCGCAACGGAGGTCCGCACGGCGAACACCTCAGTGTTTGTTGGTGCAAGTTATAAGCGACGGGACAGCATAATTTATTAAAATATAAACAACCGACCAAGTGCAAGTCGGACTCACGCACCGAAGGTTCCGTACAAATTTGCAGGTTTTTGCCGAGCTTTTCCCGCTTTTTCCAAACATTTTTTTTAATGACATTACAACTTCAGCATCACATCACACTAATATTATAAAGACAAAAGTTTGTGACTGTTTATGTCTGTTACTTCGACGTCTAAGGGGCTAGAGCGATTTTAGCTGACACCCTGGATTAACACATACCTACGCTTTACTGCGGGAAAAATTGGCAAACCGCGGGGCACAGCTAGTTATAAATATATAGTTTTCAAATAATATTCAGGAATTTGTTCCTTAGCACGGCTTAGTGCATTAAAAATAAAAATAGTATATTCAGGAATTGTTTCCTGTATTTGTAGTATAAGACGATATTACTTGCCAAATTGCGTAGTCCTAGGTCATCGAGAAGTACCCAATAATTTTTATTCCCTTGTGTGAACTATGAACACTTTTTTTTTTTTTTGCAAAAGAGGCCGAATTTTTTTTTGTGTTAATTTAGAATTATGATTTTTTTTCATTACATCATTACATAAATAATCAAAAAAATAAGGACTGGAACTAGAAACTATCCGTGGTCTTAATTTCAACCACGCGTTTCAGACATAAAAGGTCCGGGCAGACATACTCGTACAGACGGACAACAAAGTGATCCTACAAGAGTTCCCTTTTCCCTTTTGAAGTACGGATCCCAAAAAACGACTCAATGTTATTTTTTAACTATCGAAAGTACATATTATTATGCTTATGGCATTAAGTTTTTGCCGCATTGTACGGTTTTATTGTTAAAATTTAAGTGCAATAAAAGTATTAATAATAATATTAACATTCACACATTAAAATGACTCTTTCTGGCCCCAAACTGGTGATAAAATACCGATACACTGTTTTATGGCAACCAAACATTAACTAGAATAACAAAAACTAGCAAGAACTTTAATGGGACTTCGCATAATTCACTGATATCTCAGGTTAACTTAACGTGGCTGGTAAACAGAACAGAGAGTTGCATACTCGCACGTGATGTTATCACTACTTAGCTCAACAGATCTCAAAATAGATAGCCTCAAAACCCAGTTACGCTAAAAGGCAACTATTTTGACAACACCATATGCCAGGGCATAGCCTCGCCCTGCCGATTTTCTACTCCAGACCCGTAGTTAAGTGTTACCTCAGTCACGTTCCCTCCTTAAGCGTTTCTCGGAAGGCTCGGAGACGAGTCCCATTCTTTCCGCAGAACACAAACAGAAGCATGCACCAAAGTACTATAATAATTTCACGAATTCGCTTTTTCCGGACAAGTACAGACGAATTTATATTTCCGCCAAAAAAGTCGCTCAGTCTAATCACCACCAAAAATCAAAAATGGTCAAACGGTCAATCAAACATGTATTTGTCCAAACGCATGTTCCTTACGATATAATCTCTGGAGCGGGACCAGAGATTTGGAAAACAAAAAACAATTTTGATCTCGCTACCCTATACTATTATACTGTAAGCAACGGAAACGGAGGAACTGAAGATTCTTCGACACAAAAAATACAAATGGTGCTTGTCTGTCTTTTCGCCCAGAAGACAGACAGAAGACAGTTGAGAGCATTTCAAAATATACAGAATGTACCCAAATACAAACGACTTACAATGCGAGGAAATATGCAATCGCAGAAAAAATTACCTATTGCTACAGGTGATAAGTTTAGTATAGGAAAGCCGCGATATCGAATTTTTCTCCATAGTAAGTTGGTCGCATTGACAAGGATAACCCTTAATTTCGGATGTGTATCGGAATTTGTATCTCAGGGACTTACACAACATAGATCTTCTTCTTCTTCTTCAGGCTATGTTATGTAGTACACTGCTGGACACAGCCCATTACATAGATCTACTGGAGCATTATGGTACGAAACGCTCCTTCTGTCAATATCCTGTAACCTAACGTAAGCCGGCAGAAGTGGCAGCGTGTGATCGGCGACGCAAGGTGCCAATTTAGCAACATTACCTCTCGTATTAGACGCCTGAAATATCGTGTGGAGAAACTCGTTACTTAGACAATATGATAATCTAATGACTCGCCGGGGCGGTAGTTGAAACTGATGGTGATAACCCGGGATACTGATTGAAAAGTTATTGCGGATGATGAGGTACTAAACGGCTGAGCAAATGCGTCTTTGGTTGGATCAATTTGACGACGCTCTCCTATTTTATGAGCCCGCGTCTAAGCTAAGACTCACGTAGATTTGCTAGAAGAAAATGTAATTTGTAGAAGTTAATGACCCGAAAACAATAAGCGCACAACCTTGCAGCAGCAACCTTTGACACCCACGACGCGGTATAATTAGCTATTGCTTTGCGAAAGCCAATTTCCATCTTCCTACTTGAAATACTTAATAACAGTTCTGTCAGGGTCTAACGTTGATAAAATTTATTGGTACGAGTTACTTTATTTGGCAACTCAGTTTAAATTCGAATAAATCACCAATCAAAATCCATTCACGGAGAATGTAAAAGAATCTGTTGGGAAGACAAAGCTTACGTAACTTGATATAGAAATAGAATAACAAAGATAAATTAACAACCGCAGATTGTTTTGTACTAATGAATACCTACACAGATATTTAAAACCTAATAAGACCAGACAGAAGCAAAGGTGATCTGTCAGGATCGTGGCAAGTGGCAGTCCCTGCCTACCCCTCTGGGATACAGGCGTGAGGTTATGTATGTATGTGTACCAGACAGTCGATAACAATGCGTTATATCTTGGGCCACACATTCACAATCAGTTTGGAATCTGACGATTAGTAATAACAACAAAACCTACAGGGAATGCAGCGACAATGTAAAGGAACAATAATTATCCTGTGATCAGCAGTGGGCACTCATGTTCAACTCGGGTGCGAAAAGCTTACAAAACTATTTATCTAAAGGAAACCATAAAAGTTAATGCCCCATTGAGCTCGACTGCAGCGATCACACCCCACCTACACGATACACTCATGCGCAGCGAAGTCGCGGATGCTTCGATCGGGAGATATTATCCACAAGAAGTTTAACTCACGCGCATTTACATGTATACAGAACCGGAATCCCGCTACTCCGGTTCTGTATACAATGCATGTACTTCACATTTGCGAACTTTCAAACGTAATCTGAACTTGTGCGACTAGTTACGGTTTCACACACACAACAAAACAAACGGTTTTTCAGCTTGATACCATTTTTATTACTAATTATACGAGTATATTTCTAGGGTGTAGATTTCATCAGTATTCAAAGCGAATCGATTTTATTACGTTTATAAGTATATTTTTTTCTACTATTTTGGTTTGATCAAAGCGCACACTAAATTACCTATCCTTACTTTTATGCAGGCACGTCCCGTCCTACTGCTGGCTACCAGCAATCGCTCAGACATTGAAAATTCAATGGTGATTATTGTAAATTCAATTGCAGAGATGCAAAAGCTTCTTCTGTAGTAAACATAATAAGGTATGCCTGAACAACCCACACGGGCCGAGACAATGCATACAGCCTCATTTTAACTGCGTACCTACCTACCAACTGAGACTACTTACGTCTGGCATTTCCGCACTTTCAACTAAGTGACTTTAATCACTTAATGCCTCCAATTGTAGACTTTCTATAGGCTGCCGAAGATAAACGAAAAGACAAAAGTTGCTGCAATAAATTTCTTTGTGTCAGATCGATAATTCAATAAGCACACAAACAAAGCTGCAGTTAATCAACAATGGACAAATAAACACTGACAGATAAGAGACCGGGTGTCTGCGAAACAATGCAGCGGAAAACATTGACCATGTTATTATAACTTCTAAACCAGAGACTGAGGAGTTAAAATAGGTTGACAGCGCGTGGCAAGACAAACATGCCAAGTTCAGAGATTAACAAAGAAACAACTGGGAAAGTCGAAATACAAGAGCGGGTTAGGGACACGTCGTAAAGCACCTTATCGGTTGCGCAGCCGGTGTCCAGCTTTGTAATTTAGGTTAGACCGTAGTGCAGCTAGAAAGTGTGAACTCGTTGCATACTTCTATTACCCTTAAGTTGTCATTGGGAGTTCAAAGGTCGAACTCTCTCACTGTGAAAAAGTTGACAGCGCAACACTGTGAATTACTGTGAATTATTTTCAATGAAACTCTTTGCACATAATCTGGTATTGTGGAAATCCATGCAAGCATTCCAGATCGGGGTTAGCGAAATATGTTACCCCACTTATCCGGGGTGTCATTACAACCGGATTTCATTACAAAGTCAGTTTTTTTATTTGTACGCGTTTTGGGTAATGTTAACAGATAGATAGATAGAGAAAACTTTATTGCACAACCTGAAAAATATTACAACCATGATTCTTAAATCTAAGTAATGTTATACAATTAACAGCCAGTTAACCAGTTGTTAGCGTACGGTAAACTGGCGCAATCGACGTCTTGGGTAAAGGATGATACAGAACAATTTCATTAGTCCAAGCAAAAACTAAAATGTAGATACACGGTGGTTCCCATCCTCTACGTATGGTAAGGAAACTGTTCAGCTCAGAGTTACTGGCTGCGCTAGTCGTAAAATACCATAAAAACGTAGCAAAAACCACATCGGGACTTCAATAAAATTGCTAATAAAAACTTACGAATAGGCACAGCCCCAGAAGGCATACGAGATAGAGTACAAGGTAAAGCCGCGTATTGAGTTGAGAACTACCCCTAGAAATTTTAATAAATTCCAAACGTCACCAATTTTCTAGGGTATAAACCCAAGAAAATTATAAATTTACCCTTCAATTTACTAAATAATTGACCAACTCCAGAATAAAAAAAAAAAATAATTTTAGGCATTACCCCCCAATTATGGCACAACCTTGCGCTGTGGCGCTCATTAGTGGAGTGCTATGTCCAGCAGTGGACTAATATAGCCTGAAGAAGAAGAAGAATAATAAAAATATATATAACTACCGCTCTAAGCGCTCGAAGCGCTCGTGGCCTAGGCGAACCGAGTGATTGGAATCAATCACTTGGTTAAGCAACAACAGGCGCGGTCAGGTACGGGATGGGTGAGCGTCCCGTGACTACCGCTAGTGGCATTTTTCCGAGCGCTTCCGTGCTTCGCAAGGCACGTTAAGCCGTTGGTGCCGGCTGTCATATAATGGCAGTCGTTAAGCCATGTCAGAGGCCTTATGGGCGGCTTGATAACTTCTGACAGTGAGGCCCGCCACTGTCTCACAATCCTCCACCAACCCGGACTTGGCCCCCGTGGTGGAGTATGGCCTAACCTTCCTGCGATGCAGGAAGAGACCCGTGCCCCAGCAGTGGGGACATATAAGGGTTGATAACGAGATATAACTACCACACAACACCGTTACATGACGTACTGGTCTCTGATGTAACCAGAGGCAAGACCTGGTTATCATAGAGCAGACTACCTTAGTCAAAGACCTGTACTTTGCATTGTACGGTAACCACATAACCACAAACATGGGAATGCACCGAGACAATATATGCAACACCATTATCAAACTGTAAGACTGTTCCATCTACCTAAATCTGCAGATTAAATGGTAGTGACTGACCAGAATCATGACAATTTTCCGAAGAAAATGTAATAGGCGTATACGTAACAGCTGCGCCGAGCGGAGCGATCTCGTGAGCACCAGCCTTTGCAACCAGTGCAAATCACCGAGAACCGCTAGAAAGCCATTGTAGCCCTTATACGTTTAGCATGATGGTCGTACGACGCCGTATCGGTACAAAGGATAAATCAGGCGACCACGCAGTTTTGTCACGGAAAATTGCGAATCAATTACAGCCACGCGGGTGGCACCGGAGGCTATCTTCGACATCGACGACGGTTTACGTCGTAAGTTTAAAGGTTAACAAGATAGACAAGTTTGCTCTCATTTTGGTAAACAACGACTGACCTTTTGCAGGCGTTTCTAGCCGATCGGTGACGAAGAGGTCAAGACTAAATCATCTATCTATCTTGGCCACAAAACAAGCCCACTGTTGAGCATAGACCCTTTTCCCGTCATGCCACCACCGGTCTCACCAATGCCCTGTGCTAGCAGACAGCAGCCCAAACATAATCCTGTACTTGATATTAATTTTAAAGCCACTTGTCATACCGAGGTACTGAGCTTACCCCGTCAAAGGCATGACGGCATACGTATACGGACGCATACAAATGCGTACATAGGTATGTGCGTTATGTTCTGAGATGCAAAAGTCCATTATTTCTAAGACGTAAGACATCAAAGACGACACTGCAGAGCAAAGGGCCTTATTTCAAAGAGAGAGAGTCGACATCGACACATCCAAATTGCCCATCCCATTTTTATTGAGTAATCCGTTTTAAATATTCCATAACGCACCAGATTGCGTTACTGCCATGTGCGGTCGGGTCGGAACGAGTGAGGCAACCCGGAAAGAAAACCCAGTTCTAAAGTTAGCGTACGATCGGAAAACGCGACTTGCACCAGTCGGCTCAAAAACGCCCAAAATGGAACAGAAAAGTATCTTTTACTACCTAAGCTAAACATAGAACCTCACTGGGCACCAGAAATATGAAATATTACATTGATATAGAACGTTCCGTGGAACGGAATATTTGAAAATTATCATTAGTTCCTGTTATCCCTCTTTCGGGATATAATTATGGCTTTCAAAACACATTTCCACAGCGGCTGACTTCTCGAAGTTTCATTGGATTCGTTTATCCGAAATTGGGAGTATTTCTGGCGTTTTCATTTGTTTTGTAGCAAAGCGTCGCAGACCAATAGAGCCACGTGTTTGTAGCTGTGATTTTACGACTGTTTTATGGCAGGTGTTAGTTTGTACGTAAGTGGGTCAGAGACGCAACTGCCTCTCTGTGTTACCATTATGATCGAGTCGCAGCACGTATACCATATTAGCACCTATTGTCGAAGGACCGTGACCGTTTAGAAAAAAAAACATACATGCGATCTCAAGGTTCAATAAGAGTCACAAAGTACCTTTCGGGTTATTTTATGTTACAAATATGGTACCTTAATGCTGTCAGACCTTAATGGTCTGATATAAATTTTGATTGTACTAGGATATTAAACATACCTCAGTGACGAATGCATTGACGGTAAGGAGAGTTTTGTTGCGCTTGGCAGCTGTCGCATATAGCTAAACATTATCTTACTTTTATGATATGTGCAGTAAATTTAAGGAGATTCCAATTCAATATAATTCGTAAAACATCTAAGCCTTTAAAAATTATGAATATGCGAGGGCAACCGTCTGTGTAAATTGTTTTACATTAATACTCTTTAAGCCTCTAAATAGGTTTTTAAAATTAATACTCTTACCATAACTCACTGTTACCATGAGCACTTTCTGATACCCAGGTACCTTACTATCCAACATACCTTTTTTTATAACAATGTGGAAAACATCAGATCATTTATGTTGTACGCTTGATTTTACCCCAAATGTTATAGGTGGCGTAAATATATGCAATTTTATTACTCTTAACGTACCATTTTTTTTTGAGTTGCAGGCAATTGTACAAATTTTTCATGATATGACAAAGGTATTAAGGTGCTCCTTATTAGGCAATCAACAAAAGATACAAAATGTTTAGTTTAACTGGTGTCACAATAATTCATGTCGGACATAGGCCAACCGGATTTCATTTTGCCAGTGCTCAGGCGCCATGGCTGTCTGTTATCTGGACTAATAATTATCGCTCTGCCATCGTAAATTCTAAATGCCTTTCTACCCCTCCAAAGCCGAAATTCTTGGGAGCCAAACACGAAGGCTACTATTTATTGCTCCGTGACGGTAAATGATAAATTATATCTAAAGATTTACTGACCTAAGCAATAAAGCCCTTAAAGTCGGATTTGGGTGTTGAGAAATATGGAACTACATTTATGTGTTGTAGTCATTGCAGGTAATGCAGTGTCCTGCTAGAAGCTATTTTCTATCTGTGGATCGGAAAAATCTTTGATCCATAAGCATCGTTAGTGGAGAAAGATTGCAAAGTCCTCGTCTTTGTCTACAGGAAAAGAATGTAGACTACAACTCCCACTGGGCTACCAGGAACATGGTCTCAATATACGATATATATAGGCAGTGGAACCTCAAATACGAAAGAGTTTAATTCAAATCGTTAAGTGACATCGGATGCAATAGATTGTGTAAAATGCTAAGGTTGAATTGGATTCGTGAATTGTGTTAGCAAACAGCTCCGTCGGAAGGGGCCATATATAACAGTATCATTGCATCAAAATTCAAGGAGGTAGTGTTAGTAGTGAGGCTCGCTATTATTACCAAACTGTTTTGTGCCTTTTAGACCCTTAATTGCGTCCATAGGCAGCGTAACAAGCTGGCACTGAAGTGCTAACAAAGCGTTTGTTAACTCCAAATAGGGGCGAAGACATTGTCGGTAGAAAAGGTCGATGCACCGATACAATAGATTTGGGCTTACGAAATGTCAATGTGACGACGCTAGTGCAATTTTTCACGACGATACGAGAAATCATAAGTTCTAAAGCCGGCTTTTCACGCTCTTTGTACACTCAGACTCTGACCGAGAAACTTATTTTAGCTACAAAGATGATACTCGTATTGAAAAAATTACAATCTGATGAAATCGGCCCCGTTTTTTTCACTCGGTCCTCGCGCTACTCGTCTTAGCTACTAATATGCAATCGGAAAAGCAAAATGGCGCCAATAATAGGAACTCCTACGTTTTGTAAAGAAGAAATGAAGAGATGAAGAGGAAATCTTATAAAATAAAATATAAGATTAAAAAAAGTAAAGAGGCAACGAAACTATTGCTGCTAGTGCAGTTTTTTGAAGCTATAGAAGTGTTGTGTATGGTTTCCATTTCCGTGACCAAAGTATTACCTATTTCTCTTTTCTTTTTATACTTATATTATTGAAGTTCGGCGATAAACATATTTGATTTTTCTTCTATCCTAGCAGTTAAATTTTGATACGATGAGCGATACCGTTTGCAACAAAACCCCTAATTATGTGAAAGTGAATCAAGAATTTGAATTCACTAAGATATGTGTATTTTACCGAGAAGCCTAGAATTTTAGTTACTAAGATTAGTCACTCTGACCGAGCCTACTAAGATCGCGCAAACGTGGCCTAACGCATGTTATAGCCAACACTGTGATATTTTACTCCGTATAACCATTGAATTAATTCAATGGTATAACTAATATTCATCGCTGTCATCGAATACGAATTTATTAAAATTGAAATTTATATTTAAGAAGTAGGTGTAGGGCCCAATTTAACAGAACTTTAATTCATGGTTTCATATATCAATTTAATGTAGGTACATAGATAAGGTAAGATAAGGTAAGATTCATGCGAAGAATACATTTAAAATAATGCACACAAGCTTGATAATTTAAAAAATGTTTTAAATGTTTTAAACGTCAAAGTCGCGACTTTCTAGTACATTCATTATGAAATTCAATCAGTTCGTGCCCTCGTACAACATAGGTAGGCTCATGTAACTAAATTTTTATTTCCAAAAGACTTTAAAAATTAACTTAGCTAGTGGAATAGACGGTGGAAGGTAAAAATTAAACCCACAGATTATGTATGAAGACTAATTATTGTGTGAATCGGCCACATAATGTGCATCGAATTGTCAAAGCAAACTGTGAATTGTAGTTTCATGAAACACGATTGTTTCATGAAACTACAATTCACGCATGAAAAATATAATTTGAAAGTAGAGAAGAAGGACGTCCAACTGAATATAACATAACATTGACTCGCTCAACAAATTACTAGGTGCCATGACCTATAACAAATTACAGAGCATGCGATAGATCATGCATGGGTTTGATTGAGCCTTCAAACATTGTCAGCCGATGATTACAGTCTGCGATTTAAGTGTTAATGATTACGAAGAAGAAACTACGGCATCCGCTCCCAGGTGGCGAAGGTATTTACTGTAATTACAACATGAGGATAAATAGGAATGGATTGACAGAAAGACAAGTGCAGGAGCTGAGGACAAGTGTATTTAGCATCCATTGGACTGATTCACGTTGAACGAAAACCAGCACGACGTCGTCGGACTATTCACACAACGTTTACACAAATTTCGCACGAAGGCGTTGGTAAATGTATGAAATTACAAGTCCTATGATGTTGTCTTTTTGTGTTATCGTCCAATGGGAAACCGAGCATTCCAGAGAGAGAGGACTCTGAGATCTTATCACTTTGAGTGACCCTGCTAACTGATGATCTTTTTATATTTGTTTTAATTTTCGGACTGAAACCTCAGGTCAGTGGCGCTGGATGGCGTATACTTTGCTTTAGTCTCTAGTAATCGATAACGCTGATTTTATTACTTATATCCTACAACAATCGTATCGTCTCGTCGAGTGGTCATAATTTAGGCCCTATTTTTTGTTGATTTTTGTTGTTTTTCTCTAAATTCGTTAAAAATTATAATTTACACATCTAACCGTAACCGGTTAGATGTGTAAATTTACCAATAAATTTACCAGTAAAAGATACCAATTTACACATCTAACCGTAACCGGTTAGATGTGTAAATTGGTATCTTAAATTCTCATAAATGTGCGTAATCAATATTGATTAAATTCTTTTTAATGCACTAACCTGTGCTAAGAACAATTTTAAAAAACCTATTTAGAAGCTAAAAATTCCACCCATGCCGGGACTCGAACCCGCGACCTCTGGTTAACCGTGCCAGCCTCTAAATAGGTTTTTAAAAATCAATATTGATTTTAATATTTTCTGAATCGTAGAGAAACTGAAGTCAAAGCAGCATTCCATACATATACTATGAAGAGACTGCACCAAAGACACTGATTGTCACAGAATGTGGAGACGAGTGAAAACTATACTTATGTGAAATAATCGCCAGGGGAGACAAGGTGACGAGTATTCTAAAACAAATCTACATGACATGGGTAGATGATAATATGCCTCTTGTATGTCACATGTCTACCTCAGGCGTTTCAGTGTCAGGTGAGAAGTTACCTTACTTCTTTGGCCAGAGAAAATTATCATAGGTTTCTGCATAAATCATAACTTTATTTCAACAAGTTCAGTGGATGCACGTCAAATAACATGAAACAAGCTATGTTGAAAGAGTTGTAATTAATAAAGTTAAAAAAATATTCACGTTGATGTGCATTGCACAATAGAACATACTATAAAAACATTCATCTCTGTCTCAGTGCGTTTGTAAGTGATGTAATATTACATGTTATTCAATTAACCATTTACTCAATATAGTTAATATCTCTATCAATGCGAAGGCTAAAAACAATTTGCTAGTTAAGTAAATTGTGTGTAATCGGTGACATCGTGCTCTCATTCCTTCTTAAGTGCTTAAGTGTCGATACTAACGCTACGCTCTTTAACTATAATTGCTTTATCCTCCTCAAATTGCTGACTTTTAATAAAACTTTGCATATTTGTGTAAAGCAAATAACTAGAATCAACACTTCACTGTTTTTAGACTGGACCGCCTTAGGATTTTTCGGTATTTGCTTTGTGAAAATATATTGGTAAAGTTTTCACAACCTCTGCATGATAGTCTATTGCGTCAAAATAAACAATAACAATGTTTGACACGCTTTTAGTTTCATCATCAAAACGAAAACAACGGGCGACTGTGCACGGGAAAAAAATACGTGTCCAAATATTCAACGTCGATTCCACTAACACCTTTCGTTCACTTGCAATGAAGTATGAACCCACAACTATCAATCATGCAATAAATTGTGAAGATTTACGAAAGATAAAGCAATAAACTGAATTTGGGAACGACTGGGCAACTGGAATCGACTGATACAATCAATCTTTACGTTTAGCCGTAAACATCAATTCCATTTGATCATTACTCAATTGGCAGTTTACCTACTTGCATTTGTTGCGACACAATCAGCTAAACGGTAATCTAAACATGGAAGTTAGTCAAAGAGGGCCTCATTTAGTCGGCGGACAAGTTAATTCAAACCAGGTCCCCAATAAAATCGTGGGTTTACTACCAATCGAAAGCGATTATCAAAAACACCCATCAAGAGATTAGCATACAAAATTGTATTGTCAATGAAAGCCGAATCACGAGCCATCTGACTCACGCTACTTAGCACAATGATCGTCTAAAAATAAAGAAGTGGGCGAGTATGATTGTAATGAATGCAATTATAAACTCTCGGTATTTCTTTCTAAGAATATGGTTAGTATAGTTGCATTTGATCAAGATTATGATGCTATTAAATGCTATCTACGTTCTTCTGATTAATCTACCTGTATAAAGTGTTATTCGAAGAGGTTTAATTTTAATTATTGACACTGTAAAAACTGAATTAAAGTTTAGCATTATTTCAAAATCAAGTCGTATAACTTAATTATTATGGACTTGCCTTGCTTCATTTAACGAAACTACACGCTAACCGAAAAGATAATTAGACGCCCGATAGGTACCCATGAACAAAACGCCGCCCAGCTTTTTCTATACAGCTATTTTTGGTTGCTACGGGTACCTATGTAAGTCATTATTAAAAACTTTCACATTTATAATATTAGTAGGATATTATTTGTCAATTTAAGTAAAGGCCAAAGAATTGTAAATAACATCCCGCGTCCCTAAATGACACCCGAAATACTTCCATGCAAAGTGAAAATTTAAGTTATTGTTGAGTTTGCTCAACAAATACCATTTGAAAGATTTAACAGCTAGAAGGAATTGAAATTAGATTAGAAGTATAAAGGAGCATTCTTTCTCCTCTCCGATTTATGGAATTAGTCATGACATGTCTCTAGATGGGCGGAAATATAACTTCGTGTAGGCATTCCATTTCAGTAGGAAGAATAACACAATGAATTTCAGTTGTTCTAGAAATTACATAGCATCCCATACACTTCAGAGACGTTCTTAAATTGGTAGAGGACCTACCGGTAATGCTGTGACTCCACGTTAAGACAGGAAGCTCCTAATGTGCGCTGAATGACAAATTGTTTCTAACATTAACGAATACTCGTCGGAAGACTTTCATGTAACTGTTCTCTAGTACTTTTTGATAGAATCATGTTAATATGTAACTTACTAAGTTGATATAATTACAAGCTTAAATAAAAAGACAAGCTTATGAACAAATTTGATTGAGTTCCTAGAAGATTCTCATGTAAAATCCAGCTTATTTGTATAACGAGTACTTATTAATGTTATGTCAATTATGTGCCGACGCAAATTTATAAAGCACTCTAACTCAACATAAACAAATCAATGTGGTCCATAGTTGCAGAAGTGGTGGCCATTGGAGGGTTCTCAAAATAAACATGTGTCTGTCTGACTGATTCCAGGGACTTATTCCGGAATGCTTACTGAATGATGCGGACGTAATTCTGGAAGTAAATTTGAATGAACTCCGTCGACATCTAAGTAACCTTAATTGGTAGAATTATCAATAAAACATTTCTGGTTTACTCAAAGCTACCAAGGTTCGATTGAAAACAACAGAGGCCTAATTACGTATCCAAATACTGTCGTTTTACTGACGTTTGCGATAGCAATTAGTATGGGGTATGCCAGTGATGTGATAAAATAATAATAGGTTTAAAATGCAAGCTAAAAAATAGAATTATTTTTGGTTGGTTAGGGCCACTTTGATGAAAATCTCTTTTAAAATGGCAGGCCCGGTGTACGCCCAGAAAAATGAGTCTTTTTTCAATTAGTTGTAGTTTTCTAGGAAGAAAAATAACATATAGACGATTAGAATCATTCAGGATTTAGTGTGATTAATATACGAGTAGGAGGTGAGAGGTATGTCACATTTGCGTCATTTTAAACCAAAAGCGTGTGCGCTTTTACAAATAACGACTATAAAAAGCAGATAACAACTACTATTTGAGAATAAGCTCCCTGCAAGTGGTGCGGTTATCGACATGATATTACGATGGTCGATCGACAGCGAGTTCAATAAACGGACGTATCCAAACAGGAGAGAGAGCTGTTATTAAATTGATTTATCGAGATCAACTTTAGACGTGTATGTTTTGGTGCTGTATAAGGAGTTTAGTTGTTGTATAACAAGTTTAACTTTTTAATCTGTAATACTTTTTAGATCTGGCAGAAAGTAGATCAAGAAATCGAGAAACACTAGCTGATTAAACAAAAGGTCATTTTGAACTAGGGTGTAAAAAAAGATTATTCAAATGGGGGCTTTTCAACGTAAAAACATCTCAATAGACTTAATAATTAGATAATTGAAATTCAGTTAGTCAGCAACAAGTTAACCTTCGCTACAAAAGATAAGAAAATTTCATGTTATACCGTCCTTATTAGCATTAGGTTTAATATAAACAATCTACTAGAGAAGGTAAATCACAAATTCAAAATATTCTTTTTTTCCGAGAGTTCCGTATTAACCCATATCATCCCAGTGTTCCATTTTTCAAACGGTTACTATTTTATTTTTTTACTCGTATTTTTGAACGCGTCTTTTAATTAATGTTTTTATGTTGGTATTACTGACATTTCTTGCCGTCAGTTGAATAAATGTCATTTCACTTCGCGCGGTTTTATCAATCTACAAAACCATATTTTATTTGGAAGTTTCAAGTGAAAATTATGGCGAATCGAAAAACGTAAGTAGTTATGATGTTTACATTATATTACTGACAATTTAGGGTTTACACACATGTTATAATATTGTTATATCATGCCATAAAGCGTATTTCGAAAAAAAAATACAAATTTGTGGGTTGGTGTAAGTTTTACGTACCGTTCCATTATTTGAGCAGTAGGAACATAAGAACATGTAATTTTTACACATTAGATTTTTACTTTATCAATATTGCCTGGTATTTATGATGTTATTTTATTACAGATTGAATGTGAATCAGATAATTTCTCAGTTGGAAGAAGATGACGACTTGTTCGCGGCTGATATTTTCATCACACCTCCTGACAATTGGCAAAATAGCGACGAAGACAGCGGTGACGAAGAGTTTGCAAGTATAAATAATTTATCTAGACACCAGTTACTGGCAGAAGCCGAATTCCGGGTCACCAGATCGTCTCAAGCTGAGTCTAGGATAGTGAATGAGCTCGTTGGAGATGATGAACACGTGGAACCAACGCCTTCCACATCGTCAGTGACGCAGCCTCTACAGGCCATATCCTCGTCGACGGTGACACAGCCACCACCAAAGAGAAGACGTGTTGAAGTCACAAGAAAGTGGAGCTTTGTAGATATTCCAGAAAAGGCTGAGAAGGAGTACTGTGAACCAGATTTCCTGGAAAACCTGGAAAACCCAGTTCAGTTTTTTGAATTATTTTTTGATGAAGAGGTGGTCGAATTACTGCGCTCAGAAACCGAAAAAAATGCGATTCAGAAGGGTAAACATGCATTCCGGGTTACTACAACGGATATCAAACACTTTATTGCCATTTTATTGTTGTCGGGATATAACAGTGTATCGAGATACAGGATGTATTGGGAACAAAGAGTTGACTGCAGTTTTCCAACAGTAGCAGCTCTTATGTCAAGAAATCGATTTGAAGATTTGTTGCGTTATTTCCACGTGGCCGACAATAACAATCTTGATCCTAATGATAAGTTTGCTAAAGTGCGCCCTCTATGGAAACTGCTCAATGCAAGGTGGGTAAAGTATTATCCTGGAGATAAAAATTTGAGCATTGACGAATCTATGATTCCCTATTATGGGAAACATGGTACTAAACAGCATATCCATGGAAAGCCAATCAGATTTGGTTATAAAAATTGGTCAATTTGTACGCGACTTGGATATTTGATTTATGGTGAGCTTTATCAGGGAGCTAGTACCGGAAATACCCATCCTGAGTTAGGTGTTGGTGCCTCAGTTGTTCTGGATCTCATATCAAAACTGCCGAAAGGAAGTTACAGTTTTTATTTCGATAACTTTTTTACATCCTTACCGCTTCTTGGCGAGCTACAAAAAATGGGTCACGATGGAACGGGGACTATACGAGCTAACCGAACTGAGAAAGCACCTCTCAAAGATCCGAAAGAAATGAAGAAAACAAGTAGAGGATCTCACCACCAATGTACTGATATATTATCTAATATCACTCTTGTTAGATATAATGACAATAACATTGTCACAGTGGCCTCGAGTCAATGTGGTTCAGAACCCATAAGCAAAGTCAAACGTTACTGTGATAAACAGAAGAAGGACGTTGACCAACCTCGTTGCTTCGTAAACTACAATAAATTTATGGGCGGCGTGGACCGCCTTGATCAAAATGTGGGTTGTTATCGAATCGCAATTCGTCTGAAGAGATGGTACTGGCAGTTACTCATGTTTCCACTAAATGTTTCAGTCAATAACGCTTTTCAGCTGTACAAAATATCTCCAGCTGCAAAAAAAAGTAACGGTACACCACATGATCTTTTATCGTTTACGAGAGATATTGTTTCTACATACTTTCTCATAAAAGATGCAGCCACTAATACTTCAACCATAACGAATCCTAGATCATCACTAGCAGTAATAAAACGTGTGCCTTATGCTATTAGATTGGATGGTAAAGGACATCTAATTGACAAACAAAATAAACAAACTCGATGTGGTTTATGCCACAAGAATACAACGATGAAGTGTATCAAATGTAATATTGCCTTACATAGCAAATGTTCTATTATTTTTCATACTCAATAACACACCCATTTATATGTTATAATTATAAGATAAAAAAATACGTTAGTTTACCAACATTTTTTTTTCTATAATAAACAAAAAAGTGAATACAATCGTTTTATTTACCAACGAAATCCACAGCCACTAACAGTATCTTACATGTATGTATAATCCTAGTGTTCCATTATTGGAACGGTTCCAAAACTAAAAATCTAAATGAGATATATTTTTTTTTTGCATGTAAGTCTCATTATACATCTATAAACATGCTCCGATACGATTTTCATAAAAATTGGACTCGTTTAACTGTGGTTGGGATGATACGAGTTAAAGATATTATAGATGCAACACACATCATGCGTACCACAGACGTCGGTGTTTCAAGCAATGAAATTCAAGTAACTGTTAACCGCACCAAATTATATCAAGAACTCCAAATGTGCAATAGGCACACATTATAATTTATGTTATCTATTAGGTGTTGCACGGGCATACAAAGGTAACATAATAGTTTGCGTGGGCTCATAAACTGCGTACGTTGAGAAAAAGATAACCAACATTTATATTCAGAGAAGCCGTTGTGTTATTTATCAAAACAGAAATCGTATAAATGAATACAAAAGAAATGGTGTACGTAAGAGTAAACACAAGCCGCTAATGTGCCGTATCAAATTACTGATCATTGATAGACTTTCCACTTTCTGCGGTGCAGATTTTCTTGCATTCATTTTCATCAATCAGCTGCTGAAGCTCCTCTTTTACCAAAGTATGCAGTAGATAAAATATCTTTACTGCCATGTAATTGACAGGTAATGTCACCACTTGTAATTTTCAACTGACACTTTCTTGCATTGATTTTCATGAATCTGCTGCAGTAAATAATCTTTACTATATAGCGCGAACGACTGTCGGTTTGAACATTATTTGCGCATCTACTTTAGAACAAGTAATCAGTCGATCGTAATCGTAAATAAAGCCCTCAAGCTCAGGCAACGGTAATGACGACCCAGATTAGGATTCAGGAATAGGCGGTATCGCCACTGCTGCTAAACCCTTCACACTTAGTAGATGTGACAGTGACAAGACTAGATTTGTGCGCAACTCAATACAAGCGAGACTGATAAAAGCGCCAGCGCGCCAGCACGCCAGATTCAGGTAAATACCTACCAGCTACTAGCACGTGTATTGATATTCTGCCCGTGGCTCACGAGCCAATAGAAAGTATACCAGGAAATCGCGACCGGGAGGAAGACTCGCATGCCACTTACAAACAGGCGAAAGATGTCTGCTTATAGATCGGCTTTGTCTTAATCTTTTCATTGTTTTGTGTCTTTTTTTGGGCTAGGCCCAAATGTTTGGGTTATGGATGTCCTATTATGTTCCCTCATAGCTCCTTAACCAAGGTCAGATTTGGACACTTAACATCTCAATTGGCTCATCGTATTTGCACGAGTGTCGTAAAATAACTAACAATCCTACTTCTTAGCCTGTCCGACTACTATGCAGGCGGGACCCAAATTAAATTTTGTCACTCGCTGCGACTTTTTTAAGTGGAAGGCCCACCCTGCTTAGAAATTAATGCTCGGCCGTCGGATTGTTGGTAATTTTTTATTCCAGTGTTTTATTCTTGGTGTGGTTAGTGGAGTGGAAACGTTAAGCCCTCTCATGGAGACCGCTCATAAGTGTAGATAGAGATTTCTCTACACTTGGTTCGATGACATCAGGGTTACTACAGGGTCGACCTGGACTACAATAGCAGCAGACTGATCGCTATGGCTTATTAAGAAGCATAAGTCCAACAGTGGACAAATAAATGCTGAAGTAAAAGACTTCTAGAAACTGGCATGCCAGCTACTGCTATGTGTATTCTTACGACACAGAATGCCGGTACCTGGCATGCTTGCTCACTAGCTCCCAGCATACAACCGGCAAGTGTACCACGGCCTTTACAAGCATTACGCTCTCCAGTCATCATACCCGTATATAACTGACGTCACGCCATATTTGGCTGCAGCATCCTCACCGGGATTCCTGGCAAGCCATCCAGTTAACGCATTGGAATGGCGGGGTCGTTAGCTGCACTCTTATAGCTATCATTTTTGAGCGATCTGATGGATGTAAATTAAATAGGCCTTTAAAATTCTGTAGGGTCTAGGAGAACCGATGCGCATTAGTACCAGAGTTTATTGTAGTTTTTTGTGGTTACTTATATAAGAATTACATTACTTATCTCAGGTCAGTGGCTAAATGAGGAGACCCAAGTATAGAAAAGACAGTCGTACCTACTAGCTA
The DNA here is from genome assembly GCA_934045075.1 of Yponomeuta sedellus. NCBI lineage: Eukaryota > Metazoa > Arthropoda > Insecta > Lepidoptera > Yponomeutidae > Yponomeuta > Yponomeuta sedellus. The sequence continues at coordinate 5,938,683 of OW203742.1, read as the reverse complement.
TAACGACTTACGACTTCCTTCGCGTGAAAATTTTATGAGTATATGCCATGAATGGAAAATTGAACAAATATTGTTAACTGTGGTTTCAAATGACGAACTCTGTTTTAGGAATAGCTCATTTTAGAATAATAAAATGAGATGTAAGAGGCGAAAAGACCAACTGGATAAAATCGGATTTGTACATCTGAATCACTATTATAACAACTTTCGCTGAACATGTCCAAACAACTGAGTCACAGTGAGAATCAAGCGACTTATATGACATGGAAAGCCTTTTAGAGTGACTTCGTAATGAAAACTAAGTAGTAAATTAAGAACTTAATTGGGAAAAGTCACGGAATAGAAACTTCATTAGCAACAGTAAAGGAAGAAAGATTTTATAATAATCGCAGATATATTACATGTCCACATCAACATATCATAATTTATTTACATCAGAAGACGCAGCACTTTAAATGAGGGAAATTACTATGAGACATGGCAAAACGTAGAGTTTAGTCTTAGAAGTCAATGGACAGCCGGTAAAGTCATTTTAAAACAGACTTGATAAATATTTTGAGCACGAATGTAATGTGGATCGATATCAACCCTTGTGTGTCTCCACTGCTGCGACATGGGACTCTTCGGGGAAGGTTCGACCATACTCCACCACGGGGGTCAAGTCCGGGTTGGTGACGGATTGTAAGACAGTGGCGGGCCTTACTGTCAGAAATTATCAAGCCGCCCATAAGGCCTCTGACATAGCTTAACGACTGACATTACATGACTGCCGACACCAACATACCAAATAGAACGTAATAAATTTTATTTGATGACACACAAACATAACAAGATACACTTTTCCTAGATATAAATAAACTAATTTCGGGGTTACTCTAAAATACAAATAGTATCACTTTTTGGTACATCCATCCGTTGTCGAAGTAACGGGTAAAGCTCTCAAATAGCTTTGACACTCTCCCCATCATCAAAGGTTAGCTAGAAAAAAATACTTATTTAGTATCAGGCTCGCTTAGGTACAAATGTTTTATTGTGCGATTAAGAATTTTCAATAAATCATAACCATATCAAGTTGAACGTATACCGTAATATTTTTTATGCCACACCTGGCAATAAAGTGGCTCGGCAGCTAAAAGCCTCTTTCTGGCCCAGTGTAGACATAAAAAGATGTACACAACACGGGAGGTAATAAAGAAAGCTCTCGATCGCATATTTACGTCCCTCGCTTGCATCTCGGGCCGCAAACTTCTGCGATCTCGGGCTTTCTTTGTATTACCACCCTAGTTATGTAATGTACTATTATAACATATTTGCTCGTAAAGTGGTTGTAATTACACCAATTTCAATATCGTAATGTATCTCATTACGTACTTGTGCGATAATGTAATGTAAAAGGCACGTGTTTTTTTTTAATAAAGTTTTAAGATACTCCGTCTAAAAATGAACGATACTTTTAAAAATCTTAGCAAAGAGGTTTTATGTCAAGAAAGTGGTCAATATTTTATGTATAAAATTAACTTTGGGAAATAAAATTTAACAAATAAACATTTAATTCTTTAATTTCATTAATTTTGACAATAAATTAGTAATACTGGCTGTTTTTGTACCTTTGCCTAAAAAAAAAAGTTGATGCGCGCGCATCGCTTATTTGTGGACAAGTAAAAATAAATCCGCGCGCTTTTTCTTTTCGATGTATTGTTTTTATTTGAAAATGTCGTCAAGTAGTGATGATAACAAAGTCAGAGTTTTATTAATTTCCTCGCCTCCTCTGCTTCCTCCTAGCCTCTGCTTCCTTAGAGCCCTCGCCGATGGCTCGGGCTAGTAATATCGCCTCGGCTGTAATTTTCAACTTACCGCACTTATATCATAATGTACTATTTTATACGTCGTCGTCGTCGTCGTCAGGCTATACTAGTCCACTGCTGGACATAGCTCTCCCCTAAAGAGCGCCACGTTGTGCTATCATAGGGGGTAATGCCCATAATCCCCACGCTGGGCATGCGGGTTGGGGATCGCAGTTCGGTGGAATTGTACTGCAGGGGGCGCTGCTGCCCGCCCCCCGGTTTGTGTCCCTTAGTCGCCTTTTACGACACCCGCGGGAAGAATTGGGTCGGTGCTATTCTCTAGGCCGACACCACACAGCAGCATTTTTTATACGGTAAAGCCTATTTGGCACGGAATATAATAGATTTATAGAAGGCTTGTCACGCATCTAATTACACGTGACGCTTGCTCAACGCTCCTATGAAGTGTAGGAGAGGAATTATGTTTGACATTAATTGTGGCCTTGTCTTCGACTCCCTTCGAATTTGCATGCTTTTGTTGAGGCCTCTAGACTGTCTAATAATAGGATTTCTTGCATACTACGCCTTCTGCTAGATGGAAGAACTCCAATGTCTAATAGTAAAACTAAACCAAAATTCAAGCTTTTTTGCACTGCAATAAAAGATTAAAGTACCTATGAGCGCAAACGCAAGGGGTTTGCTAGTAGCCTTTTAAGAGTTCTATTTTTTATTTTTATTTTATTCTCTAGGAAGACTAACAGCTATTTCCGGTTTACATAGATAAATAGGACATACTCAGCCAATTAAAAGTCTTTACAGTTAGTTTTAGATTAGCTTGAACGCAGGCAGTTCACATGTGATATCACCATTAACGTAATGTGGAAATACTTACACTAAAATAGAAATACAAATAAGAAAGCAGTAATTAATTGATTTATGAAAAAAATGATTTAACCAAGCTCCACCCAGTTAAAAAGAAAACTACGAGTCAAAAAACCACTGATTAAGCCCGCGCCTCGCCTCAGAATGTGTAGTATTCAACAAATCCATTTCATACTATATTCTCTCTCTCTCTCTCTCTCTCTCTCTCTCTCTGAGAGAAGGCTAAATACTTGCTACTGTTGGACCATATATAATTGTAAAAAACCTGGTTACGTAATACTTGAACGTACCCTAGTCAGGGCACGAGCGCTTCATAGAAGCTCCTACGGTTTGAATAATATGTCCTCAGTGACAAACAAGAAACACGGAGCGTTCGCGAGTGTCGCAAGTCAAATAGACGAGTGTAGGAGACAAATCGTATGCGAGATTACCAACGAATTTATATGTTGTTGCGACATCGCTTATTGTTCAGCCCGATACAAAATGCCACTGGGTGTTTCAATTAAGCTTAGAGACGTGTTCGCTCGCCCTGGTGCATTCTTGGACCCATAAGGCTGGGCGCATGCTGAGACGCAGGCAACGCAGCACAGTTCAGTACAGGGCAGGGCAGTTGAGGCAGACATAGACCCTCACCGCATGCTGCGACGCAACTATTCGCTCCATTCCTTGGCAATTCTCACCCAAAATAACTATCGTAAATTATAATTTTCTAACCTTAAGAGTTTGGCATGTGCGTTGATCAAGAAACACCCTTGGCGTTGATACATCAGTCAATCACTTTTGCCTTTTATTATGATAAAAGAAGATGGTGCTTCTTAGCGTTTGCTTAAACGAATCAACGATTACTTTGTACGGCCTAAACAACGCATATTCAGCAATGCCGGTATGCAAGTAAACAGTAGTGAATGACAAACAACCGTGATTCCACATTCATTGTCAACCAGAGTTCGCGTGTTATGTAAGCACGCCTTGTAACAAATCAGCAGCATTAGCCGTTTACAGAGGGATTGCAAATCACCGCTCGCAGCGAATACATAAACCAACCGACAATAGTCAACTAAATTCAGCTTACCTGCGAACATAAGCGATGATGTTTCCTCTGGATGTTAAGTAACTGGCTCCGGGTGCAATAAATCCATTCCAGGCACGTTTTCTTCGGATATAAACAAACCGGTGACGAAAATCGTTAAAATAAGGGACCCGTTCCGTTAAGAGACACTATAAAATAGTAAATGTTCCACAGAACACTTGTTCTGCTCCGGAATCAGGCAAAAATAATAGAAAAAAATATATTTCTAAAATACAGACGACAACAGTATTAAAAATATACCTAATTTTCCGCTCCTAGGTCCAACAAGCGGCAAGCTGAAGACAGGGCGCTATGGCGCTCATGAGGGGAGGGCTACGTCCAGCAGTGGACTAATAAAGACTGAAGAAGAAGAAGGTCCTACAAGAGTATCACGGTCCTTCGAAGCCAAGAGGCAGTAAATCCATACCGTCGCGACTCCAGAAGATTCCTTTTTAAGTCCATATGCAGTAGGACCTATCGCTCCCGAATCGGAAGTTTTGGTCATTCCAGGCCTATGATAATCAGGTCCTTCACAAAATAAATTACAATCCCTGATTTCTATTTCTTGACCTTGTATTATTGTAGTTTGTTTACGTCTTGGGAAAGCGTATCTGGAGTGGAATTTAACAGGCCTTTGGTCACATTTGTTCATGATCATTTTACTCGTAGTACTATGCGTACGCACGGCCGTTTATTATGAAATTCGTAGTAGTACAAAAAGTATTGATATCCAAAGCAGGGATACGGGCTTATTTCTGAGTTTTCGAAATATCCGCGTTTATACAATTTTTAATCTTAATAAACTCAATACTAAGAGAGCTGTCTGACAGGCTCTTTTTGACGGATACGTACAAGTGTTGGATAAAAGTGTCTTGTAATCTTAGTACTAATGCACCCTTTGACCCTACTTTGTTGTATAAGTAGTTCTAAAAACTTTTCTTTTTAATTTAATTTTTATTGTACCGCCTGCCTGTATGGACGCATAGTCTGAAATAAAGTTTTATTTATTATTATTATTATTAATAAACCTCAACTTTTTAGCGCTCCCCCATCCTTTAGTTAATCTATGTCCTAGATAGAAGAACCTCCATTATATTTTAAACACATGCAGTTTTAAGCATTATGTATCAAACTGCGTTACCGGAAAGCAGGAAACCTGTAAAACAAGTTTAAAGCGGTTTTGTGTTGAAAAAAAAACACATTCAAAATTGGTAGAACAAAAGTTGTTGTATGTAAATGACTAACTCTAACCGACATGTTTTAGGAACGGCGCAGTTTAAAAAACCCTAAGTGAAAACCCCGCTAGCTAGCTACGGACTCCCACAGGCTGACGATTACATTGACTGAGAATGTCGATTGCGAAATTTCTAAGGTATCGTGTGAGACAGCCCAAAGCTGTGGTTACGGTGAAAATCGTAACAGCTTCCGAAGGCGCGTGCCTCGGTGCAAAGTGCACGACCGAAGGATGGCTTTCTCAAACTTTTATATGAGGAACTCTCTGGCGACCAATGGACTAAACAAGTCTGATAAAAGAATGATACCCTCACATTAGAAGACGAAAAAAGAAAGTTGTTAAAAGAATATTTAATTTGTAACTTTCATAACTTTCTGAGGTTCAATGAATAAAAAGTAAAAATTAGGTTTTTGAGGTCTGCCAGTAAATCGAAAGTGGTAAACCCTGGTCTCTGCCTACCGATGTCTCACTGTACCCCTCATTTTATGTAATGTAAGGTAACGTAATGTAATTTTTGAGGTCACAAAGCATAGATGTGGTAGCAAAAAGAGTATTGGAACGCACTTGGAGGATGATCTTCACCCGTAAGGTGAATCTTCTGTTTAAAATTTAAACTTATATGTATATTTTTTTAGTTTCTTGACTTTAGATGCTGATAACTACCCGTCTCAATTTCTCCTTTGGCAATCTTTCCAGTATAAGTTTGCCTGAAGGAAATTGCTATCAGCAATAAGGCCGCCCATTATACCTCTTCGCCGATTGTTTGTAGCTGTTGTCTCTGTAATTATTCTCTGGTGTGTAGGTACTAACAAAGAATGTGTAATAAAGAATATTCTTTTCTCATCTTATAGGCGGTGACAATGGCTTTGAACTACAGGACACTCAGAATATGGAAACTACATAAAAATAGGAAAGCAACCCAAGGTTGAGAACCTTTGAACCAATGAGAGAGAATTGTAACGACGTTGCCCAGTAGAGCGAAGCATTACCCGGACGCCAGGGGCTTGCCGACCGACACCCCCCGTGCGATATCGTGACCACGAGCGAAACGAAAGTGAATCTAAACCCATAAAAAGAAGCAACTATCTTGAGGTGAACTGCTACGAGTAAAGGCAAGGACTCAAAGAGTCTTAGAAACGCGGCGAAGAACGCGGTGTGTAAAAATCTGCATCATAGGCATAGAACGGATTTCAGCAGTGCCTATAAAGAGTTTGAAACTTTCTCGAATGAAAAAGGCAGATTCAAGAGTGGCAGGCACTACTGAATGGAGGATACAGAAAGGATGAGTCCGGAGCTGGGTGGGTGCGGATTTGGTGCCTCCTGGCTCTTTTGACCGCCATCGCCAGTGCCGAAAACCATACATTGTCGTAGGTCTGGCGGCGTTTCTGAACTTGCTTGTAAAAGTGACACTTAAAAACAACTATACTTACACAAAACTGTGTCGAGAAAAACGTCAGATTAAATCAGATTTAAGTTTTCTAAAGGAAATTAGAAATTTCGTTAAGTTTTCTTGGGAACAAATATTCGGTATATGACACTAGATGTATTTCCGTATCAATAAACAAAAAAAGTACGACTTTAAACATTACATTATGTTGATTTCCAATACATAGATAATTGGAAAGAACAAAATCATAATTAACGCAGAAATTATACATGGATTTCAGTGTCAGTAAATTAACAGTTAGTATATATTGTAAGGAGGTTCGAAATTTCACTGATGCCGGTGAGTCGCCCATTAGCTCAGTTGGAAAGAGCGCTGGCACGGATAGCCAGAGATCGCGGGTTCGAATCCCGGCATGGGTGGAATTTTTAGCCTCTAAATAGTTTTTAAAAAAAGTTAGTATATAATATTAATAATATCGTTAATATGGCGGAGGGTCCGTGGATGAGGATGGCAAGGGACCGTGAGAGTTGCCATTTGGGGAAACCCCAGTGGGCGGCGATGGAACGTTGATAATATTGACATATTTCACTCAAATGTACATGCTTTTGACTCGTATATTTTGGTTCAGGACGATTGCAGTTCACCTTATGGTAAACTAACTACTACTTTATGCCACGGCTGATGAATTCTCCTCCACTTTTGGTACACGCCTAGTTGACTGTGGGTTATTTTTAAAACGTGCCTTTCTTATCTGCGGCTTTGGCAAATAAAAGGAGCCCATTTACCGGGTGTTGTCTTAGAACAAACAATGACACGTTACGGCATAGGTGGCCCGATAAGAGATATGAAATTAGAAAGCTCCGCACGACTTTTTACAGAATATAGACCTCTTAAAATTTGGTCGTAAATAGAGATACTAAAGACGATCACAAAATAATGTTCTTACAAAATGTCTCGACAATAATTATCGAGACATTTTGTACGACAATCTGCATGAGCTCTGGAGCTGCAGAGCGTAACGAGGCAGTGCATTTTTTTTCAAATATTACGATAGACACAAAAATATTGCAAAAAAAACTTTTACACAAAAAGGCATAGATGTCACCTAAATCCCTTGATTGCGACGCGGTCGTGAGTTCTGCAATACGTGAGGGCACTAAAACAATGGGCGTTGCCAAATACACTTTCCAAAGATCAGACGACGCCCTCGGCTTTATATTGATTGACGTCCGTCTCAACTATGAAGACAACCTGCAAAGGGTCTCGAAAGCACAACAAAGATATATCGTTTTATTAAAGCAGTAAAGTTGTCAGCTCCGAGTTGAGAACAATTGAGCTCAACTCGGAAATGTCAGCTTCACAAAACAAATATTATGGTCTACATTTCTGTTAAAACAGTGAGCGTCTTTTCGCTAAGAAAAGGGTAGTAGCTACAGTCGCAGTAGGCGTAGACTAGACCCCTTTTCCATAAACGTACCTGAAACAGGGGCGGTGGAGGGTGCTGGTCTGAGGAGAGCTCTCTCCAGGGCCGAAGTAGGGCACGTTCCGAGTCAGAGCCCACGGCGGCGAAGCTCACGCCGCACTTTCTCCACAAGGAAAGCTCGTAGAGCCTTCGCCACGAAGTACCATCCTTTTTATTAACCACCTTCTTTCTAATACTCCCACGCAGTGAAGGAGACCTTACAAACGTGTCTGCTGGTATCACTTTCTTGCTGGTGCACCTCCACGGAGGTTTCACGCTCCCTTTGCCGTTTATGATCGGACTGCCGTTGGAGCCTTTACGGACCAATCCTGGCTTAGTTGGAGTTTTTCTCTTCTCGTCGAACAGCACAGCGTTGGCTAGCTCTTCGTCGTGGTTCGACCCATCTGACTTGACTTCTTCAATCGTTACCACAGCGGATTTTCTCTCTCGGTAGCTAGCCCTCAAAGGAGTTCTGGTAAAAGCTTGCTTACACCTCTCGCCATCTACCTCGTCATGCCAGGAGGATATCATACTATCGTCAGCGTAACGCATGCGTGCAGTTTTCATTATAGATGCTTTGGTGTTCTGGGAAAATAGGCGCTCACATGGATCCGTGATTTTGTTCAGCTCGGTACGGGTTTTGGAAGTGCTTTCGGAGTCTGTATCGCTGTGGCCTTCGTAGGAGCTGGTGCTGTTGCTGAAACTCTTGTAGGTGCCATAGTTGTTCTTGGCAAAGTTATTGTTTAGTTTATCTGGCTCTTTGATCTCAATGATGCATTCGTTTCTAAAAGACTTTCTTGACTGGATGCTAGCATTGGAATCTGACTTTGCCAGCGGATTGTGTCTGTGATCGATGCATCCTTGAGCGTGTGCTTTCCCTGTACAGTGCTTGTGTATCTTCGCTAGGGCAGCCAGAGTTTTGCCTCCATTGGGCGAGATATCGTCTCCTCCGCGGAGGGACTGCACGAAGGAACCCTGCACTTGGAACATGGTCTACGGCCTCACGTTCTCACAGGGTTCGGTTGACATTTTCAGAGGTCACTAAACGGTCGGATCGGCGAATGTCGCTACACAATCAGAGCACTAGGATCACAAAACGGAATATGTAGAAGGCCTACTTAGTTACCTTGGAGAGTAACTGCTGAATTTTCAGGTGCGGTTTCAGTCCTTACCCTCTACTAGAGAGGGAGATAACTAATTTCAGAACATGTGAAGCATTCTAAAGTCAACACACTCTAAAATCTAAGCTTTCGCTTGAATTGCTGTGAATATTAGGGACCAAGCAGACCTTCTAGGTATTTCCACCTTTCATTCATTTGAGTTACACATGGCAGATCGGCTAAGGCGAGCATAAAGATATTGATCAGTGAATTACGGTCGTTCGATTATGACAGGACTAGAATTTGGGCCATTGGGCTGGTAAGTCACTGGTCGTGTGGTCGTGATGTCGGCGCTCTCTAGACCAGTGATCTGCAAACTTATTGTGTTCATGGTATGGTACACATACTTATGGAATATGGAAATTTCCGAGGTACTTCGTTATCAACCCTTGTATGTCCCCACTGCTGGGGCACGGGTCTCTTCCTGCATCGCAGGAAGGTACTTAATTTTTTTTTCTCTATTTCTTCTGAGCTAGGTCAGAAAAATCTTTTTTCTTTATTTGTAATATTTCTTTTAAAAAAAGGGTCACCGAAAAATGTCCATTTGAGGCACACCTGGTGCCGCAGCACACACTTGCGGAACACTTCTCTAGCGACTCTGCGACAAATATTCAGAAGCGTAGACAAAGAATTCTTAGCGACGACGGAGTTGAAACGTTTAACATCCTACGAAGGAGGTGACTGGATAAATTTAAAAATAGAAAATTCTAATGTCCTGTCAGCCTACAGTTGAACGTCACGACATCATAACCAACTACTACTAGCCGATGATCATGGAGCGTTTTCCGGTCATATGGAAAGATAAATTATAGCTTTGAAAACTACGAGGCACGGTGTTAAAAAAGTTCTCTTCCTCGTAAAATCTCCACCACAGTGTTTGAAGGAATCAGTTTGTTTAAAGTGCGTTTTTATAAATAAGATCATAAGTCTCCAATCACCATCTGAAATGAAACATTCTACCGTAACGAATGAGTAAGAAAAGGGGTTACGTCTGGTCCCTTCACCGGACGATCACCAGCCAAGACGGGGGCGTGACCCGAGGATAACAACCTACACAAAATATTGTCTCCTACATACACCTTAAATTGGCTCTTACGACACTTTATTCCACTAGACATAAGGGCGATTTTAGAACAAAGAAGCATTGCAGGCTTCATACACATGGTCTCCCATATTTTAAGATGCAAAAGTGTAGCTTTTACCTTTATAATAAAGGTGATATTAATTTGTATCGTCGAAACGTGGTGTTTCCGCACGCACGGACATAGGAATCGTGTCATTTAACTCTATACGTGCGGCGCCTTCAGAAATTGGTACAACTAACGTCAGTCAACGTTACACGTGGATTTGTATGCGCCCTATTAAAGTATTTAATTTTAATAGAACATTAGTTCGTTAAGGGACCGACCTTCCGCCATGACAAAAATATCAGATATTCTAAAGATATTTCATGCTTCGCAAGGCAAGTTAAGCCGTGGCAGTCGTTAATCCATGTCAGAGGTCTTTCGAGTGACTTGATCACTTCTCACAGTACGGCCGACCACCGTCTTACAATCCTCCTCCAATCTGGACTTGGACCCCGTAGTTGAGTATGGCCTAACCTTCCTGCGACGTAGGAAGAGACACGTGCCCCAGTACTAGTGAGGACGTACAACGAGTTGATATCGTTTTAAAGACACGTGTCAAGATTATGTGGGAATAATGATGGAGGAAGATTTATGTTAACAGAAGATAAAAGTCGTGGCTGATTGACATCAGAGAATGTATGGATTGAAATGAATGTATGGATTCCTGCCCCTTGGCAGGAAGTAAAGAAAATATGGCTAACTGTTACTCAATAACTTAGAGTCGATATAACAAGTAGAGGAAAGATACGTGCATCACGTTTATGTCATGATTTTGCGAAATATATTTATCTTTATATGTTTAGTTTAGTATTCTGCAGAGTGGGTATTCTTCTTCGGTCGTTTAACTCCTAGGGGAGCATAGGGCCTCAGCCGCAGATTTCAAAATAATACTTGCATCAGTCTCCATGTCACTTGTGATTGTGAAGTATGTGAGAATAAATCAGTCAGGCTAACTAGATATTTTCTTTGTGAATTCAAGATTGTTCTCCGTATGGCCGTATTTTGAATTCACAAGTAAAACTCTGAGCCTAAAGAAGCCAGGACTGGCGTATCCGTAAGTATATAAATATTAATAATAGCACTCTGCCAACGCTGTATCAATGCTGGCTTATGTTAGCAGCTTTGTTGTGACTAAGTCTACCCACACGATGTAAGGATAAAGGTGACTGTCGCGGTGAGACTCTTATATTAGGAATACAGTGTGGACTGAAAGAGGATGTATATATTGGGATGCGCCAGAAAACAAAGTTATTGATTTAGTATTATAGGCCTATTTAGAGGCTAAAAATTCCACCCATGCCGGGATTCGAACCCGCGATTTCTGGCTATCCGTGCCAGCGCTCTTCCAACTGAGCTAATGGAAAAGAATAAAAAGAAAAGAGGTTCGAAATTTCGCTGATGCCGGTGAGTCGCCCATTAGCTCTGTTGGAAGAGCGCTGGCACGGATAGCCAGAAATCGCGGGTTCGAATCCCGGCATGGGTGGAATTTTTAGCCTGTACATAGGTTTTTAAAAATGTCCTTAGCACGGGTTAGTGCATTAAAAAGAATATAATTAATATGAAAGAATTTATTTTTGCAAGTCCCCAGAGGTACAAAACTTTGGCCTTTGGGAGGTGGGTGAAGGGACGCAGTGCCTGGGACATTATTTTGAAGATGGTGTAGGCTTGCCCAGCACATATACCATACCATATTAATGTGTGGTATTGCTACTACAAATTCGCTGTCGTACGTTTACTTTCAAAATAAAGTCATAGGTGGAAATCGAACATGGGTCTCTCGCTTACTAGTCCATTGTTCCACCCACTGGGCTACATCTCCATCATCCTGACAGCTTATCAGCAACCCAGTATGTCCCCACGGAGGGGCACGGGTTTTTTCCCTGAGAAATGTATGGGCCATACTCCGCCACGGGGGCCAAGTCGGGATGGTGGAGGCTAGACGCTAGTCTTACTGTCAGAAATTTTCAAGCCGCCCTAAGGCCTGTGACTTGGCTTAACGACTCGTATCGTTTAAGATCACTCAGGCAGCCGAGGCTACGAGCGATTCTGTTTATATCACTTTATATCACCTAGATAATTTTCTCCACAGCTTTTCCCGACTACACCTACACCGCAGCGTCTTCTAATCGAGTTATCAGTATCACCAATAAGGTGTGTCAATATTGTGAGTGAGCACTAAACAAACAAGCGATAGCACAGCCAAGTGCCTTGTTGTTAGCCAGTCGTGGGAACGAGGCCTTAAAATGCTAAAACCTGTTCGTTGTATAAACACTCGTGAAACATTTTGATTATTGTTTGGCATTTAAATTATTTATCAGGAAGCGCTCGTGGCCTAGTAGAACCAAGTGATTAGAATCAATCACTTAAATTGGTTTAAGCAACAGCAGGCACGGTGCTGGATGGGTGACCATCCCGTGACTACCGCTAGTGGCATTTTTTCCGTGCGTTTCCGTGCTTCGCAAGGAACGTTAAGCGGTTGGTGCTGACTGTCATGTAATGACAGTCGTCAAGTCATGTCAGAGGCTTTATGGGCGGCTTGATAACTTCTGACAGTAAGGCCCACAGCTTTCTTACATCCTGCGGTGCAGGAAGAGACTTGTGCCCCAGCAGTGGGGACATACAAAGGGTTGATATCCTTTAAATTATTTAGTTGTAAATATGGAGTAGAGAATCGAATATGTTTTTAAATAATAGATAAATGTAGGTACTATATTTAACAGTTCTAATAGCAATACTACTCGCTAACTGTGTACATTAACATCGTGAGGAAAGCTAATACGTAATACAGAAAAACTATTCTCTGTATTACGTATTAGCTTTCCTCACGATGTTAATGTACACAGTAAAGAGGTTCGAAATTTCACTGATGCCGGTGAGACGCCCATTAGCTCAGTTGGAAAGGGTTCGAATCCCGGCATGGGTGGAATTTTTAGCTTCTAAATAGGTTTTTAAAGCTAATTGTCTGAGGTATTCAAAGACGTCAGCGCTTGAAATTACCATTCCGCGGTGGGCACGTATGGTAATTAAGCCCATCTGAGCCAAGCTTTGCCAAGCCCAGCCTCTCTGAGAGAAGGCCTGTACCCTGCAGTGGGAGGTTTCCAGGCTACATGAAAAAAAACTTCGGCACAACATAATCACTTGTTCTGGTCCCAAACTAGGATATGGTAACCAGAGAAGGATATTACAAGCATGGAAAGACACCCAAACAAATGCTAAACGCGCAAACAAATCGGATTATGCTATGACATCACACGATGCTCGCAACAGCTTTTTGAGCTATCTCGTAGATAAAGGAACATTTAAAAGTCACCTTTATTAGAAAACGTTTAACATACAGTGAAAAAAGATAAGATAAGAATATTCTTTATTGTACACCAGAGCACATATTATAAAACATGTAAAGATACAAAGTACAATTGGCGGCCTTATTGCTAAAAGCAATTTCTTCCAGACAACCTTACGACGGAAAGTTGCTGGAGGAAATAAGAGACGGGTAGTCGGTGCAAATATAATTATATTAATACACTACTTATATAAATAACAATATACCTACATAAATAGTTACATACATAGTTATGATAAACTTACATAAATACGTTATAATAACAATCTACGCGATGAGGAAATAAATACAATATTGTGTACCTATATGGAGACATACGGAAAAGACAAAATGAAAAGGACAATGCACGAATACTAAACTTGCAGGGACAGATAAAATTCCTTAACCTTGCTTTTAAAGACAGCTGAGGAAGGGGAGCGTCTTATAAAAAGACATCTACTTAATAAGTTTTTTTTATCATTAGAGTAACTTTATTTTCCACATAATTTTCTTTATAAATACTTTGTTTTCTTCTCTTCACAGTAAATTCAAGTCGAAGTTGAAAGATCAAGGCGAGAAAACACAATGTGAAAACTAAAATTAAATTCGTAAACAATGAAAAAGAGAATCGCAGCAATAACTCATCGAGTTAAGCGAATCCCAGTTAAAACAAGCTACGTATGACCCAACTATAGTTTACGCATAACTAATGGGCTACTCTTGAACTATAGACGACCAGCAGGTAATTGCAGAATGACTTCTGTCATTCTGCGATTTCCAGCTGGTCGTCTATAGTAAAAATCTTGACGTTTCTTATGAGCGCATTTATTATTAACATATATTCTGATTTATGTATAACTCTAAAGATTAAATAAGTAAATGATAAGTGCACCCGACCTCGGAATTCAGCTTTATGTATTTACATTACACAAGTAATATTTACATTTAGATGTATTTATTTGAAATGTTACATCCTTAGTTGCGGTCTTTAAGGTCAAAGGCGCATCTCGGGCGAGATATACTTTTAGGATGCTACAAAAGTTTAGAATTATCAGTGTTAACTCCGCTGCAATTATACTACCAAAAAAATCCAAATTTAATAAATTATCGTTGTATCGCAAAAAAATAAGCAAAATAATCAATAATTGATATTTAATTGTATTTACCAAAAAGGATCAAGCCCGTTGCCTAACATAACCTTGAAAAAGAAATAGAATCATTTATCCATCTTAGTTATCCGTTATATATTTTTGGAATAATTTCTCTAATTTGGAAACTTTTATGTATTTCGGTGTCAAATTTACTTAAAATCAATTCACTTTACTCCGCTCCTAAGATAAGTGTATTAACCAAAAAATTTTTTTTTCTACGAGTATCGTTTTCGTTTTTTATTTTTAGAGGTGTACAAGAGTATACAAGAGCGATCACGTCTGAAGTCGGGTCAGTATGTCACGCGCAAGCCACATCCACTCACTTATGCAACGTGCATTAGAATATTATCGAACCGCGGGAATCTGTGCCGTTCGGTGCGCAGTCGCCGCTGACGGCCATCGGTGACCGACTTGCCGCGCTGAGCCCTATTCTGTTAAGTTTAGTTCATGGAGGGCCCTATGTGGTTCACAAGCGAAACAATAAAAAAATATACTTGCGCTAAATGGATTGAGCAGAACTCCAAGACAACGAAACTTAAGTTTCACCGGCGGTTCATACAGCGAACGTCAGGTGCAGGTGGAAAGCACTATACGCCTATTCTTGTCATAGCGACCACGATCCTCAACATTAAGGGGTACATGAAGAGGCTCCTCGGAGGACGTACTCCCTCTCTGAGCTAGTACAGTCTGTTAGCTTTTAAAATATACCTCGGGCTCTAGAGTAGGCTTCGGTTTTCGCCGAAAGCACACGAGTGTAATACTACTTCCTGCTCTATATAAAACTTTTATTCGCTATTTTGAAAAGTTATGTAAAGATAAGTGTCATATTAGTTCCATATTCCTATTACACGAATATATCCGATTCTATCCGATAGTAGCCGAGATATATTCTAAAATTTAGGATTAGTTATAAGTGATAAATTTAGGATTAGGATTAGTATTTGATGAAGATTTGAAATTTGAAACGCATATAAATGAAAAAATTAGAACTGCTTTCTATAAAGTAAAAGTATTGTATGGCTTAAGAAAGTATCTGACCGAAAACATAAGAGAAATGCTTGTCGAATTGCTGATATTGTCGCCTTTTAATTACTGTAGTGCGGTATATGGACCCCGTCTTTGGATTAAAACTGAAAAAGCGGTGCAAAGAGTGCAAAACGCTTGTGCTAGATTTTGTTACCATATTTCCAGAAGAGAACATGTGACACCTTACTTAAATGAGCATGGCACTCTAACTATGAAAAATAGACGTGAACTTCACCTGGCTTGCCTCATACACAAATTAATTTGGAATAAATCCCCGGCATATCTGTATGAAAAACTAAGTTGGTTTAAAGATGGGTCTAATTATAATACCCGTGCGAGAGAATCAGATCTTCTAAGGATCCCAAAACATAGATCCGCAGGTTTCAGGGGGAGTTTCAAGTACAGGACAGCAAAAATTTGGAATACCATTCCACCTCCTCTAAGGCTAAAAATGTCCGGAAAAACCTTTAAATTACATTATCGAAAGGTACTTTTGGAAAAACAGAAGGCTCTGTACTTGTAAGGCTTACCCTGGATACTGGGTAGGAACATAATTACAAACATCACACACATACACAGATACACAGACACATAAACACACACATTTGCCCGCTCACTCTACCAACAGGAACGCGAACGCTCACTAACGGCAGATAACCAATTTGTAACTCCAATCGATACAATATATCCATTTGTATTATATTATAGATATATAGTATTTAAAAGTATAATCATAATTTTACAAGTTATTTTTGCAAGTAGGTATTATTTATGATTTGTAATGTATAATAATATAAAACGTTTAATATGTATGTAGTTATTATTAAATATAATACTATAAGTAGTAATATGTAGTGTATATTGTAAAATTATATTATTGGTACTATTTGTATTGTAAGTTTGTCAGCCTTTACCTATATTTAAGTTTAGTTTTAGTTTTTACGGGTCGTTGCTGAAAATCAGCGCTGCCAAGTTCACTGCGTGGACTTGGTTGCAATATGTTGAGCCTCGACCCTTTGTCTTAATATGTCAATAAATGCATTCTATTCTATTCATTCTATTCTAAAAGCTAACAGACTGCACGTCTGCCGCACCCTGTGCAACAATCAGCGAGTCCCGCTGTAACGCTGATTGACAAATCCTTTTACCACGATGGCTTGCCATTGACACGCTAAGAGGAAGCATTGAGGGGCCGACTGATTGGATTGGATGTTGGATTTTTCCTTTAACAAATCGTTTTAACGTCTGTGAGACTAAGCCCCGGTTTCTGGTACACTAACAAGGCGTTAATCTTCTGTTAACAGCTGTCAGTTGGCCAAAGTGCGTACAAAAAAACATTTGACATCTGTTAACAGTAGATTAACAGATTGTTAGTGTACGAGAAACTGCGGGCCATTCTCTCAGTTGTGTTAAATAAACTTCTAAATAAATATCATCCTACCCTATTTGCTAAAGACTGGGTAACGTTTGGCACACTGTAATTTTTACAGAATTAGGGCCCTGTTCGGAGGATATACTAACAACTTGACAACGTGTAGGTAGTAGTTATATAACTTTGTACAATGAAGTTACTATACTGGAAGTGGTACTAGTAATGGTTAAGATTCTTAAAGCTAGGAATTTAGTTTAATGCATATTAGATAGACGAAGACAATATAGGAAATATATATAAAATTAAATTTCCAATCCAAATATCGTATGTAGCTCGGGACCCCAATGCCTGATTTTATAAATTTATGGTACATACATACATAACCTCACGCCTGTATCCTAAAGGGGTAGGCAGAGACTAAGGACTGCCACCTTCGCTTCATCAACGTTCATAAGTCGTTGCATGCACGCACGCAGGTTCCGGGTACTTTTTATCTTTTTAAATTTATGGTATTATTTATAAGAATATTATTAGTGCAATATTAAGCGATACTCCTACAAAATGGCTATCGCCTTCGCGTGCTAAACAGCCTTTATGTTTCGAGACAAAGTCACACAAGGCGAAACGTTAACACACGTTAAGGCGTGACAAAAATATACATTGTCTTCAGCATCGGTACCTACGTAAGTTGATGTAAATAAGCCTGTAAACGCGACAAAACATGGCCTTAATTTTGCGTTTCATTCCCGTTGTCTAATAGAGGTGGTAAGTTTTGTTTAAAATTTATGAACAGTAAATCCTACTGATAACATCGTGAGGAAACCTGAGTGTACGGGCTTTTCAAATACCTCAGCGCTTGAAATTGCAAATCCGCGGTGGGCACGCGTGGTAATTAAATCCATATTCTCTCTGTCTCTCTCTCTCTCTCTTTCTCTCTCTCTCTCTCTCTTTCTCTCTCTCTCTCTCTGAGAGAATGTCTGTTTCCTGCAGTAAGACGTTTATAGGCTACATAAAAAATCTTCTAATATTATAAATTTGTGAAAGTTCGTAAAGATGTTCGAATGTTATTACTCTATCACGCTATAACGGCTGAACGGAATTACATCAAACTTGGCATACAGATAGACAAAGATGTGAATTTATACAAAGGATACTTGATGTCCGGCTAATGCGTTCCCGTGGTATATTATTTTATTGTATACAGTGACAATAAAAGTTCAAGCCAAACTCTAAGATATTTATTTATTACGTTGCCATGGCAACAAGAATAGTACAAACTGGCGATACGAAGTTCGCCGCGACAACTAGAATCAAATTTGTCGTTGCACACAAGAAATAAGCACCGCATAACTCCAGGTAAGGCAAAGGTTGATATGCTGTCGACTGTATCAGAGTCGAATAACTTTTTTAATTAGAACCACAGGAGTTTTCTATCAAAAGAAATCTCGAAACACCTGTGTTCTTCCAGTATTTGTTAATACTATGCTTTTTAGGCGTGATCGTTGCAAAGACGAACCGTTTTATAAGACCGTTTTGTGTTCCGCGACGATAGGACCGTTTTACGTTTCATTATAAAGCAGTGCCAGAGACTCTAAAGCAGTGCCAGCGTTTGTTCGTCGCGAGACCAGTCCTTAGATTGTTTGACGCGGATATGTCCTTTAGTGCTATATTAATAGAGACTAGAACGTAATGAGATCATTGCGACGTCGTCGTCGGCTCCTTGCTCGTTCCGTTCGTTTTTATCTGTGATACAATAAAGTAATCTTTATGTCTATGAGTATACAGTCGAATATCGTGTAAAACAACTTATGTTTTCCGATGTTTTTTGATTTCGTCTCGTTCGCACTCGTTTGACCGTCCTCTGCGCCTTGCTCGTTCGCATACAATGAAACCAGTTGCGAACGAGGACCGTTTCGAGGACCTGTTTTCGTTCCAGAAAAAACGGTTGCGTTTCGTCGTCGAAAAATCGGACAACGACCCACTCCTAATGCTTTTGACCAAAAAATGCGGAAAACAGAAATTAAACACAATATCTCTAAGCGCCACACAAACTTGCACGTTACAAGTTATCTCATTTCCTCTGTTTTGATCGTTAACATAAGCATCAGTCGCGATTAAGAACGGCTATAAAATCTTTAAGACACGAATATTAATAGGTTTTTCTTTTGACTCTCCAACGATGGCTTTATGGTGATTCGCCATTAGATATCAACTTATCATTAACTCGTTATGTTGTCAATTAATTATCAACATAAAATATGATGATGCAGCTATTTACGTTGATTTTAAGTAAAAGAACCATTACATATACTCGATGACTAAAGAATAAGTAATGTCTACTATATGAATTCCTGTAATTTACTTAATAGGAATTATGTTCATTCATTTTTAAAAACCTATTTAGAGGCTAAAAATTTCACCCATGCCGGGATTCGAACCCGCAACCTCTGGCTATCCGTACCAGCGCTCTACCAATTGAGCTCAATTGGTAGAGCGCTGGTACGGATAGCCAGAGGTTGCGGGTTCGAATCCCGGCATGGGTGAAATTTTTAGCCTCTAAATAGGTTTTTAAATTTGTTCCTTAGCACGGGTTAGTGCATTAAAAATAAAAATAGTGTAATTATGTTCATTCATTTATGCTCCATTGATTTTAATAATTATCGAGTCTGGTGCTTATTGTAGCTACCACTTGCCTTCAATAATTACAATTGCATCGTTAACTATAGACATGGCCTAAACTTTTGTCTAGGACAGACATACCAAGATTGTAAGATCCGGAAGGACACATACATCTTTCTTTGTACGTCCCTGGCCAGCACCTTGCAAATAGAGGCTAAGAAATGACAAATAATAAATGTTATTCTGATTCTGCTTATTTTAAGTGCGGGCATGTACCTATTTGTTTATTTAATTTTATGAAAAATTGCATACTTACATGCTTTGTCTATTTTCAAAGTTAACGGACATCTGCGAATTTGTAGCACACGCTAATATGGGTCGATCAAGCCTACTCCATTTAAAAAGCAATGTTCATTCACCCATCTATGCTTAATTTTTTTAGCATTAGAAATTTCGTAAACAAAGAAGCAGGGCTACTGCTTATTATTACGTAGATATAACATCTGAAACGTAACGGACAAAAAGCTGTATTTACTCGGCTCAACAGTGAACTAAGTAGGTATGTATGACGACCTCTGTGGCGTAGCGGTAGCGCGTCTGCCTACCATGCAAGAGGTCCCGGGTTCGAATCCCGGCTGGAAACAAAAAAAAAAAAGAAGTCCAGGTCTTGGATGTTTACATGTTTGTGATGTCGTTGTTTCTGGCTCCCACGTCACAGGGTATCCTAGCGTGGGGCCAGAAGCAATGTATGTGCCAGTATGTAAAATGTTATGTTATGTTATGTTATGTATATTTAAAAATATATATATAAATTAGGCAGACGATTTTTAGGTTGACAAGCCCTGCTTTTTTGTTTACGACATTCATAATGCTAAAAAACGAAGTATAGGGTGAGCGAAGATGGCACTTAATCATCTCATTATGTAGATGCAACGTCCAAAGTTTAGTAATAGTGATATCCACCCTTTATAATATCTTGAGGAATCTTATTGCTGGAATTTTACTGCTGCATCTTAGGCCTCTCCCAAGGCACGCTACATCCCTCTCGATATCAACCCTTGTATGTCCCCACTGCTAGGGCACGAGCCTCTTCTTGCATCGGAAGTGGGAGAGGGGGCAATGTTTATGCTAGGTTAAAAAAATATTGCTGTTGTTCAATTATCAGACTTAAGGTTTTTACCAAGAGTAAGTAAACACCTGTTTCGGAAACGAACTTAATGAAGTCAGGTAAACTTTACTATAAACATTATCGTCTTCAAGAGATAAGACATCAGTTTCATCGTGTTACGCAAAACTGTGACAGATAAGACAGGGCTATGTCGTAACGTTGTCATAACAAACTACTACGAGGAGATTAATCCACGAGTTATTTATGACAGCGCAGCGTCAGACGGCGCGATGCGGTTTGAGACCGCGAGAAAAAGCTTTACCTGAGTGCTTAGTGCGAGTTTTTTAACTACTCGATCGCGTTAACGTAAATTCATATTTCTATGGCATCGAGGAAGCGCCACCTAGCGACAAGTATGGAAATTAAAATTGCTGAGTGCGAGTTGTTATGGTTTACGTTGAGAAGTGAACACGTTTACCAGCCAAAACACGAATAAACACGAGTGCGAGTTGCACTGTGACAGCGTTTTGCCAGTTCAAACGGTTAACTTACTCATACCTACTCACTACTCAATGCTCGATTAACGCGGTAGTAAAGTTATTCGATTGGATCTGTCAAACTCGCACTAAGCACTCTGCTATTTACCATAATAAAAGTCAATCCCCGGTGGGCACGTGTGGTGACTAAGCCCATACTCTCTCTTTTTGAGAGAAGTCCTGTGCCTTGCAGTGAGACGTATATAGGCCACAAAAATAATGTTCTTCATAGTTATTGCAATGTCACTTTTCTGTATAATTGCGTCCATCAGTCAGTACTTCGACGCCCTCCCAAGGCGATTCACGTGACTTTTTATTTTAACATGGTAACGGTTTTGATTTAGCATATAATTACACTATTTTTATTTTTAATGCACTAACCCGTGCTAAGGAACAAATTAAAAAAAAAAAAAACCTATTTAGAGGCTAAAAATTTCACCCATGCCGGGATTCGAACCCGCAACCTCTGGCTATCCGTACCAGCGCTCTACCAATTGAGCCAATGGGCGACTCACGGCATCAGTGAAATTTCGAATCTCTTTACAATATTCTCTGTATTACGTACAGGCAGCGACATTTGACTTAAGCAAATTGCATTACTTACAGCCCCGACTACCTACTTTGCAGTTAGGTTTAACATCGGAACGATATCACTGTACCCACATGATTACACTATTTTTATTTTTAATGCACTAACCCGTGCTAAGGAACAAATTTAAAAACCTATTTAGAGGCTAAAAATTTCACCCATGCCGGGATTCGAACCCGCAACCTCTGGCTATCCGTACCAGCGCTCTACCAATTGAGCCAATGGGCGACTCACGGCATCAGTGAAATTTCGAACCTCTTTACAATATTCTCTGTATTACGTACAGGCAGCTAGGCAGCTGGTAGAGCGCTGGTACGGATAGCCAGAGGTTGCGGGTTCGAATCCCGGCATGGGTGAAATTTTTAGCCTCTAAATAGGTTTTTAAATTTGTTCCTTAGCACGGGTTAGTGCATTAAAAATAAAAATAGTGTAATCATGTGGGTACAGTGATATCGTTCCGATGTTAAGCCTAACTGCAAAGTAGGTAGTCGGGGCTGTAAGTAATGCAATTTGCTTAAGTCAAATGTCGCTGCCTGTACGTAATACAGAGAATATTGTAAAGAGGTTCGAAATTTCACTGATGCCGTGAGTCGCCCATTGGCTCAATTGGTAGAGCGCTGGTACGGATAGCCAGAGGTTGCGGGTTCGAATCCCGGCATGGGTGAAATTTTTAGCCTCTAAATAGGTTTTTAAATTTGTTCCTTAGCACGGGTTAGTGCATTAAAAATAAAAATAGTGTAATCATGTGGGTACAGTGATATCGTTCCGATGTTAAACCTAACTGCAAAGTAGGTAGTCGGGGCTGTAAGTAATGCAATTTGCTTAAGTCAAATGTCGCTGCCTGTACGTAATACAGAGAATATTGTAAAGAGGTTCGAAATTTCACTGATGCCGTGAGTCGCCCATTGGCTCAATTGGTAGAGCGCTGGTACGGATAGCCAGAGGTTGCGGGTTCGAATCCCGGCATGGGTGAAATTTTTAGCCTCTAAATAGGTTTTTAAATTTAGCATATATACAACGTTTTATTGAAGTAACGCAAAACCTAAAAACCGGTTCTTCAATAGCGATAAATTAAAACAGTTTCAAGACGAACGTAATTCTCAGGAGACTTGATGCGATCAATTTGTAGGAAAATAAAATTTAGAATTTCAAACGTAGCAAACGTTTGAAATACTCAATTTTATTTTCCAACAAATTAACAAGCACTTTGAATTAGAAGTGGTTTAAATATTGATACTAAAGAAACACGTTTTATTTGAATGCAAGTTTTTTATAGCATTACCAGCTCTGCCCTTTGTTTATTAGGGAAAATAAATTGTGTATTAACAGTAAAAGATATTTTCCCGCAGTAAAACGTAGCCTATGTGTTTATCCAGGGTGTCATCTAACTCAATAGCAACTTTTATTAAAATCGCTCCAGCCGTTTAGACGTCAAGAAGTAATAAACATACAACTCACAAAAATTCGCCTTTATAATATTAGTGTGCCTAAACTTGCGCCTTTATAATGTTACTCTTTTACTGATTAAAGTTGCACGAAAATATTTACTTAAGATCAACATCAAAACTTTGCCAAAAACTTTGCATGTATTTACCTTAGTAACTCTTTATGTTTACCAACTAGTAGATTCTCCGTACGTATTGATATCTCTTCCTGTGGGCTAGACCGACTAAGCTGGCAGGATGGTATTGGTGGTGAGCAAGCCTATTTTTATCTATAAACTATGTCCCAGGCACTACAGCGTCAGAGTGGTTCTTAATTAATCAGTTATACTTTATTGCACACGAAAAACACAAAAAAGAAATACAATTTAAGAAAAGAAAATGCATGTACAAAGGCGAGCTTATCTCTGTGAGAGATTTCTTCCAGCAAACCTTGGGGAGTCGGAGTGGAGACGTGAAACGGGTCTATGCAAAACATGCACTACATACGTAATACACTTACACAGATAACAAAATCCTATCTATAATCAATCTATCTATCTATAATCAGCCCACATCAACCCACTGCTGGGCATAGGCCTCCTTTTTATTGCGCCATTCCTCACGGTCCTGTGCTAATCTGATCCATCTCTGACCCGCAACCCTCACGATGTCGTCTGACCATCGTGTCGGTGGTCTGCCTACCAACCTCCTTCCCTCCCTTGGCCATCACTCCGATACCGCCCTGGTCCACCGGCCGTCTTCCCTTCTAGCCAAGTGTCCTAATAAGATAAATATCTAAGCAAATAAATATATGTACACCCATCTAGTGTGAATGAAGTTGCCACTGGATGCCGCATAAGTTATTTAATTACCTACATAGAAGCAAAGGGCAAAGTTTTTTTCGAGACTCCAGGGAGATGTCCCGAGGACATTATAGCCACAAAAGAGCAACAAAAATGAATATTCGATTCGAAGTCACCTTTATTTTCGTTTTTTTGCAGTCAATATTCCCTTAAATTCGCTAACTCGGCCTCAAGACGTCAATATCCCCGCAAATCACCCAATATCGTTTAGATCCTTGTTAGCAACCAGTTTTTAATTAATGCAACGGTCTTTTTAAAAAAAATGAAGGTTTAAAGTCGATGGCGCCCAATGGCATCGTAAAAAACGTGTCGGCATAATGGTGTTCTTTCAACAGACTAACGAATAACAATAAAAAAATATACGGACTGTAGATACTCAACATAACACTACTTGTTTTGATTTGATTGATACTGCATATTATTGCACACCATACCTAAATTTCAAGAGTACGTGAAAAACTTAAATATTATCTAAGTTACATAGTATACAATTGGCGGTGTTATCGCTAAAAGCGATCTCTTCCGGACAACCTCATGTAATGAATTCCGGTTCCTGTCGTCACCACAATATACATATTTTTAAATAAAACATCTAGCATAGGAGTCAATAGTCGATTATAAAATCCATATTAATTTATGAGTTTAGTTAATTGTAATTTATCATATTATACTATTTTTATTTTTAATGCACTAACCCGTGCTAAGGACAAATTTAAAAACCTATTTAGAGGCTAAAAATTTCACCCATGCCGGGATTCGAACCCGCAACCTCTGGCTATCCGTGCCAGCGCTCTACCAATTGAGCCAATGGGCGACTCACCGGCATCAGTGAAATTTCGAACCTCTTTACACTATTCTCTGTATTACGTACAGGCAGCGACATCTGGCTGAAGTAGATTGCATCACTTACAGCCCCGACTACCTACTTTGTAGTACGTTGTTCTAAATAAGTTTTTAATACTTAAACTTGCTTTCAAATTAGTACATCATAAATATTTATACAAGTAGAAACTAGCAACATACCTAGCTAAAATATACTTATACGTTTTGACTATTAAAAAGGAAAAACTCTTGAAATTATGCAAAATTAACCCTAGGGGTGCTGTTCTGTAACAGCGTTTAACGGACTTCTACTGATAGGAGTCCCATGTTTGTAATTTAAAAGTTTTTGTCACTTTTAACACCTAATTTTAATGCAAGGAACAAGTAAGAGCGCGCGCGCGAAAAAAAACGGTTTTCCATAACGTAATAAAACAGACATCTATGTCTATAACGTATCTAACAGGACATCGAGTTATGTGTATCTATTAATTATGTAATTGAGACAGGCCACTTATCAGTTCCAATAATTTAACATCGTTAGACAAACTAATTTAAAATTAGTATGCAAAATTACAGTGACATTTCAACACACGACCAAGGTAATTATGCCTTCCAGTTAATAAATAACATTATAGTCACAAACAGTTTATAATCATATATCTAATCCTGTAATCCCGAGCCGATTAAAATGAGAACTATAAGTTACTCAGAACGTTTACGTTTTATGCACGGTGAAATTATTTTGGAGCAAGACTTGCCTCATCTTTTCAATCTCAAAGTATTTTTCGTAATTTTTTAATAAGCAGTATTTATAAAAAAAACCATCCTATTTTTCTCTTCAGGGCGTTTTTATAGTTTCTATCTATTTATTTCAGTGCATGCTTCGTTTTTGTATTTCTTTACACATGGTGTAATAATTGTAAATTATAAATTGATCGTGGAGACTTTCATTCATTATAAAACAAAGAAAAGGGCAACACAAAATCAGAACCTTTAAAAAAGCCTCCTCATATAATGGGGCAAAACAACCACAAAAGAAATAAAGAAACTTACAAAAACAGTAAGAAGATTCAACTAGGATCTACAGTCTATTTATTCTTACTTGTGCAATTTAGTAAACAAGATTCTAACCTTAAAATTGAGATTAGATGCCTAAACTAGACATTTTCTTGCAAATTCATGACCTATCATGAACTATATTTATAAAATTGGCAGCGTGTTATCTAAAAGAGTGTTCCAGGTTACTTCATTTATGGAAATATGGCAGTTTTGGACTAAAAAGTCACAGTTTAAGGGTAGAATCTTGTTTACTAAATTAGACAAGTAAGAATAAATAGACTGTATATTAAATCGACTGCGAAAGAAAAGCCTCGCTTTGTAAAACTGAATTCAAACTGGAACTTATACACAAGCTCTGAATAAAGCCACAAAAGTGAAGAATATCTTCCGTAATCATATCGGACTACACAAAGAAGCCCACAGCTATAAATACAAGTCAATTAACGAGTGCAGACACGAGTTCCCAATAGAGAAAGCACAGCGGGTGAGCCTCCTACACATCCTTTGGCGAAGAAAGTAAAAGTATTAGGTTTTGTTTATACTTTAACTTTTACTTTCTTGTTAGAAAGGATGTAGAAACTGAATTCGACGTAATCTGCACATGTGCTGAACAACGCACTAAAATTAAGTTTTTTTATAAGGGATCCTCATAAAAATCTTTTTTTTTATTGCGTTGTCACCCCAAGGTAACGTGTACATATACAAGGTAATATATGTAAACTAATACACATGCTACCTTGTAGGTCCCCCTATTTCCCAGAGTGGGCCTGATACAAAGTACGTGTCAATGCATACATGATACAAAAATGTAAAATATAAAAGTATATATCAAATGTGTCGTGTATTAAAATACTTACAAACCTTTACATATAAATATTGGGTACCAAATCCATCCCACCAACTACGATAACGACACCTCACACTACCATCACACCAACTACCAATACCAACCCTTATATAACCACATAATCCTATGATTATAATTTAATGTTCAAAGGAGAGGATCCTTTTTAGCAGGAGTGTCTGGCGTCACACCACTGTAGCTCTCCAATAGACAGAAATGCCAAATAAACGACTTGTCGACACCGCGATTTATGCACCCAAAGTTATTTCCAAAGCACCAACAAATTCCCAGAATGGACGGCCCGATCGTAACTTCTTATTTTATCCTCGCAACGTTTTATTACCCGACTGCGGTGGAGCCCAAAAAGAGGGTAATGTGTAATACATTAGACGGGGCTAATTGTGATTATTTATTACGTAAAACGTTATTTACCTTAAGATTTAAGAAATTATGGTTGAATTCTTTTTTCTGGTTCTGCACCAGTGTTCTCTCTATTATGAGCATCATGAGTCATTAAGAAATACGAGGCTTAATGTGTTTCGTATGTATGTATGTATGTACATAGATACGAAACACATTAAGCCTATATGCATATGCGTGTATATGCGTGTATGTTAATATGTCCGATTCCTTGTTTCCTCATGTCAGATTTTGACAAACAATATCTCCATCGATTTGTCGTGTTTGCACAAGTGTCATACACGCTAGGCTACATGAAATCAGCAAAAATCCAGCAGCAAAAGTCGGAACCGAAAAAGAGGGGACCCAATACAACAATGTAACTCATTGCGAAATAGAACGGTCCCACCTGCTTAGTAGTCAATGCTCAGCAGTCGGGTCGAGGATCAGTCTTTATTTTAGTTTTTTACTGTTTAGGAAACATGCGACTTTGGCAGGTAGAGGACCCTAATAGCCAGGTATCATTTTAATTCCAAGAAGGCTGGGACATTCGTATTAGTACCATCATTATAGTGTTTATGAGGACACAGCGAGCTCATCATCATCAATACCATCAGCACGTACAGTCATGTGACGTCCTTGCCTGATTACCATAGCACTGGGTTTCAGTTTGAGCCCAGGACAAGAGATTATATTGTATGGAAGTTGTTGGTATCGATAACTCGGTCGATATCCCGCCATCGTCTTCTCGGCTGCCCTCGTTAGCGATGGCCGCCGCACGGAAGCCACTCGGAGGCAAGTCTTATTCAAGTCATCAACAAATAAAATAAAATTGCCTTCGTGTGAACCAAACGAATAATTCGGGTCTTGGATGTTATCTATGTATTTATTGTATTAAATCTATCGTCTAGTTAGCACCTATAACACAAGTCATTTAGTTGTACTTAGTAGTTACCTAGGGCTAACGAGATCTGTCTAATATGCCCATTAATATTTATTTATTTAATTTTTTACAGTACAAATATCTATCAACAAGTTTAAGACGCTTAGGGGTGCTAACTAGCTCCACCAAGGGGATAAAAATCATAATTTGTTTTTTCCGAGCGCTTCCGCGCTTCACAAGGCACGTTAGGCCGTTAGTGCCGGCCGTGACGTAATGGCAGTCGTAAAGCCATGTCAGAGGCCTTATGGGCGGCTTGATAACTACTGGCAGTAAGGCCCGCCACTGTCTTACAATCCTCCACCAACCGGGACTTGGCCCCCGGTGTAAAGTATGGCCCAACCTTTATGCGAAGTAGGAAGAGACCCGTGTCCCAGCAGTGGGGACAAACATTCATATATCAACTTGAAATTCAAATACTGTTGCCGTATTTAATCGAAATTCTGCAACCGGATTCTTAGGTGAACCAATAAAAATCAACACTACTTGACAACCATGCGCAACATCATATAAATTCCTACATACTTGCTATCATAAATGCTAATGGACTGCGAGGCTGCCATCTGTGGCATTTGCATAAAATATTGAATATTCTGGATATACTACGACATAAATAAAAGTTGTATTCGTAGAGGAGTCTTAAACATTCAGAAGATCCGATTCCACAGAGCACATGTTAGTGCATTTCGCACTATATTAATATAATACAATCTGTTGTTAAAATAATGCCAAGGGGCACGGGGCTCTTCTCTAAGGAAGGTATATGCCATACTCCACCACGAGGGCCAAGTCCGGATTGGTGGAGGCTTGCAAGCGTAGTGGCTGGTCTTACTGTCAGAAGTTTTCAAGCCACCTTAAGACTTTGCTTAAGGACTGCCGTCTATATCGTCGGCAGCCGGCACTATATCTGTAATTAATTAAAATATCTCCAACAAAGCAGAACTTTGTAGAATTTTCTTGCACTCAGACCAAATGAGCTGAAATGGCTATCCGAAGGCTACTCGTATCGTGTACATTAGCGATCTTAGTACACTCTGGTAAAAGACAACTTTTTTACACTTCTTCAGAATACCTAGACATTTCTAGACAGCTGTCCGAGCTGTCTAGACTTTGAAATGGACACATAGTTTAAATTGTAACGTGAGTTATAGTTTCTGTATTCTTCTTCTTCAGGCTATATTAGTCCACTGCTGGACATAGCCCTCCCCTAATGAGCGCCATAGCGCAAGGTTGTGCCCTCATTGGGGGGTAATACCCATAATCCCCACGCTGGGCATGCGGGTCGGGGATAGCAGTTTGGTGGAATTGTACTGCAGGGAGCGCTGCTGCCCACCCCCCGATTTGTGTCCCTTATAGTCGCCTTTTACGACACCCGCGGGAAGAATTTGGGTTGGTGCTATCCTCCAGGCCGACACCACACAGCAATCTGTATTACTGTAAATAAAAATATTTACATTTGATTTGATTTGTTCGTACCCGCTAAGATCGTAAGAACGTGAATGTTTAATTTTTTTTCTTTTTTTTAAATGATGTATTTATTTATTTTAGACTCTAGAAAGACTAACAGCTAATGTATGGTTACAATAAATAGATAATTAGGATACACGCAGCCAATTAAAAGTCTTCACAATTAGAAATCTTCACAATTGCCAATGCTCGGTGGGCACGCGTGGTAAATAAGCCCCTACTCTCTTTCTGAGCGAAGGCCTGTGCCCTGCAGTGGGGCGAATATAGGCTGCATAAAACACCCCCCAATGTTTAACAGTGTCGATTTGTGTGAAAAAAAAGTTTGTTTAAATAATCAGATTTACAACTTTAACTTTACACTATTTTTACAATATTTTTATTTTTAATGCACTAACCCGTGCTAAGGAACAAATTTAAAAACCTATTTAGAGGCTAAAAATTTCACCCATGCCGGGATTCGAACCCGCAACCTCTGGCTATCCGTACCAGCGCTCAACCAATTGAGCCAATGGGCGACTCACGGCATCAGTGAAATTTCGAACCTCTTTACAATATTCTCTGTATTACGTACAGGCAGCGACATCTAACTTAAGCAAATTGCATTACTTACAGCCCCGACTACCTACTTTGCAGTTAGGTTTAACATCGGAACGATATCACTGTACCCACATGATTTAAATTTAAATTTAAATTTACACTATTTTTATTTTTAATGCACTAACCCGTGCTAAGGAACAAATTTAAAAACCTATTTATAGGCTAAAAATTTCACCCATGCCGGGATTCGAACCCGCAACCTCTGGCTATCCGTACCAGCGCTCTACCAATTGAGCCAATTTTTAGCCTCTAAATAGGTTTTTAAACTTTAACTTTGTATAGTTATTAATAGTGTGAATTGATTGGTCGTTTTGTAACATTAAACGTCGGTAGCAAAGGAGGTAATGTAGATATAGTTAGGACAAAACCGTTAACAATAACGCCTTGTTCGCAGGAAGGTTACCCTTCAATCAATACTAGAATGACGTAGGTACGACGATATTGATTTTGAGTAGAAACCAACTAAGATTACTTCCGTTTGTGGAACGTTATGATAATATGGAGTTTAACATTCCTATCTAATAAACCTATTTAGAGGCTAAAAATTCCACCCATGCCGGGATTCGAACCCGCGACCTCTGGCTATCCGTGCCTATTCCTATTTATATAGAGTCGGTTCCACTAAAAGACTCTTTACGGAGAGTTAATACCAGTTTCAGACAGCAATTCCTGCTACAGACCTTACATACACCGATTTCAACTGCATCTGAAGAGTGTTTTAGTGGAATCGACTTTTTGATAAAAACACTTAGTCTTTAAAGTTTTAAGTTGTAAAAAAAATTTACAATGTTAATTTTTTTATTTACTTATGACGTACGATACTTTTTTTTCCGCAATAATTTACTATTTTTCCATTAACAAGCCACAGTTAAGTCACGTTAGGTTATATACATATAACCCGCGCCTTCGGTCGCGTGCAAATTTTGGTGCGTATTTTTCCGGGATGAAAGGTGCTATTATAGACTATCTATGTGCCAAATTTCATCCAGATCCTTTCAGCCGTTCTGACATGATTGAGTAATAAACAAACATCTATCTTAAAATTCGCATTAATCAGTAGTAAGATAAATGCAGGGTTGACACAATGATTCATGAGGTGACACCAGATAAAAAAATCATCGTTTTTTCCTCTTAGTGCGAGAAACATTTACTAATCTGCAATCACCGCAGACCTAAGCAGAATTCAAGATTTATTGTCGCTAATAAATAAGAAAAGTGAATTCAACATTTAGTTTAACTATGTTTAGTACCTACAACTAGTTTCAGTATAACTATTTATGAGTATCGCGAATCATTGCGAAATACTAACATTTAGTTTGTTTATACTATTTTTATTTTTAATGCACTAACTAACTAACGGGTTCGAATACCAGCATGGGTGAAATTTATAGCCTCTAAATAGGTTTTTAAATTTAGTTTGTTTTCTTTTAAAAAGTTTATTTTTGTCTTAAATTATTTTTAGTTGACCTTTAATGTTTTTACTTTGTGTTCCATAGTTTTAAGTAAGTCTTTAGAGTCGAAGGATGTATACATACGAGGGGCGGCTGAAAATTTTTGAGCCTAAGTACTTCTAAGAATCACTAATGACTCGCAATGTGCATCACTAATTGCGCGTATTCTAAGTAGTATAAATACCAAGTTTCATGTCATTATCATCATTACGCTTCTAGTAATTGAACATTAAACAACACCATGTCTGAGTCATCCGCGCTTTGCACGAAATTGGAGTACAGAGCTGTCATAAAATTCCTCACCAAGAAGAACAAAACGCCGACAAAAATATTTGAAGAAATGTCTGCAGTTTATGGGGATTCTGCACCTTCATTTGCCACCGTAAAACGTGGACACGTGAATTCAAACACGGCAGGGAGTCGCTCGAAGATGATCCCAGGTCAGGACGTCCAAACACCGCCGTTACCGAAGAAAATATTGAAAAAGTGAAAAACCTTGTTCTCGAAGCTCGGCGAATCAAGATGTGGCAGATAGCTGAATCCATAGGCATCAGCAAGGAGCGAATTGGTGACATTTTGCACAATCATTTGCACATGAAAAAGGTGTGCGCGCGATGGGTGCCAAAAATGCTCACGCCACTGGACAGGCAGCGTCGAGTCACAACTTCGAAGGAGTTTTTGGACATCTGTGGCGATAACCCTGACGATGTTTTTTCTCGCCTCGTCACTGTCGATGAAACATGGATCTGGCAGTACGATCCGGAGTCAAAACAAGAGTCAATGCAATGGATAGCAAAGGGAGAAAAGCCGCCACGGAAATTCAAAGTGGAAAAATCGGCTTCCAAGCTCATGGCCACTGTTTTTTGGGATTGCGAAGGAATTTTGTTCATCGACTACCTTCCCAAAAATACTACAATGAACGGAGACTATTACGCCGTATTGTTGACAAAAGTCCGTCAAGTGGTTGTCGAGAAAAGGAGAGGCAAACTGGCGAAAGGAGTCCTGTTTTTGCAGGACAATGCGCCCGTGCACACTGCCCGAGTTGCGAGACGTGCCCTCGCCGAAACAGGATTTGAAGAAATCAACCACCCACCCTACAGTCCAGACCTGGCTCCTAGTGATTATTTCCTTTTTTAAAATTTGAAAAAGGACCTCCGAGGACGAAGATTTTCCAGTGACGAAGAAATGAAGGCGGCCGTAAACGAGCATTTTGAAGGCAAAGACGGCGAATATTTTTTTACCGGGTTAAAAGCTCTTTTAAACAAATGTAAGAAGTGTATTGAAATAGAGGGAGATTACATTGAAAAATAAATTTTTTATACATTTCTATCAGCATTTTTAATACCTTAGGCTCAAAACTTTTCAGCCGCCCCTCGTACATTCATTCGGGTGCCCAGCAGACTTTTTATGTAAAACTTAAATTTCTTACTATATTTGTACCTATGTATCTAAATAAATAAAATAGCAATACTCGCTAACGCGCAGGAAGCGCTCGTGGCCCAGGCGAACCGAGTGATTGGAATCAATCACTTGGTTAAGCAACAACAGGCGCGGTCAGGTACGGGATGGGTGACCGTCCCGTGACTACCGCTAGTGGCATTTTTCCAAGCGCTTCCGTGCTTCGCAAGGCACGTTAAGCCGTGGGTGCCGGCTGTCATATTATTATAATGGAAGTCGTTAAGCCATGTCAGAGGCCTTATGGGCGGCTTGATAACTTCTGACAGTAAGGCCCGCCACTGTCTTACAATCCTCCACCAAACCGGACTTGGCTCCTGTGGTGGAATATGGCCTAACCTTCCTGCGATGCAGGAAGAGACCCGTGCCCCAGCAGTGGGGACATACAAGGGTTGATAACGAAATAAAAATAAAATAGCAATACTCACTAACGTGCAGGAAAACATCGTGATGAAACCTGAGCGTCTAAGGTGTTCTAATAACTCACGCTTGAAATTGCTAATCCGCGGTGGGCACGCGTGATAATTAAGCCCATACCATCTCTTTGAGAGAACGCCTTGGCTCGCAGTGGGACGCTTAAAAAAAATATATTTCCAGAAAACACACTACCTGGCACATCACTACAGCCTACTGTAGCATCATTATCCATCCATTCAATTAGTATTCCTCAAGTCACGCCTGATGCTGCGGGCGAATATCTATATTCCTTGACAATTCTCCAGCTACCAGACGAAAGACGACTTTGTCTAAAGGCGTTAAGGTTGACATTTGAGACCAGACTGCGAAGTAAAGTTTTACGTCTTCCAAGTAACATAACAAAGATATTACCATTAAAATGTCGTGTTCGACAATATCTCTTTGCAAAGAGCTTATGAAAAACCAGCCAACTCGCGACCTCGTACGCCTAAATTACTTAAATATTTTATTGTATCTAGCTCGTCTAGCTTTATATTCATGTTGCAATCGGATAAAAAAGCAAGTGAGTCCGGAACTAAGCTAATGGAATAAAAATCATAAATTGATTCATAATAAAAGCTTTCAAAAAATTTATATATACAAAGGCAGTTTAGTTGATCTGTTATTTATTTAATTATAATTTCTGTAACATTAACTCATTAACGATGTAAGCTTAATTTATATAAATGCTGTGCTTCCCTATAAGTGGTGTACATACACGTGATTTTATCTTCCTGTAACTCTTTTTTGTACCATGTTCTGTATGTATGCTGTTGGTGTGCCTAACAAATAAAATAAAATGAAATAGGTACCTACGTTTTTTTCTAAAAGTGAAACATGAAAAATCTTAACAACCGTGTCAACTATTTAGAATTTGGAACTACTTGGAAATTACACAGATATTTCTTAACCTAAGCATACAGGCGGCTGCCTTACCACTGAAAGTGATCTCTTCCTTACAACAAAGAACGGCGTAAATGTACGCCGTTTTTTGTCTGTATCGACTTGACCTAGTTAGAGGGTTACCTACAAAATACACAATTCTATTCACAATTAACAACATTTCAAACATTTCAATAATTGAGCATACGTATTTAACAGTCTTAAAGGAAACTAGATACGAAATAAAACGACCCATATTTTTTTATTTTCGGAAATCGATGATTTTCATTCATGATTTTCTGTTTGAATTTCGTCTTATTCTAATAACTTGCTGAAGCAACGGTACCTCCTCATTCCACCGTACAGTCTAGTTATTCTTACTTATCCAATTTAGTAAACAAGATTCTACCCGTAAACTGTAACTTTTTAGTCCAAAACTGCCATATTTCCATAAATTAAATAACTTGGAACACTCTTTCAGATAACACGCTGCCAATTTTATAAACATAGTTCATGCATGATAGTTCATGAATTTGCGAGAAAATGTCTAGTCTAGGCATCTAATCGCAATTTTAAGATTAGAATCTTGTTTACTAAATTGGACAAGTAAGAATAAATAGACTGTATGTGTGACGTCATCACACAATTTTTTGTTTTTATTTATTTTCTCTAAAATTAAGCAATAATAAAAATTCTAAATATTTTTTCGTAATCAAGATAGCAAAATTAAGAAACGGTATTTTTAGTATTGCGCTTTGTAAAATATGAAATGTTGTCAATTTCGAAGTGTTTTTTGCCCCCACAGGCTTTTCAATGTATACGCCGTTTGTATCGATGAGTAACTCTCTAAATTATTTACCAAACGACACAGTTTCCACGGTATCCAGTGCTTGTCATTGACTCGATAGTTAGCTTGTGGCGAGTTTTGTAAATTATACCTACTAGTAGGCAATTATAACTATTTCCAAACGAGCCGTTAAAGGATGCAAATTATACGACTAATTAAGAAAGTTAATTAAAAACGCTCAAACGATTAGTTTTAGGAGATTCCGGTTCACTTCCTAGTTTTCAACTCGAGAAAACAAGAAACATTAGCAGATTGGCGCGTCAACAATTTTATAATGGGCGACACATTTTCACGCACGTCGCGGGCGAATGATGCGACATCATTAAATTCTAACGCAAA
The DNA here is from genome assembly GCA_934045075.1 of Yponomeuta sedellus. Classification (NCBI taxonomy): domain Eukaryota; kingdom Metazoa; phylum Arthropoda; class Insecta; order Lepidoptera; family Yponomeutidae; genus Yponomeuta; species Yponomeuta sedellus. Next base: position 5,903,010 of record OW203742.1, on the reverse strand, counting down.
TATGAGGAACAGTATCGTCACGCGTTCCTGAAGATAACTTTTGCAGAGCTATTTATCATATCAAGTAGTTACACGCAGAAAAAAAAGCATTTCAATACGTTTAGTTTCATTCCACAGCGATAGCAGCCGCGGGTAGTTCAGTCAACATGAGGTCAACATTCACATTTTTTTTTCACTTTTTTATTACAAAGTCGCCCGTAACGTAACTGAGTAAAGTGCACACTATTGGAGTTCGTAAAAGCAACCTAATCTGTCTTATCTATGATCTCGCTCTCTCTATGGCGTTCTGTGTGTACTGAAACATAACTGTGTTCGTATTAAATAAATATGAATAAATGAATTATAAATTCTAATTTTGTTTTCATTGTTTAAGACTTCTTTAAACAATTTGAAAATAATATAAAAATAGCAATGTATTGTTTTTCGATTCTCTGAAAGGAGTTTGTTGTTTACTCTATTTTTATTGCATGCTAAATTTGATTTAATTCTCAGCTGTAATTACCTTAATTAATGCTAACCAATTAGGAAAAGCGGGAGTTTTCCTGGCACAGGTAATTCTTACTTAAAAGGAAACTCCCACAAAAATTGTAACCTTTATTAAGTTTGATACTGAAAATAAACATATTTTATTTTTTATATTATTATTATGAATGAATGAAAATTCTTTATTGCAGTAAAAACAAATTTGTAAAAAGGTGAGCTTAGTACTAGATAGTATTTTCTTCCAGCAAACCCACGATAATGCGGACAGTGGAAGGGGCAATGCCAGTAAACACTATAATATAGGAGTGATTTATTACATAAACTAGGTTAACTGAATACAAATGTAATTTAAATACACATAAGTACATAAAATAGAACGAAAAATATAAAATGATACTCAAAAACATAAATATCTAGTTAAAGCAAGTGCATCTCTCTCTTCTATGCCCATAATCCTACACACACCTGTAAAGGTTGATGTGCTGTCGACTGTACAGTGGCACTGTGAAGCAGAAAGGTCCGATAAATCAAAGTTGACTCAAAACAAACGATCTCCTTAACAGACCCATTTTGGGAATGCTAAAAAAATATCAGTCGTTTCAAGAATTCGCTAGCATAGGCACCCCTTTGGTTCCACCTTTTTGCAACACCCTGTAGATGTAACACACTTAAGTTTCTTGTTTCTTTTCACCAACAACCTGTACAGCCTTACCTTATCCTTACTTGTCCAACTTAGTAAACAAGATTCTAACCTCAAAATTTACATTTCATGCCAAAAGTAGATCTTTTCTCGCAAGTTCACGAACTTTGCTCATAAATTTGGTGTAATCTAAAATAGTGTCCCGGGTTACCTCCTTTTATTGGAATATGGGAGTTTTCGACTAAAAAGTCATACTTTAGCGGTCGAATCTTGTTTACTAAATTAGACAAGTAAGGAGGAACATACTATAAGTAGAGTCGTGTAGCGAAAGTGCGGGGGAGGCCTTTGTTTTCACTTCTTTGTCCGATTGGACATCGAAATAAAATGTGTTAAGTTACTGCGATTGCGATGCGCTTTGAGGTTTTGTACTCTGTCTGGTTTATTTTGTCAGAAATAGCTTTTTCAATACTAACGACTTACCCAAATACGCACGGCCGCAATGTGGATTTAAACTCACGTGGATTTAAAAAATATATTTATTTCTTGCAAAAGTTTTTTTTTAAAAAAACTTTTTTAATCATCAGGTTTTCATACAAAACCCTGATGATTAAAAAATATTTTTAAATTCAAGAAAACACTAACAGAACCACAGTTGTAATCAGACACAAACTCTAATTATGGTGACTCGGATTTTAAAATTAAATATGTATAAAATTAAATGAGAATATTCTTTATGGTACACCAGAGCACATATAGTAAAACATGTAAAGATACCTACATAGTACAATTAGTTGGCAGCCTTATTGCTAAAAGCAATTACTACTCAATACATACATACATACATACATACATACATACATACATACATACATATATACATACATACATACATACATACATACATACATACATACATACATACATACATACATACATACATACATACATACATACATACATACATACATACATACATACATACATACATACATACATACATACATACATACATACATACATACATAACCTCCCGCCTGTATCCTAGAGGGGTAGGCAGAGACCAGGGATAGCCATTTGCCACGATCCTGACAGATCACCTTCGCTTCATCAACGTTCATAAGTCGTTGCATGCACGCACACCGATCCCAGGTACTTTTTGTCTTCGCCTTTGCTAATACATCCCCTATTTGGTCGATGTATGTCCGCCTGGGACGTCCCTTACCAGCCCTTCCACTCACATTCGCAATATAATTATATTTGTTTCGTCAATCTTTCTTCCTTCATCCTCTCCACATGTCCAAACCAACGCGACATTCCTTTCTCAATTCTAGTCTCTATATCCTCTTTCGGTCCACAGTCCAGTAATGTTACTCAATACTTATAACATTAAGTAGATTTTGAATATATAAATCTTTTAGTAGCAATACCATTCGGTAGCGGTAAAGGAAAAAATCTTGAGGAAACCTAAGGCCTAAGGTGCCTAAGGTGTTATACCTCAGTGCTTAAAATTCCCAATCCGCGGTGGCCAGGCGTGGCAATTAACATAACATAAGAGATAAATTTTTATTGAATCAATTTTACAAGATAAACGGTACAGTTATAGTACTAATAATAGTAATAGATACATATTTATTATTATGGCATAGTCGGTGTAGAATTGTATTCACAGTAGGCAAAAAACCTGTGTTGTGAATACCAATAACATTTACACACAGGCTTTGCATTGCTTCTGACCCCACACTAGGATACCCTGTGTCGTGGGTACCAGAAACAACGACATCACTAACATGTAGACATCCAAGACCTGGGGGGTTTTTTTTGTCCCCAGCCGGGGTTCGAAACCGGGGCCTCTCGCATGGTAGGCAGATGCGCTACCGTTGCGCCACCGAGGTCGTCGACTCGAATTAACCCCATACTCTCTCTCTCTCTCTCTCTCTCTCCCTCTCTCTCCCTCTCTCTCTCTCTCTCTCTCTCTCTCTCTCCCTCTCTCTCTCTCTCTCCTATGCCTATGCCCTGCAGTGGGAAGTATACAGGCTACATAAAAAAAAGCTTTCGACATTTGGCATTTGTAAACGGCTTCTGTGCAAGACAATTTATTGCATCGCGGACAAGAGGCGAGTTTTTTTAACAGCTTGATGCGTGTCGAAACCGACATGTTTCGCTGTCAACCGTGGAAAAAGGCTCCGTTCAACAACAGACCTTAAGTTAAACGCAGTAAGACGTATTTGTGAGTATTGATCGCACGCGTCACAAACCTGCAAAGGTGTAGAAAGCTCAACTTTCGGAATGTCAAAGAGACTCTATTGACAACTCTCACTCAGCTGATAATAGGAAGTGACTGAAAAGATGAAACCTTAATTAGAACATGGTAGGCGTAGAATCGACTTGATTATGTTCGAAAAATACTCTGTTTTACATTTTCAATTAAATATTTTTTACTGAGCGAATCACAAGGCGATCATCGGCAAATTGCGTGACTGTTTGGCGTTGCGATGGTAACTGACAACTAATGTTGCTTTCACAAACAATTGATGAGCCTACGACCTATTCTGAGATCTACCAAATATAGGTACACAATGTCCAAACGTCTTATAGTAAATCTGATGTGAAAATGGTATCACCCAGAAGAAATATGCCTGCAGCAAGTATTGGGTATGTAATCTACAAATTTCGTGTCAAAAACTGTAAAAAAAATCCTTACGTATTTTTCTGCCAGATAGGGTGGCAGAGGCCTCTAGGGATCTATATCAGTTATACGCTAACCCTTATCGATTGAAACCACTAATTCGATATCAACCCTTGTATGTCCCCCCTGCTGGTCATGGGTCTCTTCCTGAATCACAGGAAGGTAAGGCCATACTCTACCATGGGGGCCAAGTACGGGTTGGTGGAGGGTTGTAAGGCAGTGGTGAGCCTTACTGTCAGAAGTTATCAGACCGCCCATAAGGCCTCTGACACGGCTTAACCAACGACTGCCATTACATGACAGCCGGCATCAACGGCATGACGTGGCATGCGAAGCACGGAAGCGCTCGGAAAAAATCCACTAGCGATAGTCTCGGAACGGTTACCCATTCTGCACTTGACCGCGCCTGTCGTTGCTTAACTCAAGTGATTGATTCCAATCACTCGGTTCGGCTAAGCCACGAGCGCTTCTAATTATCTAGGGCCTGATCTGTAGTTTTGAACTTCTTATTCAGCGTCTAGGTAGCCAGCGTGTGTGGGCGACAGTGAGTGAGCGAGTGAAATTCTACAAAGCAAACATTAACGGAAACAGAATGTTTGGCCGAGCCGCTTGAATTTCTAATCTCATGGTCTCTTTACAATTTACATGGCAATTGGACAATCCCTTCGCTAAATACGTCGCTAGTGAGTTTTTAGAAAGTTATTCTTTATCATTTGTCCTAGGTTTGTCCCACTTCTGTACGTAGCGTAAGAGTAGTGACAAATTTGCTAACATACAGAACACAAAGGGAACATTTTAGAGTATTTTAGCACATGTTTAAAACGCCTAAAGAAACAAGAGAGAGTTCTTAAGAATCCAATTCAGCTCCCCTAACCTATAATTGATTAGGGGAGCGATTCGCGACTTCTTTTATGATAAGAACAGCAAAGTTGTGGAACACGTTGCCATCGTTTGTCTTTCCGGAGACATATAACCTGGGTGTCTTTAAAAGTAGAGTAAACCGGCAATTAACAGGGAAGTACGTAACGTCGTAGACCCCGTCTTTGCTTACCATCAGGCGTGACAGGGGTCAAGTGTAACCCGCCCTACTTAAAAAAAAAATCCACTGCGTTATTTAATAACAATAATATCATCACTCAATCACTCATCATCATCACTAATTATGTTCTTCTAAGAATATTCTTATATTCCGTCTCATATATTCCTTATATTACGTTTCCCGAGAGTCAAACTATGTAAGTATTTTGCAGCTTTGTTTGTGCTGTGCCAAAGAGCTACTATCATATTAAAGAATGTTTAGATGACAAAGATGTCTTGGATTAAAAAGCCAGTTCAATGCATGAGTTCTAGAATTTAGAGTAATAATTGTAAGCTCGGGACGACCTCACGACCTTTCTGTTGGGCTGGAAAGAGATGGCCATGAACAGAGAGGAGTAGAAGGCAAAAGGGGAGGCCTTTGCCCACCAGTGGGGACAAAATCGAGGCTACATAAAAAATAATGTTAACTCCGTTGATTAAGCACCAACTGTGAAAAGACTATGTTTGGAGTTTTGTCCATTTTTTCTCAATAATAAGAGACTCTAGATTTTGAAATGGACACCTAGTTTATCGTTAGACGTTCATAAATTCACAGTTTCTGTGCTGTTTTGAATACTTTGATTCGAATTGATTTGCTTTCTTTAATTATCTCAATTCTATACATCCCACCGGAGGGCACATATCTTCTCTCAGAGAAAGATTTTGGGCTAAATTACCACCCGTGCCCACCGCGGATTGGCAATTTGGTAGGAGGTACATGAACAAACACTCAGGTTTCTTAGCGAATTGACAGCTGGAGTGACTTCAAAAAATTACGACACCCAATGTCTTCACTAGACTAACATAATAAAGGTGCAGATGTGGGTTAAGATGATCTTCATGTCTAACACGATATAGCGAGAGTGAGTCGACTGTCTCAATCTCAAGTAAACACGATACAACATTAATTCCAAGCCTGTCTAAAGCGTCTCCTGTTCGTGTTTTTCTTGAAAAATTACACAAAACAATCGGCTTTCTTTGCGCATAACATTTTCTTTGCTAGGGTAAGCAACATAATAAAAAACATTAAAACAGATTGTTTTGGGTAATGTTAAATGAACAGGAAACACGCCTCTAGGGGCGCGTGTCGACGGGACGGTTTCTGCCCGGCACGGCGCCGGCCCGGCGTCGGACCGTTACCAGAGTGTGCACATGAAACCGGCGCTACCGGTGCTAGTCCCGGTCCGGTTCGGAGCCGTGCCTGGCCGGGCCGGCGCCGTGCCGGGTAAAAACCGTGCTCGTCGACACGCGCCCTAAGGCGCTGGAGAATGCTAACTAGCGCCACTGATGGAATAAAAATCATAACTATACTACGTTTTTTTTTTCAAAAAGTAAACATCAGAAATCTTAATGTCTGTGACAACTATTTTTAGAACCTACAGTCTAGGACCTAGTATCAACAACCTAGAACTTTAATCGATTTCCGCTAAAAAGGCCGTTTGCGCCGAAATCGATTAAACTTGGACGTTGATACAATTATACTACGTTCTAGGCTGTATTAGTATTTCTTAATAATTAAGGTAATTACGTTTCACCTAATAAATAATCGCGATTAGACCCGTTTAATATATAACAATCTAGGCTGTATGTTATCTTTGATATTAATTTATTTATGTTTACTTTTTGAAAAAAAAAAACGTATTATAAGACAAGTTATAGTGTTTATTCCAAAGGGACGCTAGCTAGTACCATCAGCACCTTAAGCCAACATCCAAATTACCAAGTCCTCCCACCAATCTCAATCGCTCCAGAGAGGCGATCAATCCGCTTCCGAGACAGGCTAAAATAAGATGCGCCGCGCCCGGCTGATCCCGCAGCCTTTTATAGAACAAACACAGTTACAGGCTGAACCGAGCATTCTTCGGTAGGGGGCTAGCCACGATATGGCGCGATGATTATTTTATTTTATTACGGAACACATTTAATTCTATGTTGTTATATATATTAAGTTCACCCCGAATGGGGCAAGTGCCCCAAGATACAATTTAATTTAGCTTGGGGTTCACAGTTACTTTATACACTGTAATGTTTGGTCTGCTCAATAACGGTGACGGCCTCGGTGGCGCAGCGGTTTGGCACGCTGACTGTAAAACCAAAGGTCTCGGGTTCGATCCCGGCCGGGTCAAACGAGGAAACGACCTTTCTTAGTTTGTCTCGAGTCTATGTATTTATTTATTGTATTAAATCTATCGTCGAGTTAGCACCTATAATACAAGTCATTTAATTGTACTTAGTATAGGGCTAAGTAGATCTGTGTAATATGTCCATGAATATTTATTTATTTATAAACATTTTTGATTTGATTTGATGAGCAATATCCTTTGCATTGACGCCAGTGTGATAGTTAATAGGAGTTCATATGCTGAGTGGCTGTAGGCCCAATACCTATAACGAATTAATCGTCATCATTATCGTCATCCCACCGCTGCCCACAGCTATAGGACAACCAAAATCCCATCTCTCACGGTCCCTCAGTGAACATAATTAATTCGGTATGTCACGGTCACGGCTGACAGCTGACACCCTGGATTAACATATGGGCTACGTTTTACTACAGGAAAATATCTTATTCCCATGGGAAAATCGATAAACAACAGGTAACACCGCGCATACTTATGTACAATAAAGTGTTCTCTTTCTGTTCTTTTTTTATGTACAATTAAAGTGTTCTCTATCTATCTATACATATATTATTATGGAAATAGGTAAACATGGAAGCACCTACGGCGGAGTCTGAAACGACTCATGGTAACCTATCCCAGCTTGCGCCTTGTTTTGTTCCTTATCTGCGAATTAGGGACGAGCATTAGTCAGTTTGCATTCTACATTAGGCACGAAAGCCGGGCTATTAGCGGTCGGGTTAATGCAGAGCGTAATTTAGCTCAAAGGAAAGTAGTTTCACTTGGTGGAAATTCCGATTTTCACAACTTATTTAACGCAACAATCTATTGGAAAAAGACACTGGTTGATATCATGGCATATGCAAACGGAGCCTATAGTATAAGTGCCAGTGCAAGACAGAGACTTGCTCTTAGACAGAGAGATCCATGCCACAGGTTTTAGCTACGCAGTGGCGGTTTTTAGCGCTGAGGTTTGGCAACATTTTTGCGTCTTTCCCGCGTCTCTCCCGCGTCTTTTCCGCGCCCCTTCTGTGTGACCGCTGGGTAAAGAAAGCCGCAACAAAGTTGTCCTAAAAGAAATCCTTAGCATTTCTTTCCCACAACGCGAATGGATATCGGAATTTGCGCATTCCCATTTCAGTTTAATCACTGTACATTACTGCGCTTGAATTGTAACGACCAGAAGGTCACGACCGCGTTTCACGATACTACAATTCCTAGTTTATTAGGACAATTAAATACATGTCCTAGGGAGTCTTGCAATTTGACAATCTGTGGATTAATCGGCTACGCAACGTACGTCGAATTGTCATTGTAAACCATAAATTGTAGTTCTATAAAGGTATCCTAGTTTGGGACTAGTGATTGTGTTGTGTGGAATTTATAATATATAGTTATATATACTTAAGCGGCAATTCTAAAAATCTAAACCATAATGGTCGAAGACGTTGGTGAGCTGATCACAGACTTAAAGTGGAGATGGGCGGGACACTTGGCTAGAGGGGAAGACGGCCGGTGGACCAAAGCAGTATCGGAGTGGTGGCCAAGGGAGGGAAGGAGGTTGGTAGGAAGACCACCGACACGATGGTCAGACGACATCGTGAGGGTTGCGGGTCAGAGATGGATCAGATTAGCACAGGACCGTGAGGAATGGCGCAATAAAAAGGAGGCCTATGCCCAGCAGTGGGTTGATGTGGGCTGATTATAGATAGATATAGAAACAATAATGATATCGCGAGAAAAAAACAGCTTTTCCACAGAAAATTTGGATCAATGAGTAGAAATTAAACCCAAAAAGGTTTATCCTCGTCGACCTGACCTTGAAAATAACAATAAAGGCCATTGTTATTTTCAAGGTCAGGACAGATTTATTTCTTCAATTCTGATCTCTGATTTTGATTCTCTGATCTTCTGATCACTGATCTACTTTTTAAAAGAAAAAAAGTATTAGGAGAGTAAACTTCCAGAATTCGCGCAAGAATCACCTGGAATCGATGCGCGCGGCACAATACCGGGAAGCTTGGGAAACCATGAAGGAGGTCTATGTCCTCCATTGTAAAGTAACTACACATTTTTCGAAAGTCGAAGCGAGGCTTCTGTTATCTATCACTATGATGTGTGAAAATGAAAAAAAAACGGACGTTTATCCGCGAGGTGTCTTGCGCGACGGATGACAGACGGACTGCGCAGGCGCATTAGCGAAAGTGCCGCACGCGCAACTTACCGGTTACCGATGAACAGATCGATCTTTATCTACTCAGACTTAATGACGCATTTACTTAATTCGAATAAAACTCTACAGTTGAGTTTTGTGATAATTTCAATTTAAATTAAAAACTGTCTATTTATTTTCTTTCTCTGTTTACTATAACGATACACCTTTGTCAAACATTAGTAAATCTGCTAATATTGTTTTTTATTCAGTTAGGGTCGTGAAAGTACTTGTGATTTTTATTCTTTAAATAATTTTACTATTCTATTTTTGAGTACCTTTGGGCCTGTTTCTGAATTGAGAATTTCGCTAAGTAAATAGTTAACTGTAATGCTGTCTCTTCGAATTTCTCAGTAAAGAGCGTGACAGAACGTTACTTAAGTATTTACTTAGTGAAATTCTCAATTCAGAAGCTGGCCCACAGTTGTGGAAATGTAAATTTATAATTTAACAACTACTGCATCACATGCAGCAATAAGCTGAATTTTAATGTAGTGCAAATCTGTAATGGATGTAGTCAGTGGCACTTCTTTAAACAATTTATTTAAACAGTGAAGGCCTTATTTATGAAAACACTCCTCGAGGCTTTTTATTTATTCTGTACCTTTCCTTGCAACATCCCCACCACATACATATTTTAGTCAGCGATTTGGAGCGTTTTAGTTAGAGGAATCGTGTTTTTATAAATGACAACGTAAATGTGCATTTTGTGTGGTTCCCCTATGGACTCCGTCAGTGCCAAAGTTTGAATTTGCATACCCAATGCATCCCATCCTTACGTCAGTTCTAGATGGAGCAATTTTGACAAGCTACTGTCAAGATTTCAACGGTCGTTCGAGTTTGACAGGCGGGTGACAGACCACGCTCGCAATTGTGCTGTCACCAGTAACGCGATTTGACAAAGTAATTAATGTATTCATGCGCCCATGGACTAATCGATTGAGAAACTTGAGGGACGGGTTTATTTGTGTCTCGAGAGAGCTTGATACGCTGTAACATTATGTGATAGATAACAAAGTTGTATGAAGCAGTTCCAGTTTTCGACAGATAAACATGAATTTATATTTTTTCCCACGAATGTGGAGTTTGTGTACTCACAGAATTATCTGTAGCAAACTCACAGTGGAGTTGGCTACAGAATAATACTGAAATTAGACAGTTATAGTAATAGTAGCATATAGATACAGTTATAGTAGTATAGTGGTATCTAATTTATCAAATATCTTTGTCCAATTTTGCAGTTAAATATTTGATGAAATTTTTTGAGGTAAGCCCTTTCCACTTGTCCACAATAACTGTGTACAATTTTTTTTTGCGTGGACTCAAAAAATTGGAGGAACGTGGAGTCATTGGAATCGTCCACGATATCTTGTTTGCAGCCATTTTGATTTAAGTGTCATTAATTGATCAAATATCACTGTTGTGGCAAGACATTTGATGAAGTCGCCCAATTTCTTTGATCAAATTGTACATTGGATATGTGATAAGCGTAAAATTACCCCGAAATGACTCTTTTCATTGTTATGCAAGTCTTGTCAAATGCAAGTCTTGTATGAGCAAAGCATCCATACACGCAGTATCAATAGTCTGTGATATTCTTTCCCTTGTATGGTCTCTACGACAGAATATTACTACGGCCTTTGGTGAAGTTCTCAACTCAGAAACTACCCCTCCAGAATTTTACAGTTTGGTACGAACTGAAGAACTTGGTGACAGTGACAAATTTCTTAATCACATCTTTACTTACATTAAAAATAAGGGTTTAGGACGACGAAAGCACAAAGAATATTTCTTTCTCTCGATTTGCACTACAATTTTTTTTTGACAAGTACTTTTGTCATTTACTGGTTGTTAAGATACCAGAGTTTGATTTCTCAATGGCATAATTATTTTAAAGCATAATGTTAAAGAACATTCAGCATATGTCGTAGCTCCTAACATGAATTTAATTAATGACGGAGGAGAATATTGCCTTCAAATAACCAATCTGCACTGTGCACTCATTGAACGTAACGTAAGAACAAAATATCACAACAAACCACCTACGATCACAATTCGTTGAAAGTTTTCAAAACTATTCACTTCCGATCAAATCGAACAAAAACGCACAAAACATTCTGTAAAAATATCACATTTTCAGAGGCGCATGAGTTCGTTGAAGCACTTTTTCAAATCGACTCTACCGTTCCGCACGATCGTCGTTCGAAATTCAAATTGTGACGTTTGGCGCGTGACAGCGGCGCGTGCGCTGGTCTCGCGGCGCGGCTTTTAACTGTTCGGTTGTTTACAGTGGCGCGCGGCAGTTGACGCGCTTAGTACAGAAGGTGTCCGTGCGGGATACCCCTTATAATATTAACAGACGATCTAACTTGGTACGGACCGGACAGCGGATTCGGTACGCTCCATACCATATTCGTTCGTCTGGAAAGTTGTCTGCCGAACATAATTAGTACGACTTCGTGTTCGCTCGGTCCGATGGTACGCCCAATCCGCTGTCCGGCCCGTACCAAGTTCGATCGTCTGGTAATACTATTTTGTGTTCGCTCGGTCCGATGGCACGCCCAATTCGCTGTCCGGCCCGTACCAAGTTCCATCGTCGGTTTATACTATTTCGTGTTCGCTCGGTCCAATGATGGCACGCCCAATCCGATGTCCGGCCCGTACCAAGTTCGATCGTCGGTTCATACAATTTCGTGTTCGCTCGGTCCTATGGGACGCCCAATCCGCTGTCCGGCCCGTACCAAGTCTGTTAATACTATTTGATAGTTTTGGAATTTGGGGAAGAAATTTACAATTTCTACCACTTTAAAATTTGAAGAGGGAAAGACCTATGAAAGCAGACTACTCCTAGGCTGATTCGCATACCTATGTACCTATTGATTGGTATAGCGATTTACACGCTTTAAATTATAAGTTTATATAAGTAACGGTGTGTAAGTGTATTATTATTATTCAATATTCAAATTTGCACTGGCTATGTACCCGTCTTTCTAATTTCCTTCACCAACTATCCATCGTAAGATTGTCTGGACGAAATTGCTTTTAGCAATAAGGCCGCCAATTGTACTATGTATATTTGTAATTATTTTGTATTTGTTGTTTTTCCAGTGAACAATAAAGAATATTCTTATCTTATCTTATTTTGACTACCAAAGCAGAGATGCATTTTCCACTGGAGGCCGTTGTATTTTCTTTGTACAAGTAGCCTCAGTCCGGTGTGTTTCCATGTTTGTGATGACCTTGCCTGGTTACTATAGCACAGGGTATCTTAGTGTGGTATCGGGTTAAGTTAAATTGTAAGTAATATCTCTTAAAATATAAACAAACCACTACTTGTGAAAACTTTGAAAGAATCATTTCGTTTATTATTATTATTAAATTGTGTTGTGATGTTACTTATTTTTTTTTATAATTTATCACATGATTATAGATACTTTATTTAAACAGTGCATAGATGTGTTACATATTACTACTTATTGATTTTCTATAATAAAACATATTATATTAGAGAGATAGAAAATATTATATTGCGTTTTCGTAAATAATTCAATATTGAAATTATTGAATATTGAACTGACATACATTTTGAAACAATGTAAAATGGAATGCGACCTGTTTGAGAATAAGAACTGTACGAAAATCCTCATTGAATATTGTTCTATCTATCTCGAAGAATAAACAATATTCTATCTGCGCCTAAACAATGCTTTAATATACGTTGTATTCTATGACTATTAAGGCCGTGCTAGCTAGTGTTTATGTAATAAATATTGTTTCTTCATAGCAATTACTTCGTGTCATTAATACATTAAAGGCATGACGATAGCTTCTGCAGTCATCAATTAAATCGGTAAGTATGCGAATAGGTAATTATTGACTACTACGAGTATATTTCCATACACAACATAATTGGCACTACCCCCCCCCCCCATCTTTTCCTGTCACTTGGAATCTGTACAATATTTAGGTAAGTAGCAATGAAACACTAGCTTAGGTCGACGACATTTAATAAAGGACTGACAAACAGACGAAACTACCCGCTTAGCAACACTAATAATAATATGCGATGCCTACCTACCAATCCGGATACATCACAGAATCCACCAATCGGGACTTCGCCCCTGTGGTGGAGGCCCTATACCTTCCTTATGGAAGATACCAGTGCCCCTCGGCGGGGACATAATGGGTTGATGATGGATGATGAATGTAATTTAATGTAAATCTTGATTTTTAAATATATATACTAATTCTAACTCTTAATATTTCCATGCCTAGAATAGGTAAAATAATTTGTAAACACTATTTAGTTACTCGTATAACATCTGAAACGTACTACATTTTAAGGCAAATATCTTGTGTCTTTTAATATATAGCTATGAGTGTGAACATCGCGAATCATTAACAAATACTCGTATATATGTGACAAAAACACCATAAATTGGTTTCTCAGTCTGGTAAGATAAATCAACCGCCATGGCACTCAGCTCGTTTTATCTTCGCCACTACGTATCAATATTCTACCTACGTGCTATTAGGTTGAAGCTATGAATGGAGCGATGCAAAAACCTTCCTTTATTGGGTAAAGCTACCGGCTCACTGTCAATCAAATATTCCTTATTGAGATTAATAATAAACACTACAATTCACTGATCATTGTTGGTGCGAAGTTTTACTGAAAACTGTACTAGGCACTGGATTTGCACGCATATGTGCGTACCATAAATTTAAATTAAATGAAAAGGTATTTCGAGGCTAAAAATTCCACCCATGCAGGGATTCGAACCCGCGACCTCTGGCTATCCGTGCCAGCGCTCTTTCCAACTGAGCTAATGGGCGACCCACCGGCATCAGTGAAATTTCGAACCTCTTTACAATATTCTCTGTATTGCGGTTACGGTCAGTATTATTAAAAGGTTTTATTCAAAGCAGCGCTGAAACTGCGGCTTGATGAACGTGACAAGTCAAACCAGGTGCTTATTTCAAAGTTTTGGAGAAAAATGGACAAAAATAATGAAAAACTTTTATTCAAAGTAATGCAGAAACTGCGGCTTGATAAACCTTACAAGTCAAACTAGATGTCCATTTCAAAATCTAGATCATTTTGGATAATCGCGACTAGACCCGTTTAATATATAGAGTTTACATAATTAACATAGAACTCGTGCATTGTACTGGCTTAATTCCAGACATCCTTTATGTTATAGTAGCCATTTTGGCACACAGTGTACTTAACACATTTTTTAACCGCGTTTCAGGCAATCGTAATATATCTTTACTAAGTATTTAGTTCGTATAATCGAACTGATGGCGGTGTATCCATCCAAATAGGCAAATAACCGACGATTGGCAACGTTCAGCAGCGTCGTCAATACCATGTTTCTAACTCTGCGATCGCCAACACTCCTGGCGTGGTGATAAGGGCAAATTTGCCCCATGAAGCACCGTCAAAAACGTAGGCCGCCAGTTCCCGGCAGACCAACTATTCTAGGCAACGCCCACGGCATCGTTACGGTAAGGCAGGGTATAGGATGGCCCAGGACAAAAGAATGTAGCACTCGTAGCCCAGTCGAACGGAGTGATTGGAATCAATCATTCGAGTTATAAGCAACAACAGGCGCTGTCAGGTGCTGGATGAGTGCCCGTCCCGTGACTACCGCTAGTGGCATTTTTCCGAGCGCTTCCGTGCTTCGTGCTGGGATTGTCGCGTAATGGCAGCCATATCAGAGGCCTTATGGGCGGCTTGATAACTTCTGACAGTAAGGCCCGCCACTGTCTTACAATCCTCCACCAACTCGGACTTGGCCTCCGTGGTGGAGTATAGCATAACCTTTTTGCGATTCGGGAAGAGACCCATGCCCCTCAGGGGAGACATAATGGGTTGATGATGAAAACGCGACTTATTCTGACGAATATTTAGACAATCTACTAAATTACTGACACCGTATTTCTTAATGATTCGCGATACTCATACATACAGTCTATTTATTCTTGTCCAATTTAGTAAACAAGATTCTACCCGTAAACTGTAACTTTTTAGTCCAAAACTGCCATATTTCCATAAATGAAGTAACTTGGAACACTCTTTTAGATAACACGCTGCCAATTTTATAAACATAGTTCATGATAGTTCATGAATTTGCGAGAAAATGTCTAGTTTAGGCATCTAATCTCAATTTTTAGGTTAGAATCTTGTTTACTAAGGGCCAGTTTCTGAATTGAGAATATCGCTAAGTAAATACTTAACTGTAGTGCTCTCTCTTCGATTTTCTCAGCAAAGAGCGTGACAGAACGTTACTTAAGTATTTACTTAGTCAGATTCTCAATTCAGAAACCGACCGATTGGACAAGTAAGAATAAATAGACAGTAGTATTAAGTGGGTCAAATCGCGATTATTTACTAGGTAAAACATAATTACCTTATTTCCCGACGTTTCGGCAGCGTTACAGTTGCCGCGGTCTCGGGTAGATAATCGCGTTTTACCTAATAAACAATCGCGATTTGACCCGTTTAATATATAACTATACTGACACCGTCCTAGGCATAAAGCGAATTGAGCAATTTGCTGAATATACAAACAACGTCCTAGGCACAAAACGAGCTTAGTCCGTCTAGGCATAAGGAACATCGATTTTAAAGGATTTCAATAACACATTTTAGATCGTAAAATTAAGCCACGGAGATATTTATACGTTGTTAGCTCTCCATTCAAAAGCCGGAAGCACAGTTCATTGGATGTCACCCTACGCTCCACGCGTGGACAGACCGACACGCCGTTAGACTGACTTGGTAGGTTTGTTATGAGTTGGTACTGACAGCACATCAACCTTTACATCCGTGGACTCTACTCAACTAATTTCAGGGCGATTTTGCAACTGAAATCTAAAGGTTGATCGCATGGCAGCTGCACTACGGTAAGGTAAGACAAAGACACAGACGTAAGACAATACCTTTCACTTGACATAAGGGTGAGGCAAAGTTGTAACTATTCGACAAAATTTTTGTTATTTCTTTTTATTCTGTTCTGTAGATATATAACTATCTCAGAACATTTTGTGCTCTGAGATAACTATAGACAACACTTTATTGCGCAGCCAGAAAAATAATCCCATACCTATATAACTTCTTAAATCAATAAACGTCATACAATTGGCGGTCTTATCACTTAGAGCGATCTCTTACCGACAACATTTGGATGATTTGAACCTTTGGAACCTGTATAATTTTTAAACTCTCATCTTTTTTTTAATTTTTAAGATAACTCCAGGTATTCATGTTTGTAATGTCGCTGTTTCTGGTTCCTACGGCACAAGTGTATTCTAGTGTTCGGCCAGAAGCAATGTATGTGCCTGAATGTAAATGTAATGTGTAATGTTGTTATTGTAATGTTATAAGCCCAAAAAATACGACACCCACTCTAGACATTTTTTGGATTTTCACACACTTCTACTCTACCCTTAGTAGAACGATACAATTGTTACATTATTACATTACATTACCCACGTATCGACTACAGTTTTTAAAAAGTAAACATTGTTTACTTCTACGGGGGCCACGTCCGGGTCCGCCAACCCGGACTTGGCCCTCGTGGTGGAGTATGGCCTAACCTTCCTGCGATGCAGGAAGAGACCCGTGCCCCAACAGTGGGGACATATGGTTGATATCGATATATTGTTTTGGAAGTCTTATACATTTTATTTCCGGCGCTATAGGGTGCTAACTAGCGCCACTGGAATGAAAATCAATGAAAAACGGCTGTTTTTGGCGGAAATCGATTAGTCTTAGGATGTTAATACTATGTTCTAAAACTAGTTATCACAGAAATTAAGAATTTTGACGTTTATATTTTGAAATAAAACAAGTTACCTATGATTTTTATTCCGTTGGAGGCGCTAATTTTACCCCAAGGCGCTTTAATTGTATAACATTACTTACATTTAGAAAACCATGGGAGTAATTCTTTTTTTCTGGTTGTGCAATAAAGTATTCTCTATTTATCTATTATTTTAGCAGCCAGAATCCTTATATTAAGGCACAAGAATACGCATATATGAAGAATGCGAGGACTGTTTACCACTAATGAGCTGAAATCCGCGAGGTACTTAGATAAGGTAATCTGAATCTTCAAAGGATAAAATCCGAAGTGGGATTCCGAAGGGAAATTCCGCGCCAGCTGTTTATACTAATTTAGCAGGAATCCATTAGCGGTGTTTATAGATATGCGTAATTCTTAAAACCTTTGTGTTTTATTTTACAACACATTTGTGCTATTGAGTATTTTGTTTTTAGACATTGCGGTTCACGCTCTACAAAGGCCTGCGCAGACGAGGGACTTTTGTCCCCACGGGGCAAAAGTCCCTGAATCGTAAAAAATGTCCGCCGAGTACTTGTCGCGGACTCAACGCCTACGGTGTGCGGTCATTTTGTTCCCCGGAAATTGAGTGAAGCGTACGCTTTGGAAGCAAATATTCTGAGATTACAATGTGTTGTAATTTACATGAAGTCGAAAATGAAAAAGCGTTTTAAATGAAAACACCGAACTTTTATCCAGTCCGGTCTCTTGATGTTAGAACTTGAGGGACTTTTTGTACGGAGTCGAGGTCGAGGTTTTAGTTCTTCGTGTGCGTTATTCGATACAATTTATAAAAAATCTATATCGACGGACAAAAAAGTACCCGGGGGGATAGTCCCTCGTCTGCGCATATATATATTCCGTTAAAGCTATTGTAGTTGCTACATAAACATAACCCATTTTATTTCACATACATTTATTAAAAAAAAGTAAACTAAAAAAAGGAGAATTCTCCTTGGTATACTTAAGTAGATTCGGAGCTTTTATTTTTTTAAGAAGACAATAAATTTTAATAATAAACAATAAATATATGAATGAATTAACTTAGATTTCACCTAAATATATTACTAAAACCAACGAAAAAAAGTTGATTCAAGAAACACACATATGACGGAATGAAAGCTGGTTCATGGCAGGATTTCCTCTTAAAAAGGTTCCTGCGACTTTTCAGGACTTGCGCGATTGCGATTGTAACGCTGTATTTTGTAAAAAAAAATTCGATGACACATTTAGGCTTATCTTAACTTTTATACTCATTGGTAGATGGCGCTATTATTTTTTATGAAGCGACACCTAGGGGTAATTACTTAAACTTTAGTTTTTTATTATTTTCACTAGAGGGCAGCATTCCTGATTCCCGCTTTTACCGCCATCTGTTGCCGAGTAGCAATCCTCAGGCACTAACCTGCTGTGTACAACAGATGGCGCTGAAATAAAAACATTATTTATTGTGTCATGTCTGGCAGCATTCATCGTGACGTCGTGCTGCGCAGCGCGAAACGCGAGCTATTTTCGTTCGCTGATAGGACGGCAGACATTTTGTTTGTGACGCAGTGACAAGCATCGCGAAGCAAGAAATGCCTTTGAACGCCTGCGGATGGACCACTGAAGAAGACGAACGACTCGCAGAGTTGGTGCAACCACACAGTTACCTTTATAACGTGCAAGACCCGTCGAGGAAAAACATATTAGCAAGAGGTGTAGGGTGGCTAGAAATAGCAGAAACTCTGTCAAAGCCAGGTAAGAAAATATCACTTTTAAATCGTGCTGCATCACGTAACCGCACAAAAATGTTTTGTAAACAAAACAAACTACCGAATTCAAGATAAAGTTGCCGCTCTAAAACGAACTGAATGGTATATGGTATTCAGCGGATGGAATGAAAACTACATCGGTGTAAAAAACATGAGGAAGCTCTTTAAGTATCATCCCAGCTAAGGATGTAATGTACCAGAAGCAACTTACCTGTGATCAGGGCAGACTTTAATAACTAAAATTTTATGACAATTCAATTAACAATTGCGTGGCGGAGTCGTTTTATTAATCCGTGGGTTAATTGTCATAGTAAACTATTAAATGTAGTTCTATGAAACAGAC
Organism: Yponomeuta sedellus; assembly: GCA_934045075.1. Lineage (NCBI taxonomy): Eukaryota > Metazoa > Arthropoda > Insecta > Lepidoptera > Yponomeutidae > Yponomeuta > Yponomeuta sedellus. The sequence goes on along the minus strand of OW203742.1, from coordinate 5,883,845 downwards.
CCCTGAATGTACTTAGAGCCCCATATTTTAAATGGATGATTATTGGTATAAAGTCGTCTTTATGTAAAATTTCAGTGAGAGAATGCAAAAAACGTTGGCGCGGGCTGCGAGATAGCTATATGAGGAGCAAGAGACTGGGGTCATCCATGCACAAGACCAAGGCAGGCGTGTTTGAGAAGCTACAGTTCCTAGATGGGAGCCCCATGGAGACTGAGGAAGACAGAGTTGATGTGAAACTTGAAGGAACATCTCCTGAAGAGACTGGACCCGAAGCCACGACTGAGCAGCAAGTTATCACAGACACCCAAGAGTATTATGAAGTAAGTGCATATTGGAACAATTTGGGTGGTCCATGAGTATATTAGATTCTCTACAAAAGAATAACACATCACATCAAAGGGCTTGGAGGTTCACCAAAATGTAAAAAAAACTTGCTTGCCTGTGACTTCCCCTTACAACTTCTTATACTTCAATAGAGGCATAAAAAATACAACTTTAACCTACTGATCTGCCAGGGAAGTCTAATGAGAACTCCAGGCTGTACAAAAGTATCTTCAAACCAACTTGTCAATAATTCCAGAATCCCTAAGGCCTATACATCTGACTGCGGCTTTGCCTTGCATGCCTTCTTTCAGAGATCGAGTATACATTTGATTTTTATGCATGCCCACCCGATTCACCAACCAACACCTTCGAAACCAAACTAAATTTCCTGACTGCTTCATCGTTCCTTCACTGTTTGAGAGTATTAGTTAGACCTGAGATTTTCGCACTTAGCCTTGCATCTGGACCATCGTCTACAATGCTGTCTGCAGCAAGCGCTGAGGTATGTTCTTACAATACACATATATTTATTTTTTCCAGTACCTACACAATGCACTTAAAATTAGTAACTCATTATTATTACAATGTTACATTATGCAGTAGGAGAAGAGTCCAAATAGGTTTACCCCGTGCTATGGATCTCTTGACTTCCACTACTCCAAAACCGAGGACACTGTCTCTAATGTGTACAGTTTAAGTGTGCAATGGATAAATACTTCAAACATAAGTCTTCTCGTCATCATCCACCCATTTATGGCTCCACTGAGGGGCACGGTTCTCTTCCCGGAAGAAGGTATAGGCCATACTCTACCATGGGGGCCAAGTTCGGATTGGTGGAGGCTTGCAAGACTATTGGCAGGTCTTACTGTCAAAAGTTTTCAAGCCACCCTAAGGCATCTGACTTGGCTCAACGACCGCCATCTATCGACGGCAGCCAGCACCAACTGCTTAACGTGCCTTGCGAGGCATGGAAACGATCGCGTTAGTCATAGACGGTTTGCTCATCCATGCACTGAACGCGCCCTGTGTTGCTTAACCTTCATGATCATTTTAAGAATCACTCAGACAGCCGGGGCTTTAAGCTGTTCGTATAAGCATAAGTGTTTGCTCACAATGATTTCCTTAACTGTTAGTAAGTGATATTGCTACTAAATTCACGAATGATTTTGATTTATTTGACAAAACTGGGAAGTTGCAATGTTTACTTATTTTCATCTTACTGAGAATTGGAACAGAATTAAATTTGTTAATTTGTTAAATACTTGATTTTTCGAGTCCCACCGGGTTTCACTTTGTTTTCAGAGTTTAATCATGAGGAGTAGACTCAGAGCTTATTGAGTCGGGCGGAATTAAGTCAGTTCAAGTTTTAAAGCTTTAGTTCAAGAATTAATTTTCTTTTTTTTTTTATTTATTTCAGATTACTGTGGTAGAACCAAGCCAAGTGACACCAATGAAACAGATTCCAAATCATCAAAAGTATATCAAAATACTACCCAAGTCTGCGCTGCCAGCATCGGATCAAGTGCAGAAGAAAATAAGAAAGAGCCCTGGCCGAAAGAAGGCCATACCCATGACAATGAGTAACATAGCACCCGTAAAAATATTACCTAAGCCAATAGTTATGAACGGGCCTAAGTTGGTCCAGTATGTTGACGACTCAAAAGCGCCGGAACAACGGTCTCAAGTCATAGACAGACTAATAGAACGACTACTGAAAGAAAACACCAACGAAATAGATGTGTTCTTTAGAAGCATGGCGGCTAGCGTTAAGAAATTACAGCCTAACTTAGTACCAAAGGTTAAAATGGAAGTGTGCAGCATAATAGCCAAATATGAAATGCAGAGTATAGAAAAAGGTGATCAGAATTGATCGAATATGAGTGAGTGAATGTGTGTGGTGTGTGCGGTGTGGTGTCGGCCTAGAGAATAGCACCAACCCAATTCTTCCCGCGGGTGTCGTAAAAGGCGACTAAGGCCAAACCGGGGGGTACTATTCCACCGAACTGCGATCGCATGCCCAGCGTGGGATTATGGGCATTACCCCCTATGATAGCGCAACGTGGCGCTCTTTGGGGGAGGGCTGTGTCCAGCAGTGGACTGGTCTAGCCTGACGCCGAGTGAATGTGGTTGTCGTTATACATTTGAATTGAATTATTGTGTGTATGAAGCTACGAGTAGGTATGTGGCTAGTTGCTATATGAATAAACTGGAGTTAAAAACTTGTAAATAATGTTAGAAAGAGATTCGTTGTTTTTTACTTCATATTAAAAATATTAATAAAACTTAGATACAAACGTTTGTTATTTGCTATTAAAATTTACAAATCAAGAGGAAAATGTTTCAAATGTATATTTTTCCTGTCAAATGATTAGCTTGGATTGTAAGCAAAACAGTCCATAGAAGAGGAGGATATTATTGATTACTTGCGAATACTAGCGACGCCCATTGCCAATATTGTTCCAAGTTACAAAACGTAGTTTCACAAGTTGAATGTATGTTACGCAGTTTCAATACAAATGTGCCAACGATATCGTAAAACCAAATGTTAGTCATGTCCATGAATCCTGTTTTTATAACTGTAAAAGGAAAATATCGTGAAACCGGAGTGCCAGAGGTGGTCACAAACCTCAGCACTTGAAATTGCCATTTGCTGGCAACGACACTACCAGCGGTACTACTAGTAGTGTCGTTGCCAATCAACGGCACTACCGCGCCCATTTTAGGTCAAATTGTACAGCCAATACTACAAAGTTCAGAAATTTAATGGTTTATTTACCTATGTAAAATAAAAGCAACAGCAATCTTAACAAATATACTTTTTTTATTTTTAATGCACTAACCCGTGCTAAGGACAATTTTAAAAACTTATTTAGAGGCTAAAAATTCCACCTATGCCGGGATTCGAACCCGCGACCTCTGGCTATCCGTGCCAGCGCTCTACCAATTGAGTATCAATTGGTAGAGAGCTGGCCTCTAAATAGGTTTTTAAATTTGTCCTTAGCACGAGTTGGTGCATTAAAAATAAAAATAGTATAATCATTATATTTTATGTTTTAGTATATTCCCCTATTATTCGAAGGACCAAATAAAAAAAAATGTTTTGAAAGTTAGGATTTAAAGGAATCGCGGGAACTCATTAAAGGCACACTTGAAGCAATTTAGGTGTATTGTGTGTCTCGTGCATTTTCTTTTAAAATCACATTTTTGCGGAGTCGTATCTAGTGAGGTTCAGTAAAATAAAAAATTAATTTAAAAACCAACTTCAAAAGACTACAGCACTAAAACACAAATTTAAACTAATATGAGGTACTAGCTACTGCCCCCGATTGCGTTCGCGAAGAAATAATAATTGTATTTTTCCGTGATAATATTTCAGACTATAATAATCTATAGTATTTTCTAAGGTTAACACGAGCAGTAGACATAATTAAAACTGTTTTTATACGGATTTATGCTCGTTTATTACATTTTTTACAATTTTCCAACGTTTCGGCACTTTTTCAGGTGCCGTGGTCCCGGATCACATGATGTCATCCGGGACCACGGCACCTGAAAAAGTGCCGAATGTAATAAATTGTAAAAAATGTAATAAACGAGCATAAATCCGTATAAAAACAGTTTTAATTATATAACAATCTATTTGTGCCGAATTTCATCCCAATCCGTTCAGCCGTTTTGGCGTGGTTGACTGCAAACGCCGATAATCTTTACGCGGCTTACAGACTTCAGACGTAGGTATAGTGTAACAATTGACCACTTCAAGCAGACATTGTCATTCATTGTCACTTGTCAGTGGGCAGACCAACGGCTTGATGGCCGGACTATATCGTTGAGTCGGCGGAGGGTCGGTGGATGAGGATGGCAAGAGATCGTGAGAAATTTGGGGGGAAGGCCTATACCCAGCAGTGGGCAGTGGTGGACTGAAAATGATGATGATGATGAATTGACCACCTGATGATGATGATTGGCCTTTTTGCATCTACGTAATGAGATGATTTATACAGCGTCCAGTGGTATCCTCACTCACACTAGATGGGTGAAGCGACTACTCCGACGCCGTAGTGCCTGGGACATGGTTTTATAGATGGTGTAGGCTTGCCCAGCATCTATACCATCCTGACAGCTTAGTCGGCCTAGCCCACAGAAAAGACTAGTCAATACGAGCGGAGCCAACCAAGCCGCGGGTTTCCTCACGATGTTTGACCACCTACAAATATTAAAATATGCGATCGATAATAACAGAAGCCCCTGCAGCTTGCGCCCTTGACATTTCAGTCTGTTTAATCTAGTTGGTTCAAGGATGGTCCAGCGTCGGACTGGTCATAGGGCCAGGGTGGCATTGCGAACCGGGCCCCGGCCTGAGGGGGCCCTCGAAGCGATTTACTACCGTATTGAACGAAGTTAAAATAGTAGATTGAACGAAATTAATATATGGGCCTTAATTCTGTTAGTGAATTACACTACAATGACAGATATAAACGGAGTGCTTAGTGCGAGTTTTTTTAACTACTCGATCAAGTTAACGTAAACTCATATTTCTATGGCATCGAGGAAGCGCCACCTAGCGACAAGTATGGAAATTAAAATTGCTGAGTGCGAGTTGTAATGGTTTACGTTGAGAAGTGAACACGTTAACCAGCCAAAACACGAATAAACGCGAGTGCGAGTTGTACTGTGACAGCGTTTTGCCAGTTCCAACGGTTAACTTACTCATACTCAATGCTCGATTAACGCGGTAGTAAAGTTATTCGATTGGATCTGTCAAACTCGCACTAAGCACTCTGGTCACGTGACGCGTTTTTTATAGGTTTCAGATCAAGGTTTGATTGATTGAAGATGACTATAAGATTAAAATCTTAGTAGGGGGAGAAATCTGTTGCTTTCTTTGGCACAACGAAGAATAATATAGGTACTATAAACTAAAATGGTTACTTTTGATAATGAACTTGCTAAAATGGACTAACATATGCCTAGATCATATAGAACGTCCCGTGGTTTTGGGACGGGAAAATCAAGCTACAACAACGCAAGATATTTGTCACGTTCGAGGCAAGTGGCAAACCCTAGTCTCTGCCTAACCCTTCGGAATAGAAGCAAGGGTTTAGTTTAGTTGTGTTTCAACAACGAAATGTATATTTTCGTTCCCCTCTGACCGAAGTCCGTTCCGTCTCAACAACTCCCTAGATTTTGGGGAGAGCTAAAAGCAATCAATAATAATTAACTGTGAGCTGGGGCCGCGAACAATACACTTTATTGGATACCAATATAGGTGATCGCCCTTGCTACGCCTACATACACTCTTGCAGGGTAGGACTGGGCCTGAGGGGCCCCGGTAGCATTTTGGCTTTGGGCGCCCGCCATACCATCAGGGGCCTGTTTCATGGAACTACAATTAATGGTTTAGTTCTACAACGCCCAAAATGGAATTAAAGTCAGTAGGTACAATGCATCTGTGTTTTATAATAATTGTGTACACTGTTAATTAACGACAATGAAAAGACTAAATTCCGAATTTTAGGGGAGTGATGTGGCGAGCACATGTCAACTCTGATGCGCGCGCACTACAAACTCCAATATTCCTGCATCACGCAATCAAAGTGTTTCAATTTAGTGAGGTAGATCCTTTCATATATTCAAAACAAACGTTCAAAAACAACATAATCGAACAAATGAAAAACAAATAACTCTCTCTCACACACACACCACACGTATTCACACACCACACACGCACTCACGCCACACAATGAGATTATTTTCTTTTTTTTGATCGTCATTTTTATTTTATTTATTTATTTTATTCATTTTGGATCACTTTGGTCAATAACTTAAACACAATGTTAAAGTCATTTTTCTGTAACTTTTCCTTTGTTTGTGGTAACGATGTAAAACACTTAAAAACTTAAAATGCTCTGCCCCAAGATAAGTAAAATTTATAAGTAATTCCGTGGAAATCTGTAATTGGCCATGTTATTTATCGTAAATGTTAAGTTTTTTTGTTACTGATTTCGCTGTAGATTTTCCTGTCATTAAATAAATAAAAATAAATAAATGACTACCATAAATATAACGTCCGACTAACAATGGCCGCCGTCCCCAGGCATACGATCTGCCTGGCGGGATATTTCCCTTTATAGTGGAAGAGCACGATCACCCGCTCTTCCCTATAGTTAGAAAGGACACACGTACCTACCTAGAGTTTAACTTGTAACGTTCCTTAAGTCGCAGTTTCTGTGCTACTTTAAATAAAACCTTTTTTTATTTGACATAGACATAGACATCATTTATTGGTAATATTCATTAAAACTCAAGACTCCGTACATAATAACAATCCAATGTAGAAATAACAATCAAATTTACAAATGTCAAAAAGAAAATATTACATGTCAATATCAGAATAATTATGCAATCTGTCAGGTCAATCAATTATAGACAAAATAATAATAATACGTATGTTGAGTAATTTACCGATTCGAGTAATTTGATTTTAGACTCTGCTACTCAATGTACCTCACATTGTCATAATGAACGCCCTGGTCAATCAACAAAGCAATTAATAGATAGATAAAATGTTTAATTGGTAGAGGGTTTCTTGTGGCCCCGTCCAAGACCAAACCATAGATTCCGTTGATGCATTGTGTTACAATGACAATTGCACGAACGTGGCGATTTAATTTCATTGCGGCCCATTAAGTCTAACTAAGCCCGCACATATATCAAGAGGCCAACTAACTGTTCTGCAGTTTAGCAGAAACCAACTTCTGTATTTTTTGTATTTTTGTTTGAATAGACATAAAAATGGATTGCTGTTCGTTAGTCTCACTAAAACTCAAGAACGGCTGGACCGATTTGGCCGATTTTGGTTTTTTTATTTTCTGGGCCTCCAGGGAAGGTTTAAATGGTGAGAAAATATCGAGATATTACGAAAACTTTGGCGGTACGAAGTTCGCCGGGACAGCTAGTAGGTAATATATTTTTATGTAGCCTATAGGTACACTTACGCCCCACTGGAGGGCACAGGGCTTCTCTCAGAAAGAGAGGGCTTAATTAACACGCGTGCCCTCCGCGGATTGCCAACTTCGTGCGCTGATGTTTTTGAACAAGGTTTTCAATAATATTATCGTGATTTATTCATTAAATACTTTTACAATACTCAGAGCATTGTTATTTCCACTAAGTACTTGGCTGCGACAAGCTATTTGTCGTTTTATATGTTTATGTTTAGTCTTAAGTTAGTGACAAAAGTCCCGAAAAAAATAACTACAGAGAACATCAGAAGTCAAAAACGTATTTGCTTAGAAAACAATATACCGCCTATACAACCTACTTATGTCTGCCAGTCAGTTCAGTCTTTGAAATGACTCCCCCAAGTTGTAGAACCCTACGCTGTAGGGCTTACCGCTATTCACAGGAGAGCTAGATTTCTCTATTGAATCCACTTTCCATAGGGGTAGAGAATAAAGGACAAAACCTACATACTAAGCTAAGGAGTGTTCCATCTGCGGTTGCCAAAGCAAATGTTTGCGAACAAGCATATTTGTTACGTCTCTGGTACAACAGTAGAGATCTCATTTGCGGCAAAATTTTTGTTTTCTGCGGTATCACGACAGAATTCCGTGCCGGAGGTCGTGGGTTCGATTCCCACTAGGGCCGTCGTACATTTGTGTAAATGGCCTCGGTCTGAGTGTACTTCTTGTCTGGTTACCATAGCTAGCACAGTCTATGTGGCGTGGAACAGGCCCTAGAGTGTAATACTGACATAGTTTTTCAATAGAATGAAATAAGCACGACAATGGTTGATATTTGCTTCAATTTGGTACAATGTCATTCCAGGGGAATAACCCGCGCAAATTAAATAGGCATGTCTCGCGAAGAAGATCGAATCGCGCGAGGCGGCCAGGGTTATACCACAGCAACGCGATTGGTTACTAGACTACCGATAGTGTGAATGAAACAACCATTTAAAAACCTATTTAGAGGCTTTTTTAAATTTGTTCCTTAGCACGGGTTAGTGCATTAAAAATAAAAATAGTGAAACAACCATTACCGGATTAATATGACTATTGAACAATTATGCATTTAAGAGACTAACCCCCCTGGTCATGCTATTGGTTTCGTAGAAGTTATTTCGGTATTTATTTATACGCGTACAACGTGATAGATACGTGAATGTGCAGTACATAGGTATTTTGTTCATGATTTTAGCCCCTTAACACCCTGTATTCTGATCTAGGAACAGTGCAAACGTTCCTTTCCCCACCTAGGCGTTTCATCTAGTTAGACAAACCCTGCACCTAGTTGTACTCATGTACAAGTCAAGCAGGGAAGGGGATGCTTTGACGTAGTCAATTGTCCCATCGGGCGCGCCCTGAGTGATGGATGACGCCACTAACAAAATAAATGTTTGCTGCGTGGATGTCTATAGTGCACCCTTCAGCAGAAAAAAAACTTTTAGACTGACTACAAAACCCTACAGGGGAGAAATGCACGAACAAGAAGGTTTGTCTACTTAGAAACGTTCAATTCGCCAGTAATAATGCAGGAAAGGGATGCATGCCTAGTATCTACATAATTTATGCCCGGTTTCTGAGGTCCATTTAAACCTAGTTTATCTATTCCATAATGCTATTGATTCAATAACTTGACATTTTACGTTTCTGAACACCTATGCAAAAGATAACCTTGGTTTAAACTTCGTTCAACTTAACCGCCCGGACTTGGTCGTTTATCGAATCTATAACTTTATTTGACGTTTCAAGTGACATAAGCATTAGACAGCTTAGGTTATTTTACCTTATTTCTCTTGTGAAAAACAACCAGTCTTGTTCTTTTTATCTTGTAAGCACTATATTTTCAATCTAAATAATAATTTGTTAGTATGGAGTATACTAGTTCATCAGATTCGGATTTGGAAGTGATGGAGCTTGTTGCGCATATTTCTGTACCGAGAAACTTGAGGTCCCGAAGAAATCCGTTCGAAATGTTCTCGGACGAGGAATTCCGAGCAAGATACCGTTTCAACAAGGATACTGTCCGGTATTTAAGTGAAATGGTCAACCCTGGACTGGAACCCATGTCATGCCGAAAATATACATTATCGGTTTTGGAGCAAGTCTGTATATCTTTAAGATTTTATGCCACAGGGACGTTTCAAATTGTTGTTGGTGATGATATCAACGTCCATAAGACTACTGTGAGTAGAATAATTAATAAAGTGAGTAAGGAAATAGCAAAACTTGCTCAAACATTCATTAAAATGCCTAGCTCAGAGGAAATGGGTGAGGTCAAAGCCCAATTTTATGACATAGCTGGTTTTCCCAATGTCACTGGTAGTATAGATGGGACACACATCCCAATACAATCGCCTGGAGGAGAACAAGGGGAATTATTCCGGAATCGAAAAGGTTTCTTCTCAATAAATGTGCAAGTAGTATGTGATGCCAAGTTATATATAAGAGATATAGATGCTCGGTGGTATGGGTCATCTCATGATAGTACAATATATCACAATTCTTTGTTGAGGGCGCGGATTGACAACCATGAATTTGAAGGCTATCTCTTAGGAGACAGTGCTTATCCCTGCGGCAGACATTTAATGACCCCATTTCTTAATCCAATATCAAAAGGAGAAAGAAAATACAATGAGGCTCAGATCAAAACAAGAAACACTGTAGAAAGAACTTTTGGGGTATGGAAAAGGCGGTTTCCATGTCTCTCTCAAAAATTGAGACTAAAATTGGACACAACTTTGGCAGTAATTGTAGCAACAGCAGTACTGCACAATTTGGGGCTTAGCCTCAACGACAATGATGTCATGTCTACAGAACATCATGACACAAGCCATGAGTATAGTGAGGAATTTTCGAGTTCTGAAAATAATCCTACTACATCTGAAGGAAACTTTCATCGCAATGTTTTAGTAGAACAGTACTTTAGGTATGTATTGTATATATTTTTTATACAAATTGAACTCTTTATTACCTAAGTAAACTATTTAAAAAAATGTACCATAAAATTCTTTATTTTTAATTATTACACACATAAATCAGTTAACAAGATAATTAAATATTTCAGTCTTAAATATAACATAAATTAAACGATTATAACATTGTAACATATATTAAATCATCATCATCATCATCATGGGCTCTCCCTGTGGTTTTGCCATAATCTCCATGCTTGGCAGGTGGAGATCAGTGTCAAGTGGTCTGGTATTAACCTTCTGGATAAAAAACTTATAATGACGACCTCTGTGGTGGAGCAGTAGTGCATCTGCATACTTTGCAAGAGGTCCCGGGTTCGAATCCCAGCTGAGGACAAATAAAACCAGGTCTTGGAAGTTTACATGTTAGTGATGTAGCTGTTTCTAGTACCCATGACACAGGGTATCCTAGTGTGGGGCCAGAAGCAATGTATGTGCCTGTATGTAAATGTAAAAAAAATGTTTTTTTTTTATTTGTTATTTGCTATTTGTTTAATTTTTAAATTATAAGTTTCTTCTTTTTTAATTCAATATCCAATTTAGCATTTTCAATTGATAACTGTTTTAGCTCTATTTCAGCATCTAATAAAATTTTTGTTTTTTCTAATTTGACTAACTCTTGTTGTCTTTGTATCTCTAATATTTCTAATCTTTTTGTTGTAATAGCATCCTCATTATTCTGTTTTGCAGTTTTTCTCTGAACTATGGAGGAACTAATTGTATGTAATGTCTGTTTTTTTTTTTCAGTTAAGCACATTCTTCTCTTCTTGGCAGTGATGTTGTCATCTGTAGACAAAGGTCGTGTTTTCGAGGCTTCCCTGGCAGTTTCAATAATTTCTTCCGGTTGTGATACTATTTTTATATTTGTGTCTTGTATGGATACCACATCTTTGCTACAGTGTGCCACTGGATTATCACATGCTTGTATCTTAGAATCTGAAAATATAAAATTGTGTCATATTAATTTTATAGTTTTATTTCTCTTGTAACACTGGTATGGGAACACCAATTATAATGCACCTACCTTTTACCTTTGTGTTTTGTATAGACACCACCTCTTGGTTGTAGTGTAGTGTGGGTTCATCACATACTTGCACCTCATATTCTGTAAAGTTGTCATTAAAGAAAGAAAGAAAGAAAACATTTATTTAAATTGCCACGAATGCACAAACATAAAAAATACACAGTAATGGGGAAGATGAACATCAATTAAGAATTTAAAAACCTATTTAGAGGCTAAAAATTTTTTTTTAAATTTGTTCCTTAGCACGGGTTAGTGCATTAAAAATAAAAATAGTATAATCAATTTGGAAGTACAAAAAAACAGTAAAATCTTTTAACAAGCTATTGTGCCTCCGTGGCAAGAAAAAAATGTCACCAACTCAGCATGCATTGCTGGTGTGTGCTGCGAATAACACATCACCAGCAAAACTGATTTTCAGTTGGGACCGACATTAGCATGTTATTACTTTTATTTGTCTTAAATTACACTGGTTTCTGACGCAGCTCCCACAGTTAAATAACATTAAGATACATGTTCATAAATTTAAAAACAAAATTTAGTGCTTCTATAATTTTGTTTGAAAATTATAAAAAAATATTTTCTGAACATTGTAAATGAATTTGCAAATGTTTATTAATGTTTGAAACATTACATATATGAAACATATATTTTAAACACCTTTAAATTTTTCCTTTTGTATAGTTACATCTTGGTTATAGTGTGCCACGGTATCATCATACACTTTTAACTCACAATATGTAAAGATTAAATTGACATTAGTATGTTAATTTTATAATTCAATTTGCCCTACGTAACACTGATTTTTGAGAATTAATTTATTTCAATAATACAAAATAATGTGTAATTCTACTCTATTATATCTCAAGAAGCATTAAAACTGATGCAGGGTAGGGACAGGAGAGAAAGAACACAAGGGCACTTCTGACATGACCTTTCTTAAGAAATTCTCTAACTTTGTCAAAATATATTCAATGAAGCCTTGATGTTTTATGCGGCAGGAGGGGAAAACCTTACCTGTTTGGTAATATGGCGCTGATGAATCAAAGGGATTTGACAGAGGTCGAAATTGAGGTGTCAGTAGCGCTACGACTTTCTCGTCAATTGGGGTTGTTTTTGGGCAAAATGTACCACCCCCTGTTTTGTACATTTCAGCCTGAAATAATAAGATTAAAATTAAAGTACATTAAGTATGATTATAAACGATTCTTATGGGGTCAGCTAAACTCTGCAACTACCTATATTATAGGTATTCGATTTAAAAAAATCTTTTAGTGTGGGTGTTCCTAGTTTGTAATTACAGAAAACGGTATTATATTTTTTCAATGTAGGTACTTGAGTATAAAATGTACTTAGGTTTCATGTTTCAAACTTACTTTTAAAATATTAAATGAAAGAGTAAACGAAAACCTACATAGGTACCTTGTCATCACTTAAGTTTCGTCGAGCCTTCTTCTTAATCATAAAGTGCATGTAATTGTTTTTCACTTCTAGGGCCACTATCACAGGTGGCATTATATTTATTAGTGAGTGCAGCCCAAGCCTTTTTCTTGCCTTCTACTGTCGTTCCATCAGTTTTTTTATTATCGATGATCGAAACAAACTCTTTAGCTATTTCGAGAAGCAATAGCTTTTCTCTTTCCGTAAAGTTCTTGCTCCGTTTTCCGGCATCCTTTGTAGGTTCCATTATAACAATAGATAGGTACAGCAAGAAGGAAGAATAGACACAATTAATAAGTAAAGTTTGGACAGGTAGGAACTGATAAACAAAATGTCAAAATTGCCGCACAAAATTAACATCTGACTTTTTTTTTTCTTGACAGTGTCTAAGATACGTTATTGGTTTAGGTTGTGAAAAAGATTTCTCATCTATTAAAAAAAAGAAATCTTACTGTAAGTTGATTTAAAACTATTATTTTAATTATTTTATGTATAAAAACCTGAATCTGCAGTAGAATACAGATGAAATGCGTATGTTCAGAGTAGGCTTCAAAATAGTTCCATCTAGTGGCGGAATGGTGAACTACTTATCGGTTCGATAACTATACGACCGTCCTCCGTGTACTCAGAAACGCATTGACAATTAACTGACGTTTATTGAACTGATAACTTTATTGATTCTATAGCTAATGAACCATTAAGTGTGAACCTCAGAAACCGGGCATTAATCATCTAAGCTTAGAATAAGTGGTATGTTTCTGTTTTATCTCCGAATTAAATAAATATATAAATAAATAAATAAAAACGCAAATACTTGGCAAAGCAATACAATTCACTTAACTGCTACTATGACAATTCGATGCACATTGCTTATTTGACTAACCCACAGATTAACCAGTAGCTTATCGACTACGCAATTGAAATTGTAGGCGCTTATTTCCATAACTCAGCTATACAAACTTTTAGCTTAAGATTAACTATTATGTACGTGGAATTGTCATAAAATTGCCGTTAAGCTAGTCTCATCTAAGAAGTAAGTTAAATTGTAAGGTTGGTTGGTTTCTTGGATTAACAAAATTAAACATTAAAATAATGTTTTGAAACGCAGCCCTGAAATCTAAGACAGATAATGGATAAATGTTAATTTCGGAGCGATATAATTTATAAAAAAGAGCGAAAAGTATAGTATATCAGCGATATTTCCCTTTTGGATTTTCGGTGCTTGCAGCAGTGCAGTGGCGCATCGCGTTCAATAGTCGCGCGGTAAATCAGCCGTGCGGGCGTCTAGACGTCTGATACTGAACTAGACAGAAGGCCAACCATCTAACAACTGACGCCTTTTTGAATGAATAGAATAGAACAGAAATCGTTTATTACCAAAACACACAACAATTAACAAAAACAGTATCAACAGAAAATCAACATTGTTTTGTTTAGACTGCGTCCAACCATTTTGGTAAAAGGAGAGAGCTCAGCTAACATGTCGGTTACCACTAAGTAGTTACCAACGCTGGTTTTCAGCACTCCCCGGCTTTACGGTTGTAATTTAGAGCAGGAGTTAAGGCAGGTAGATGTTAGCACGATACAATATTAAATTATAAAATAAGTTAAATTAAAAACAAGATATAATTATGTTAATATTAACCAAATCAAAAATTGCTTCCTTTGCGTTACTTAATAGAGCTTTTATTAATAATTAACGTTTTGCTTGGTGCCAATTCCTGGTTTTTAAATCTTTAGAATCTAAAGATTTAAAAGCCAACTTTAGATGACAAGTCGTTGAGCCGGGTCAGAGGTTTAGCGAGCGGCTTGATAACTTCTGACAGTAAGGGCCGCCACGGTCTTACAATCCTCCACCAACCTGACATTGGCCCCCGTGGTGGTGGAGTATGGCCTAAGATTCCTACGATGCAGGAAGAGACCCGTGCCCTTGCAGTGGGGACATACAAGGGACGATATCGAGATGATGAGCTTCATTGTCATAATGGTACTGTCGATTTAACATTCCTACCAACACACCGGAAACAAAATCCGGCTGCGAACTTAATATAATGCATTTAAGGGATAGCTTCGAAATATAGTACACGGCATTTATGGGATATTTTTTATTAAATATAAATAATAGTATTGTGAAATTTATAATGTATTTTACCTGTAAACGTTACATTTATTAAACTTTTTGCGAGAAATCCTATATTTTAATTTGTCGGGAGGTATTTAACGACAAGTAAAAAGCTTTGGCCTATACCTTCTTCAGGGAAGAGACCCGTGCCCCTCGGTCGGGCATAACGGGTTGATGATAAAAAGGCTTTGTCTCGCAATTTACGTAAAAGCAATATTTTCTGGCAAAGGACGCTGCGCTTTAATTTGGAAACGCTTGCTCCGCAGCAAGCTTAGCTTTCGCTTGAAGACAAATAAATATATTCTATTCTATTTATTCTGTTTCGGATGTTCGGATTATAGAGGTCCTGCTGTACTTAGTTTCGTACTTTGTGGTGTAGACACCCCACCCCGGCTTCTTTTATATTTGCAGCGAACAGGCTGCCCTCTCCCGGGAAATATGCTGGTGTTTTTAATTAACGAGATTTATTAGTTAAGTGCTGTCACATTATTATATATAGTAGTTATTTGGCACATAGCAGGCAAACTATGTGACAGTTCATAGCAGGTAGACGTTTCATTCATAAATATAAATAAATATTTATATTTATCCACATCACTCAAATCCCGTTAGTCCCATACTAAGTACAACTAAATGACTTGTCATACAGATGCTAACTCGACGAAACCTTTGATACAACAAATACATACAGAGATAACATCGAAGACCCGAGACAAAATAGAAAAGTTAGTTTCCTAGTTTGATCCGGCCGGGGATCGAACCCGAGACCTTCGGTTTTAGAGTCAGCGTGCCAAACCGCTGCGCCAGCGCGGCCGTCGATATCAAATGCTCTAAAAACCTCGCGACAATGCCCTGTTTTTTTCAGCCAATAACACTACTTACTAGACTAGATAACTCCAGACAGATCTCAACAATCAGGTACGAGGTAAAGATTATTAAGACAAACGGCACAGACTTGTCGCAGTTTGTCACAGAGGATTGATTTAGAATTTAAATACTATTTAAACGACTTCAAAAGAAGGAGCAGGTACTGAATTCTACACTTATATTCCTTTGTGACATTATGTAGCGTACAGACCATAAAAGCATCAGGAAGCGCGTGTATCAAAACGAATGGGGCGCGATCAGAAAGCCCGAGCACTTCATTCAATCGATCTACATTGTTCGTAGTTAGAAAATGTTACAAATGCCAGAAGTTCAGGTCCAAATCGTGGTATCGGAACGAAATGAAATGAAAAGGTTTTATTCAAAGTAGCGCAGAAACTGTGGCTTAATGTTTCAAAATCTAGATTGTTTTGGAGAAAAAATGGACAAAAAACTCCAAAATTAGTATTTTCAAAGTCCTTAATTAACAGAGTTTACATAATTATTATAAAACATAGAACTCATGCATTGTACTGGCTTTAATTGTCTGTGACTTGTCGAAAGCATTTGATTGCGTGGACCATAAAACACTTCTTTTAAAATTAAAGCACCATGGTATTAACGGGAATAGCCTAAAACTTATGACATCATATTTAGAAGGAAGAATTCAAATAGCTGAAATAAATCGAACTAAATCTTCAGAATCAGAGGTCAAGATAGGAGTGCCACAGGGATCTATTTTGGAGCCGTTCCTCTTCCTCGTATATGTAAATGATTTGCCGTTCATGGTTCAAAATATGTCAGAGATAGTATTATTCGCAGATGACACGTCACTTATTTTTAAAATTAAGAGACAAGAGAATGACCTTGACAGTACAAATAATGCTCTCTCTCGGGTACATAATTGGTTTACTACCAATAACTTATTGTTAAATTCAAAGAAGACAAAATGTATAAAGTTCACTCTACCAAATGTCAAAGCGGTTGACAGCAATGTTATGTTGGGGAATGACAAATTAGACCTTGTAAATGAAACTGTATTTCTAGTTATCACAATTGATGCAAAGCTTCAATGGGGTCCTCATATAAAAAAATTAGCAAATAGGCTTAGCTCAGCAGCATATGCAGTTAAAAGAATTAGGGAACTAACTGACGTCGCAACTGCTAGGCTTGTTTATTTTAGTTACTTCCATAGTGTTATGTCCTATGGCATACTACTATGGGGACGGGCTGCAGATATTGAGACCATCTTTGTCTTGCATAAGAGAGCAATCAGATTCATTTATAAGCTAGGCAGGAGAGATTCGTTAAGAGATTTCTTTAAAGAAACTAACACCCTGACAGTTGCCGGTCAGTATATCTATGAAAACATTATGTACGTCAGGAAAAATATCAGTAACTTTAAAACTTTGGGTAGACAACACAAAAAACTAGAAATAAACATAAACTTTCGTTCCCACTATTTAGGCTGTCAAAGGTTAATACATCCTTCATGGGGCATTGCATACGCTTCTATAATAAAATCCCTGAAGATATATTAAGCTTGCCTGAATCGCGGTTCAAAAAATATGTTAAGCACACTTTGTGCCAAAAGGGCTACTATAACATAAAGGATTATCTAGATGACAATGAGGTCTGGAATTAAAGCCAGTACAATGTATGAGTTTTATGTTTTATAATAATTACGTAAACTATGTTTAGAACTTTGAAAAGACTAAGTTTGGAGTTTTTTTGTCCATTTTTTCTCCAAAATGATCTACATTTTGAAATGGACACCTAGATTGAATTGTAACTTTCATTAAGCCGCAGCTTCTGCGCTACTTTGAATAAAACCTTTTCATTTCATATCATTTCATGAATTCCAGACATCATTTTCATCTAAATAATCTTTTATGCTACAGTAGCCCTTTTGGCACAAAGTGTGCTTAACAAATTTTCGAACCGCGTTTTAGCGAAGCTTAATATATCTTTGAAGGTCATAATAATCATTTCTTTCATCCCTATAAGGTCCACAGGGCATAATAAAGTAATTTTCATCGTCGTTCCTTCCTAATCTCCATCCATTTCTTGACAACCCACAAGGAGGCCATTAGAATAATGACTTCAGTAGTGGTATAGTAGGGATATGTTACGGTTTCATAGGATTTGTTCCGGTATCCCAGCTAGGAAGTGAATAATCCTGGTCTGCATATTATGCATTGCATATTATCACTAACTTCTTCGCCAGGCGATTATGAATGAACGAATGAAAAATTCTTTATTGCACTAAAACAAATTTGTACAAAGGCGAGCTTAGTACCAGATAGTATTTTCTTCCAGCTAACCCACGATAATGCGGACAGTGGAAGGGGATTATGAGTCTAAAATGAAGGCACCATTCATCAAGCCCAGACACCCCGAAGTATTTGACGCCGAGATCGAAGATTTCTTGCAGTATGCAAGTAATATAATAAATCTTTATCTCATTGCACTCACCAAGTTTCAAGACTTAAATTATCTTCACCTAATAAGTATATAACAAGTGGCAGACCATGGTCTTTGCCTACCCCTCCGGGATACAGGTGTGAGATAGTGTGTGAGAGTGTGAATTGGTGATAAATTACTGCCTATTCTGCAGATGGAGGTAGTACTTGGTAACATTCCTTTTGAAAATCTCTAGGGTTGAAGCCTGACTTGTAACCAGAGGCAGGCTGTTCCACAAGCGAATCGTAGATAAAATAGATTCACCAAATCTTACCTTAACATGTCTACTCACATTAATTCATCGTTCATATTCTTTGTATATGCATTACGGAAAAAAGTGGCCTAGGTGAACCGAGTGATTGGAATCAATCACTTGGTTAAACATCAACAGGCGCGGTCAGCTACGGTATGGGTGAGCGTCCCGTGACTACCGCTAGTGGCATTTTTCCGAGCGCTTCCGTGCTTCGCAAGGCACGTTAAGCCGTTGGTGCCGGCTGTCATACAATGGCAGTCGTTAAGCCATGTCAGAGGCCTTATGGGCGACTTGATAACTTCTGACAGTAAGGCCCGCCACTGTCTTACAATTCTCCACCAACCCGGACTTGGCCCCCGTCGTGGAGTATGGCCTAACCTTCCTGCGTTGCAGGAAGAGACCCGTGCCCCAGCAGTGGGGACATACAAGGGTTGATAACGTAACTCCTTAACTTTGAATTGACCATTTCCTTTTTTAATCAACAAATAAATTCTTAAAATTTACTCAATAACGCCATAGTAAGGGCAGCTAAAATGCGACTTCTTGTTTCCTCTACCTCTTGTCCGTGCTCCCTAACATTAACACAATGACTCATTCACTTGTCAATATTATCATGTCATCTGATGTTCTTATGGTCCTTAAGGCGAGTGACATAAAGGAGATAACGGATCAACCAGGGGTTAGTTGGCGTTCTGAGGTGCATTTTAGGGGTCGTTAATAGCGAAGAGGGTTAGTTCAGTGTTGTGGTCGATTTTGTCGCAATTAGTGAGAAATCCTTATCTGCTGCGGCCAATGGATTATGTTATTAAGTCGGTTTGTTATGTGTTAATTAAAATAATGTGATCATCGTGTTGCGAACTCGAATTTATTATGCGCTAACAGGAAACCCGTTAAAATTAATCTGAACCATGACGGACCGAACGAACCACTGACGGTACAACTACAAAAACCCTATAAAGGAAAACTACTTTGTTAAAACCAGCTATTGCTAAAGCCATAAGTAGTAAGTCCAGGGGGGCGAGTCTCTCAAATGCATAGTTGTTCAAAACAGTCACGGTAATGGCCGTTTCATTCATACTATCCGTAGTCTAATAACCAATCGCGTTGCTATGGTACCCGTGCTACTTAACTCGGCGCCTCGCGCGATTCGGTCTTCTTCGCGAGAGATGCCTATTTAATTTGCGCGGGTTATTCCCCTGCAATGACATTGTACTGCTATTGCTTTGTAGACTACCAAACTGAGGCAAATAAAAACAATTGTCGAGCTTATATCATTCTATTGATAAAATATGTAAGTACTAGCTTTTGCCCGCGACTCTGTCCGCGTGGACTTTTTTTGCAAACCCGTTCATTCCCTTCAGGGTTAAATTTAGAAAAACGGCGAAACACGTGTTCAATCAATTGTGTTGAAGAGTATTTATTTTAAGTTTCAAGAAATTTTGGCAACCCTTTTCGCCCCCTTAGGGGTGGAATTTAAAATAGTCCAGTCTTATTCCTTGTCTGCATTTTATAGGTATATAGACCCTCTGTGCAAAATTTCAGCTTCCTACGTCCAACGGCTTGGGCTGGGCGTTGATGAGTGAGTCAGTCAGTCAGGACTTTGAATTTTATATATTATAGAAGATTAGACTCTGGTATGATTGGTCTACTGAACGCCGAACGTGCTCATAATAAATCGGTGTGTCGGTCCAGGGCCTGCGTTGCGGTGAGAGCCCTCAGCGTCAATTGGCAAGCGGCGCGATTGTTTTGACGCGATCCCGCTTCCATCATAGATTATGAACACACAAAAGGCCAGATCCAAACCACCTAATTCTGATCAGAAATTAGCGTTGGATGGGCCACAACCACCTAATTCTGGTCAGAAAATAGCATAAATCTCAAATACACCCGAAACACAAAGGGTCAGCGCCTACCTACATTACGCGCAACAAATCTTAAACGATTCCAATAGTCTGTCAAACTGTTCTTTACTTATAATTGCTATCGCATACGTCAGGATTCCGACAGGATTTGGAGCACTTAATATATAAGCCAAGTTAGTTGTTTATATCTAGTTATAATTAATTGTAGGATATAACATACCCAGCACCGTCTGACGCTTTAGCACAGTGTCAAGACCTAATAATGTGCTGTCAACAGTATTAACAAAAATTTGATATTGTTGTGCTCACCTGTAATTGGCTAACATAGTAGAATAGACCCTAAGAATAGACCGCTATCATGTAATACTTGTTGGATAATATCAAAACAGGTAGAAATGCTTTTTGGAGGTTGTTTATGGTTTATTAAAAAGAATCTGTCATGAACAGTCAACCAACTTGTTTTAACAATACTTGTATGTTACCTGTTGGTGTGCCTTAAGTAAATAAATAAATAAGCCTCAGGCCGAAACTTCTTTTCCAGTACAGATGAGGTCAAGAGTACCTCGTTAGGATATATCCGGATACAATGTCTACACCGTTATTGAATAACAATGGGATGAATTCTTGGGAGTTCTTGAATGTAAATCTAAAGGAGAAATGATGATTAATAATTTCATGAGTTCCTATGGAATGAGATATCAAAACTCAAACTGCCTAAACCAAAGTTAACTAGAGATAACAGAAAATTTAACAGGAGCCCAATTACTCGCACCAAATGACATCGGCATCCTGATGTTTGCGATAGCAATTAGTATAGAATTTGACAGTTAAGACTATTGGAAACAGGATTTGGTGTACGAAATACTGAAGCAGAGCTTTTATACGTTCTTATTTCACGGCTATGCTGTAACATGACCCGTGTGGGCGTCGATATCGGATAGAGTTCCGTAACAGTGCAAGCACATCACATAAACAGTCGCGATAAAGTGCGTTGAACCCTAACTGCACCTGATCTCAGCTGATCGACTGTTTTGCTTTTTTGCCGTCATATTGCGCGTCATTCATAGACGATTGCAAGTGTGAGTTGTGTAGAGCGACATGAGACAGAAGCACAGGGCTAAAAGTACTGCGCCTTTATCGTGATCATAACATCGACGTTAGGGATAGGGCTACGTTTTACCTAATAAATAATCGCGATTGGACCCGTTCTATATAATAAATTGCAACTAGTAATGAAACCGCTTACGTACAGTCCGTTAGCTTTTAGAATATACCTCGGGCTCTAGAGTAGAGAGGCTTACTACGTTTATTTAATTAAGTGTCATATTAGTTCCGATATTTCTATTACACGAATATATCCGATTCTATCCGATAGTAGCCGAGGTATATTCTAAAAGCTAACAGACAATGGCAATCGTTTTCGATACTGCGTTACAAACGCATTGAAAGACTTCCTTCCGCTCAATAATAAAAGGTATTCTATTTTCAAAGAGCGAGTGAGTGAGACTAATAAGTACAATGAAGTGACGAGGTGTGGGATATATGAAGTTTAATGGTAATTTAATTGTTCTAGATACAACTTGTATTTATCTGCAGCAGCATGAATGGGACATGGGAATATTGTATCAGAACAAAAAATGTTCTGTTGAGTTTATAGATATTACTACATCGTTCACGTTTCGATAGGTATCTCAAAGTCTTTTGTCTAAGGTAGGAAACTGAAAAAGATATTCTAAGGTAGGAAACTGAAAAAGGTATTCTATTTTCAAAGAGCGAGTGAGTGAGACTAATAAGTACAATGAAGTGACGAGGTGTGGGATATTTACCGCCTTATTCCAAAACGCGGTCTAAGTTTAGTACTGGGATTGTTACCAGGTTTAAACCATAGACCAAGTAAAATGTTATTACAAAACAAAGTTTATCGCTACGTCATGGACTATCTATGGTACTAAAGTTAAACTTCTGATACCCCTAGTTTATCTATGGACTAACCTCCAAATTGACGTTTGAATTTGTTTGGTTTCGTGTGCAATAAATAATTGATATTATGGACGCCATTGATATGATGGATTTCGATGATTTGGACGATTTGGACATGCTGGAGACGTCTCGGCGATCCAGCAGACTTCGTCATCGTGTGAATCCCTTCGAATTAAGTGACGAAGATTTTCGATACAAATATAGGTTCACAAAACGTTTTGGCGAAAAAATTGTTGAGTTGTATTTATTGTATTATTTCATACCTACCTATTCCCAGTATGAAACTATCAGAAAAATTTTGACGTCTCGGATTGGCGCGCGCGCTTGTTTATTTCACTCCATTCACACGAGAGTAGCCACTAGATTATAAAAACGCTTCAATAACAATATAATAATTAATAGTGCTCATTTTAGTTAGATTGGAACCTAAACAAAGAACAATAATTTACGATGTATAGGTATTTTAAACGCAATAATGAATATTTTTGCGTTTAAAATGTGAAGGTAATATCCATTTAGTGAAACGGAACGCAGCATTGAATGAACGAATCAGTGAATATTATTTGAACCATGGCTGATCTCTGGTTTAACTGATCCTCGAATAGTCTTCTATTTGTAATAACGACACACATTTGATCTAGGTCTAACTTTGATACCGTAACAATCCTAGATCTTTTAGTCTTGGTTTAAACCAGGACTTATTCAGGTTTTTATAATAAGGCTGTTAAAGTTTAATGGTAATTTAATTGTTCTAGATACAACTTGTATTTATCTGCAGCAGCATGAATGGGACATGGGAATATTGTATCAGAACAAAAAATGTTCAGTTGAGTTTATAGATATTACTACATCGTTCACGTTTCGATAAGTATCTCAAAGTCTATTGTCTAAGGTAGGAAACTGAAAAAGAACAGTACTATTAAAATAAAACTTTGCCATATTTAACGATGACTGTTAGAACGACATCTCACTGTAATTCTATATAATAACATAGTGAAGATCAGGCGGATGTGTTTAGAATATTCGCAATAACATCTTAACATCTCGTATTTATAGAGATCATTGTTGCGATCGTGACAGCGTTCCTATGGCTATCAAAACTAACCATAGTATATAATACCTAATAGCAAGCTGTTATTGAACACACATCTCGTAGGTTGTATACGATGTACGCAGTAGAGTACTGGAGGATTACCAACTGCAGATAGATTATTTCTTTTAAAATCGAATTTTATGGCTGCCGATTTCTTAAACAAAATATCCATATCTTAAACTAATGCTGATGATGGCACAGTTGAATGGATATTTTCAATTGTCTGATATGGCAAGCTTGTAACACGTAGTGTCTTAATTCTGTCACTATTGGACGAAATCTATCAAATGGAAGACCTTTTCTTCCTATAAGGTAGGTAAAAAGAAAAGCTCATCTGTTTCATTCCGTGAGAAAGCTTCCCATTCCGCGGCAAATCGATCTGTACAAGACGCTAGCTAGCTCCTATTCACTGCTTTTCCATAACCTATCACTAGATCGTCACGTTCACAAGCTAGTATTTCTTCATGCCTGTAAAGGTTTCAGATTCCGAGACGAATCTCTGCATCCCATAAACTACCCTACAAAAGATGAGCTCACTGACACTTGTAAGGTCATTCTTCCGCATACCTTACGTCAAATAGGTACAACGATGGATCGGCTTCTTACAAGCTTAGTTCAGTTCAAAATCTTCACAAACTGAAATGGCGGTTCCCCAAATAGTTTGCGCATTTCGTGTAAGGACATTGGCAGGATATTCCGGTTTCAGCCGTGCCTTTCAGGAAAGCCCAAATAGCGATCTGTGGAATCCACTAACCTGAGTGTTGGTGAAGCGGCGGCTTCCGGAGCGGCTGAGCGTGCCGCCTCGAACGTTGCTATCGGCTAGGTCCACATCCCCGCCGCCGTCCGCAGCCCGCCTTCGCGACAGCTCGCAGAGTTCCGCTATGGGCTGCACCTGGAGGCCGGGACGAGGGAGTGTGTAAACGAATGACAGCCTCGTGGGTTCAAGGATGCCACCATACTTGATTTTTACTCTAGAGCTAACTCAATAGACTAGTTTCATTCTGAAGATTTCAAAGAGTATTGGTATGGCCCGAGTTAGAAAAAATTACTACTCCATCTAATACTAGCTTATGGATATGACAGTCTAAAATGAAAAGAAAGTTGTTAAGTCGTGGGCAGAGCTTAAAATTTGGTCAGTGTCTCCACAGGCCGGCGCGAAGAAAAAAAAATTATGCAACATAATTTTTCTAGTTGATTTTGATTACTTCTTAGAGTATTTGTTTTTCTTCTTTGAGAAGACTCGCGCCATTCAGCAACGGAACGTATTCGTTATCAACCCTTGTATGACCCCACTGCTGGAGCACGGGTCTCTTCCTACATCGCAGGAAGGTTAGGCCATACTCCACCACGGGGGCCAAGTCCGGGTTGGTGGAGGATTATAAGACAGTGGCGGGCCTTACTGTCAGAAGTTATCAAGCCGCCCATAAGGCCTCTGACACGGAACGTATGCAACGTGCTAATTCTGCTTACGGTTTTTGAGAAATAATCCTTTCAATAAATACGAACATGACTTCTATGAAACTAAAACTCTCGTAAGCACTACACATTATCACTTTAATTCCGGATTTACTTACTGAAACGAGCAACCGACGACGCGAGCTCCGTCTCAACTCACCATGATTAAGTACTGCTAATCAGAGCGAAACCTTGTTAATCCGGTATTAATTTCATAATGACATCTATTTAATTGATATATTTATGAGGTAGCTCATACACACTTTTAGATGTACCATAAACAGTCAGGCGCTTAAGCCATAAACGATCGATTTAAGAAGCGAACGAAATCGAAAGTGGCGAAGACAAGAAAATGCTAATCGTTCGCATCAGAATGATATAGCGGTCTTGCAAAACGAGTCAGATGTCCCATATTTCTGTGAAGTAGTATACGATCGACCATATTTGACGGAATGGAATCTCAAATATGTTCATCTATGCACACGATCTGTCGGAAAATACGTAAGTATTAATGCAACTTAAACGGAACTGAAATGTAGAACTTCTTTCTTTAAAACTTTCTACACTATAGGATTTTTTGAACCCACTAAGATTCACATTATTTAGCATAAGTTACTGTACCAATTGTCTAAATGTGGTATAGTTTTACACACATTACATTTTTTAAGTCAAAATGATATAGCAGTTTGCCTTTACCTAAATTCAGTAGCTAGTTTACTTGCTGCCTAACCCTAAGGCTGTTTGAATTAGCCTTCGCCTAGGGAGTTTCAGGCAATCAAGATCCCGTCGCCGGAATTTAATCAGAGAACGTACCCCGACCCCTGGCAGACTGCGTAATAGAGTTTTAGTTTGGCTGGATATTTTTCCAATTTAGTTCCACATAAGTACTATGGTCCTGGAATCTATTTCTAAGTTATGTTTAGCTGTCTAAGCTTTTTAAGTTACATTCATGTTCGTTCCGGGGCATACCTGATGCAAAGGATTTCCCTGACGACGACGGTGCAACGGGGTTATGCTGATAGCATCATGGGAACTTTTGGGTCGGGTGTGTCCGCGGTATTTTTGATTAATTTAGTTTAGTTTGTGTTTTTTATTGTGCTACAAACAATAAAACAAATCTGTGAATTTGTAGTACCAATACCACTCGCTAACGAAACAGCGAACCATCGTGAGGACGCACATTCCTCCACCCTGGAATTCGCCAATGTGCTAGGCATACATGGTGATCAATGCCATATCATTCCTCTCTACGAGAGAGGGCATGTGCCTTGTAGTGCAACTTATAAAGGCTAGTTATATTTGAGTCCAAAATGGGGTCTCTGAAATATCTTTGACGCAGGTTATGTACTGTATACACGAGTAGAAACAGGATAATTTCGATTCTTGTCTTTTCAATACGTGAGGATTGGTTAAGTTCCCCGTTTAAAATTACTCATAATGTTTTGTCGGGATTAAAAGGACCCATAACAACATTTGTTCATATATCAAGTTCATCAGAGTGGCATTACCTTTAAGCAATACCCTGTAACCTAATCGACAATGATGTTACGCTGCCACGTGTAGATTTTTAAATAGAAATAAAAAAGTGACTACAGATTTTCCGGGATGTAAAATTGCAATAGTGATGAAAATTTGTATCTGGTGAACACTGTTATGTTATCTGGGCCCAAGGCGAGAATGCCTGCCCAAGAAAGACATCCGCGCGAATGATACTGAATTAATAGAAACTGGCTCGGCGGAGTCCGAAAGTGGTTTCTGAGCAGCAGCGAAAGTTGCATATTGCCACTAAGCAAACATTTTAAACATTCTGCGGTAATTATTGGGACAAAAACATGCGCTGAACATGTCAAGCGCACATTTGTTAACGCAACCAACAGTTCCAACCTCCCACGCAATGCCTATACCAGCCAGAAGGGAGAGCGAATAATCGAAATAAAAGAAGGAATAAATCCCACAATGCGTTTTTAAGTATGTTTTTACTGCATTAGACTCATAAGAAAATTACCAGTAACCAGGTGTGGGTCACACCACAACGTTCCAACTAGCGAAAGATCGGTCAATTGCAGGCAAACGAAACGTCAGTGAATAAATATTGTTAACAACATTACTTTAGAAACTGGTTTCTAAGAACTTTCACGCAAAAAGTAACAAGTTGTTAATTATAGGCCGCGAATTGACTAATCATACTTGATTTGGATAAACATAACGGTTCTTTCTTTTAACTATCTCGACATAGTAAGAGCTATTTATTTAGGTACTTAAAACTTTAGTCTTCATATTGTTATGCAGGTCGCTAAATAATGGTGTCCTAAATAAACCAATAAAGGTCGAAAAGTCTTAAACCTAACTCATCGTGAAGTGTACGTTAGTAGGAATCGTTCGTAAAACTAAACTCCTCTAGCAATATGTGCTTTAAGCTTGATATTTGCACTGCGAGCAAAACACAAGATCACAATCATCAAAACGTGCAAACTAATTTACTCCCGCGCCTATCTGGCAAAGACACTCCACTAAATCACTGGCCATGCCCAAATTAACGGGTTCGAGAGCCATCATAACGGACCGGCACTCGTTTAGCATTTTACAACTTCACGTTACGGCACATTTTTATTTTAAAACAACAGAATGTCACAAAATAGTAGGTGCACAGTAGCTTTACGTGACAGCGAAGCAAGAAGGGAAAAAATACAAGTTGTTGCCATGTTCACAACAGTTCCTATTCAGACTTGTTTATAATAGTGATTACAAGCGAGTGTAGATGGGTGAACAGGTACGTTTTAAGGGATATTAGTTCCCCTTTCAGGCAGGGCGGATCCTACACACAAATAGCTGGACAAGCAGACAACATGACAAACATCTTTATTTTAAAACAGAGTAAGCGCGCCGTTCTTCTATCTTTCTATTTTGTGACATCACACATAATAGTAAGACGACTATGATCTTACCTTGACTGTTACAGACTCCTGGCTCCCCTTTATCAGCTCAATGACCTCCTCTCTGTTTTTCCCTTCCACACTCACTCCGTTCACTTCCAAAAGTCTATCTCCGGGCAGCAGACCGGTTTCACTAGATCCCGGATATGAACCCGGCTCAGCTAAGATCACAGCTTTAAACGTTAATTTGCTTGGGAGGCCATTGGACCCATTGATCTTAAGCCCATCTCCATTCGAGAGACCATTGGATTCGTGCCTATTCGGATCAGCCATGTAGATTCTTTCTTGGATCACCGCTCTACGGAGACTAAATCCGAAGTCGTTTCTTGGGGCTTTCTGCCTTTGTATGGTAAGGAATCGGGGTTTGAGTAGCTTGACCGGACTAGGCTCTGGCAGAGGAAGATAGACATCGTCAAAGGTGCTAGTACGAGACCAGCGATGGAACCCTTGAGATTCGCCCACTGGTGAGGTAGAGAAGGGTGGCGTAGCGAAAGAAGAGTTTGTTGTTGTGTCCGTTAAAGAATCAGCACTTGGAGACGTAGATGTGACGTGATAACTGTTACCGTTGGTCTTGGGTACGTCATCGACGTCCTGAGTTGTAATAGTGGGAGTGGTGTTAATATTGTTCTTGTATTGATTCTCCACAGGACTATGGATGACCTTCTTGGTGAAGTTCTGTATTTGAAGCATATCCTCGTTTGAAGGCATACTTTTTGAAGGTGGTACTCCGTAGATCATTTCGTTTTGCTGCGTGTTGCGAGCTAGAACGTTCGGGTCTTGTCCGTTTATGTGATCCACTGTGTCCACATTATTGTGTACGCTGCTCTCGAGAGAATTAGAACTAGTGTTGCTGAGGCGGTGGCCCTTTAGAATGCCTCTTTTGGGTGGTCGTGGCGGTACCGGAGGTAGATTTGGCGGCTGTCGCGGACTTGTATTAGCATTGTTGGGGTTGTTTAGAGAATTTAAGGAGGTTTCCGAGCTATCCGATTGAAGTACTCCATCCTTTTTGTTCCAAATAGGAGGTGGGTAACTCGGAGACAAATGGTTGTTCTCATCGCTCAGATTGGAGTTGGATCCGGAGGTGGAGATGAGAGGATAGTTGGAGTAATTCGAGTCGTGTTCGAGATGGGCGAACAGCGAGGCCGTGTAGTCGGCAGTGATGCCCGAAGGTAGTTTCTCCTTTTCCTTGCGTCTGCCCCGCAATTTCAGAGATCGCCGGACCTGCGGATAGATAAGAGCGGGTCATTGAGATGATTGTGATAGTTCCGTTGCGCCTCGGCGCGCAACAAGGTCGTCCTTAAGTACACTGGTCTAAACAAATGATCTGTGGAGCAATAGATTGTTATAATAGGTCTAGAATGAAAATTGTGATCTTTTAGCGTTGAAAAATCATTATTAACCTTGGTGTACATGCAATAAAGAATATTCTATCTATCTATCTATCTATTAACTGAGTCAATCTAAAGCACAGCCATCAAAAGACTGTAAGACCAATTGCAATCTCTCTAAAATGAAATATGTAGGTTAATCTAAAGTACATTAGGTGAATCGTTGTCTCTAAGTAAAACCTTTAACTTTGACTTTTATCAAATGGCAAAACTCCACCTTAAAGTAAACATTTCGCAACGCCCCAATCATGATCATCACGAGAGCGCAAACTTAAATGCAAGCCATTTGTCAGACTTTTGTGGCGAATGTCGGATAAACATTCAACAGACTTGTGGTTTGGTTTGTGCCATTCATTCCACATAATTTGTGATGGGACAAAACACACAACGAAAGATTATCTACCAAGAAAGGCAAATATATATAATGCTGGTAGAAACTTCAGACATTATTAGGTTTTTTTCCATCAACATTCATACAATATTACGTCTGTGTGAGAAGATCTTAAAGAGTTAATAGTAAATCAATCCTTACACTTCCATTGCGAATTTAACTCTGAGCCTTAGTGATAGGACCCTTTCAAACAACAAAATGTAATTAAGTAGGATTAAAATTAGCTTAGTAGGATTAAAACTGCTATTAAAATTTCGCTTGCTCGAAAAAATATTAATATCAAAACTGTCTGTCTTCCAATAAAGTTTAGCAAATGTAACAAACCGTGTCATCGAGCTGACATTCCACGTTTTACCTTCCTTTGAAGGAAACCTGTAAAGTGACTGCAAATCATCCACAACGCACAGGTATGGGGCACCTTCGACACTAATCGCATTAAACGCCAAATAACCGGTGCAATCAAACGCGCACTCTAGTGCACTAAGCGAATTGGTATGATTACGACCAACCCGAGGCTGGAGACGTGATTGAAAAGAATACTGTAAAGTGGTACAGCCTGGATAGAACAATAGCGTCACGCCTTTTGTGGCGAAATTGACAATTAGTGTACCTACTGGAAAGTCGCTACTTTGAAACTACATTTGACACGCGCGACTAGCGTCATCGTACCACCAAAAGAGATATGAAGAAAATATGAGATACGTATTAGCAACATTCTATCAACATGTGATCACTTTGAGCGCCTATATTTTCACACTAAGAGTTGAAGCCAGATTAGCTGTAGACAAAAAGCTTTGAGACACTTACACAGACTATATCAACCCTTGTATGTCCCCACTGCTGGGGCACGGGTCTCTTTCTGCATCGCAGGAAGGTTAGGTGATACTCCACCGGGGCCAAGTCCGGGTTGGTGGCGGATTGTAAGACATTAGCGGGCCTTACTATCAGAAGTAGTCAAGCAGCCCATAAGGCCTCTGACATGGCTTAGTGATTGCCATTACATGACAGCCGGCAGAAACGGCTTAACGTGCCTTACATAAACGCCTGTATTAGGGAGGGATACAGGCGATCATTTCAGCATAAAAAAAGAATTAGACAATAACAAAGAAGACCGACAGTGCAGCATGCAAATCACAGAGATTTGTGTGAAATGCAGTGAGGAGACGATTGAGAGTGACACCACTGATTTGCTGGCCTAGATAGGGCCCGGCAAAGCTAATCAAATTAAGACGGAAACAAACGAACGTTACACAAACTGTCAACAGACCTTTGAATTGGACTAACGTGATTACTACAGCAGCGCCTGTTTGGTTGGGCCACTACAATAGGTGGATTTGCAAGTAAATCAAATCTTACAGCATTTTAGAACACTAAGTTCAATGCCCTCTTGAGCGCACTTACTAGAAGAAATATTGTTCAGAATCATTATAATATTGGTATCAACCCTTTGTATGTCCCTTACTGAGGCACGGGTCTACGGGAAGGTTAGGGCATACTCGTGTTGGAGTCAGATAGGCTGTAGACAAAAAGCTTTGAGACACATAAACAATATCAACCCTTGTATGTCCCCACTGCTGGGGCACGGGTCTCTTCCTGCATCGCAGGAGGGTTCGGCCATACTCCACCACGGCGGCCACGTCCGGGTTGGAGGAGGATTGTAAGACAGTTATTGTCAGAAGTTATCAAGCCGCCCATACGGCCTCTGGCTTAACGACTGCCATTACATGACAGCCGGCACCAACGGCTTAACGTGTCTTGCGAAGCACGTAAGCGCTCGGAAAAATGCCACTAACGGTAATCACAGTCGCACCTGTTGCTGTTTAACCTTAGTGATTGATTCCAATCACTCGGCTTCACTAGGCCATGAGCGCTTCTATACTCTTACTTGAGAAAAATATTTACCGCAAAACTATACATCATACGAAAATCGTTTTTGCAAAAGGGTTCACTGGAAGAATTCTATGGACTGGAAGAGAGCAATTGCTAAGCTCTATCGAAGAGATCTACTCTTATGTCACATGAATCAATGGAACTAAAAACTTTGAGGTCTCCGAAGACGTAAGCAGAAACAACGAAAGATCTGTGTGTGATTAAATTGTCGCCTACGGAAAAACAACGAATCAATTTTAGAATATTATACTTCCAGATTGGACACTACGCTCTATCAGCCCGAAACATTGAATCCATTGTCATGCGGTGAAAGTTGTATCAAGCTCACTTAATTAAAACAATTCGCTTAGCTGTCTTTACGCCACAGTTCTATAGTACAATGTCCTGCTAGACTAATCTACTCTGTCACAGTAAAAATATAATTAGGTATTAAATTGGCTCTTTTAATAGGGATCCGTAACTCAAAAGGAAAACCGGAACACTCTTTGTTGACCGTCCGTCCATCCGTCTGTCCGCGTCCAGAAACGCGTGGAGGTATTGAGTTGATATTTATTACAGGACTGTAGACCTGACTATGAAGCCGTATTATCAGCTCTACAGTTCCTTAAATTTGAGAAAAAATCTAAATTAACACGGCCGTTACGGCCGTTCACGGCGCAAAAAAACGTATATTTCGTCAGTCAAGGGAATCAAAGTTCATAGGGTACTTTTCGTTGACCTAGAACTATAATTAAATTACAAATACAGAAAACAACCTGAAAAACATACATTTGTAATTAAATCATTAAAAAAAATGTCTGAAGTTCGAGAAAAGCTCTGCAAACAGCGCGACTCAATTCCAAAAAAAATTATAATATTATTATGTACGTACCTACTTACATATTTGTACGGAACCTACGGTGCGCGCGTTCGTCTCGCACTTGGCCGGTTTCTCTAGCATTTGAGGAAATAACATAATAAATAACTCACCATATAAGCCAACATGAACAATGTAGCGAGAGCTAGACCAACGTACAGACCGGTAGGAGACTGAACTGGCTCGCAGCCGTCCTGTGCGACCATGACTGATGCAATAATGACTTAACACTGATGTATGACAACAATGAAGAGCTCAATATAAATACTATTGTTTATTTCTAACGCATCATGGGTAAACAAACTATCTGACGGCAGCCTTCTTACAAAGCAAGACTAAGACTATAAAGATGAGATGTTCCAAGTGAATGAATGGAAAAAGTTATATTCTTTTTATTGCACTAACCCGTGCTAAGGACAATTTTAAAAACATAGTTAGAGGCTAAATAAATTCCACCCATGCCGGGACTCGAACCCGCGACCTCTGGCTCACCGTGCCAGCGCTCTCACAACGGAGCTAATGGGCGACTACCGGCATCAGTGAAATTTCGAACCTCTTTACAATACTCTCTGTATTACTAGGCAGCTACATCTGGCTGAAGTAATTTGCATCATTTGCAGCCCCGAGTACCTACTTTACAGTTAGGTTTTACATCGGAACGATATTGCTGTACCCACATGATTATATTCTTTTTATTGCACTAACCCGTCCTAAGGACAATTTTAAAAACCGATATAGAGGCTAAAATTTCCACCCATGCCAAGTTGTCAAGGAGTTTGAAATTCTAGACAGTTCCAATACGAGTGCAGTTAGAAGTCGAAGAAACATGTATTTGGCAAAGGGTTATAAAAAAACCTAACTCCCGACTACTCGTACACTAAGAATCGGTTCATCTGTTTTTTTATTAATTAATTTATTTATTTAAAGTTAGAAAAAATACATGTAATAGAATGCCTCCCATCCCCCGAAACCGACAAGGTTTATCTGTGTATTGGGTAAATTTTTAGTAGTCACTAGCTTAACATGTTGTTAGAAATAGTATATTATACTAGTGCTATGCTCGGCAAATAGCTTGAACAAACTCAGTTAACAGCTTGCTTAGCGTAGCATAACAGATTGCTAGTATTTGCAACTAGCCGTCTCACTTTTCCTTCAGCAACTTTCTATCTTCCATTGTCAGGAAGAAATTGCTCTAAGCAATAAGGCCGCCAGTTGTACTGTATCTTTATAATAAATTTTATATTTGTTTTTTCTTGGTGTACAATAAAGAATATTGTTATCTTATCTCAGTGTAGGTGAAACCGGGGTAAGAGTTTTCTTTGAGAAGGAACACCTAGCAATAATAAAACAAGAATACTCTAACAAGTATGCTAGACGAAAATGTGGGCATGACGTCACCTAATGCCGGCGCCAGACAGAAGTTCGAACAAGTGATCACATAAGTGTGCACATGTGTGGCACGGACATTTTATGTGACAATAGTTAGAAATGTTCAAGCCACACATGTGCACACTTATGTGATCACTTGTTTGAACTTCTATCTGGCGCCGGCATAAGACTCCCCACCACAGAGTACCAATATATCTCCCCACCAAATAAACATTACTGGAGCACACACGCCTAACAAGCGGCGCGCATCTGGAAACAAACAGCAAAAGCACGACAAACGAATAATGAATATGCAACCGCCTCACAATTCCACCTTCCACGCCCAGTTCTGACGCCGCGCGCCGACGCCTGCGCCGTGTCGGCGCGCGCGCACCGTGACGTACGACAAGGAAGGGGGCGCACCGAGGGCAACTATGACTTATGTTCTGTGATGACTACTATTGACAAATACTTATACGCTCAAGTTAAAACTTGTGGAATGCAATAAAGTATTGAGTATTGAAAATGAAAAAGATATAGAGGGGAAGAAAAGAAATATATTTTTTTTAATAACTGCACAGCTAATCACTAAATGCTAAACCATCATTACTTCAAATCACATCACATCACACTAATATTATAAAGGCAAAAGTTTGAGAGTGTGTATGTTTGTTACTTCTTTACGTCTGCACAGCTGGAGCGATTTTAATAAAATTTGGTATGGAGTCAGCCGACGACCTGGATTCAATTCAATTCAATTCAATTTATTTCAACGTAAAGAATTTACATTCTGTTTGCTGAATGTCAAA
Organism: Yponomeuta sedellus; assembly: GCA_934045075.1. Classification (NCBI taxonomy): domain Eukaryota; kingdom Metazoa; phylum Arthropoda; class Insecta; order Lepidoptera; family Yponomeutidae; genus Yponomeuta; species Yponomeuta sedellus. Next base: position 5,849,354 of record OW203742.1, on the reverse strand, counting down.
GTACAATGTAACATGAAAGTGAAAGCCGCTGCCTTCGGGCCGTAATGTAGTGGAGAAAAAGGCAGCGGGAAAAAAAAACTCCACTCTGACCATCTTTTCTCAAGTCTTAAATCTAATACATTAGATACCACCTATACGCATAAGATTCCATGATTGCCATTAATAATTTTAAATGTTAAGGCATTATTAAATAAATATACTTTTTTTACATAGGCCGTGAAAACATGACAAGTGCTGCGGCCAGACACACGAACAGCACTCGTTCACGAGCATAACGCAGAGGTCAGCCATCATCAGTCTCAACCATTTTGGAGGGAGATAGATGACCCGGCCACCACGCCACCATTCGAATGACCTTTAGCAAACCTGCAGATTAAGTTTTTGTCAGTTATAGAATGTATGATATATTTACTAATATGCAATCACGTCGTCTGTACAAACTTAAATTAAAATATGACATACATAACTAACACTGAGGATTGCAGTGATTCGGTTGCTACATATAAAATATTTATTTAATAACTATGATTTACTCGTTGTGGAATTGGTCTACTGCCAAGGGCTTACATCATTTATAAAGTCATCTATTCTATAATAGGCCTTTTTACACAGCGCCTTTTTAATGAAATTTTTAAATTTGCTGTCAGGCAGGGATAGAATATGTTCTGGAATTTTATTGTAAAAACGTACACTTAGTCCTACAAAAGATGCATTTACCTTGGCTAATCTGAATTTAGCATAAGCTTAACACATAAGCTACGTTTTACTGCGGGAAAATATCTTATTCCCATGGAAAAATCGATAAACCGCGGGTAACACCGCGGGGCACAGCTAGAATTGCATAAATTCACGCCTATACCCCGAAGGGATAGGCAGACCTGGGCATGCCACTTGCCACCATCTTGACAAACCGTACCGCACGTAACCGCACGGACGGCGGTTTCGGGTTTTTTTCATCTTTGCCACCGCCACGAAAACGCCTCTTTCTCAGTGGCCTTGAAAATGGTTTTTTTTTTCAGGATCGCACTTAGCCTCTGTTTCACCCTCAGATCTTGTGTTCTGAGGTTTCACCAGACGGTATGATAATGATGAAGTAGATGTCAGAAATACTTGAAACAATGAGCAACGAAAGTTGATGCCTTGACTTGTTATTATGCCGGTAATGTTCTTGGATCGGAGGTTGCAAGCAATCTACAGGCCTAATACAATAAAGAACCTATTGCCTGCGGTGCAAAATAAATAGATATTATCTAATCTAAATAGTGCACACAAAATTCTATCAGAATCATGACGTTTGCGATAGCAATTAGTACCTATAGAACTTGATAGACAGTTGGTGGAATCGTTCAGATACTATTGCGCGTAATAAATATAGGGGATCTCGAGATAGCTATCTCGTCCGTCTCAAATTCCACTTTCATATTGTTTTCATGGAAACCTTCGGATCAGTGGCCCACTTCACGCTTCGCCTGGTGCAGCCCTGTCCTAACGGGATGCATTACACTCGCTCTCTCACAGTATTTCGGTTTCACCGCCACTTTTGTTTTGTTTCTACCTCATGTCCAAGATAATGCAACGCACCTCGTAGGTTAGTGGACCAAGTGCTTAAGCCTGGCCTCAATCTAAAATAGGAAACATACACACAGAAACAGTCTGTTTATTTGGTTATTCGATGGCAATCATGAAATCTTAGCCGTTGGTGCCGGCTGTCATGTAATGGCAGTCGTTAAGCCATGTCAAAGGCCTCATGGGCGCGGGCTGCTTGATAACTTCTGACAGTAAGGCCCGCCACTGTCTTACAGTCCTCCACCAACCCGGACATGGCCCCGCCCCCCCGTGGTGGAGTATGGCCTAACCTTCCTGCGATGCAGGGAGAGACCCGTGCCCCAGCAGTGGAGACATACAAGGGTTGATATCGATGAAATCTTATCATACGTTTAGGTGACAATTGATGTATTTGGTTTAAGATGACTCGATGAAAGATGGTCAGTGTGAAGTTTTTTTCCCGCTGCCTTTTTCTCCACTAAAATACGGCTCGAAAGCAGCGGTTTACATTTTACATTGTACAGTGACATTCAGCAAACAGAATGCAAATTCTTTACGCCGAAATAAATTGATTGAATAAGCAAACGGGAACTGCACTAAAATGGGACGCGAGGTTCCTTATTGTGAGGAAGTCCCAGCTTAATACACATAGAAGGGGCGAATCGGTCAAAGTAACCGATTAACGTAGTTACCGTCGGATAACAATCTATTGAAGATAAATCCGGACCATAGGTGGCGTACGATAAGATAGCATTGGGCCAGGCTTAAATCAATACTCATTCAATAGATAATCTTAGATAGCGATTAAAGCTTCACAAATGCATCGGGAGGTCAGGCAGGCCGATGCATAGCGCTGTATTCGTGTGATGTGGTCAACTAATCAGGGTTACCGTTTGACTATCGAGTGACCCACAGACGATATACAAAACACTATAGGACCAGTAGTGGAGCACAATATGTGGACAGAAACAAAGATTAAAAAAAAACATTAGTTCCGTAACAAGAGTTTGGTTTTCTAATGAGGAAATTATATAATCTCGTTTTTTCGTGGAATACCGACTCTCGTCTGTGATGACAACGATCAGGTGTGAATGGCGATTGATCTTTAAATCCTAGGCGTGATTGCTCAGCCCTTCAATCACATTACGAATGCAATTTTGCTCTTGGTAAAACGCGTTTAACAAGTCACCGGCTAACGTTCACAAATATCGCAATAGTTACCTACACTATGGACCTTGACCTGTCAGAAATACAAGCAAAGTACTGGTAAAAATAAACTCAATACGTAACATGAAGGTCATATGTGTTTTGGCCGACACGTATATTGATATCGCTGCGTATTTACAGTACGTAAATAACTTCAAAAGTAGTTTAGTTCCGGTCCTTAAATTTATAAAAAAACTAGTTGTGCCCCGCGGTGTTACCAGTGGTTTATCGATTTTCCCATGGGAGTAAGATATTTTCCGGCAGTGAAATTTTGCTTATGTGTTAATCACAGAACAGTGGTGTTAATCCAGGGTATCAGCTAACTCCATATTAAAATCGCTCCAGCCGTTTAGACGTGAAGAAGTAACAAACATACACACTCACAAACTTTCGCCTTTATAATAATAAATATGAGTAAAATTAAATTTAAATTAAAATCTCCCTATTGAATTAGGTTACACCTGTAAGGATAGGGAATGTTTGGAAATAAAGAAATAAATAAATAAAAGTTAAATAAAAAAATACCTCAGCCCCAGTCCTACCTACCATTATTTCCGCTTTCAGCTTTAGGCTGATGTGACGTTTTTATGGTATTATACGATGGAACAGACAATAACCCACATTATAATTATAATCTTCTTCTTCTTCTTGTTCTTGTTATGGTGCGTCTCCGACTAGCGAAGGTTGGCAGTCAGCTCTGCATATTTATCTCTGTCTCTTGCACAGGATTGCCAGATGCGATTTTCTGTTTTTGAAATTATTTTTCTCCAAAACGTTACTATTTTGAATAGATTTACCCAAAGAGCCAGATTTGTATTACCCGCATTCTACGGCGTATTTCGCCTGGTAGTACCAAATACCATGTTTTTTGTCAGTGGTTCTACCACTAAAACTACAAATAATTAATTGATTGGTATAATTGTTCTGAGGTTATAAAAGTAGGTTATGATGGACGCGTTCGTAAAATGCACGATGTATGGATGTATTTCATAATTAAATTACCCTAAATTCTCCCCATATTTTCTTTTCTCCAATCATTTCTCCACCAGGATTCCTTTTCTCCAAAATTTCACCAGAAACCAATTTTTTCCCCCGAATTGCGAAAAAAATTGGTTAAATCTGGTAACGCTGCTCTAGCAAGGCGGAAGAGCTCGGCAGCACTTGCAATTCCGGTCCACTCTAGTAAGTTTCTCAATCGGGATTTCTTTCTTCGGCCTACGCGTCTCAAATAATATGCAAGAAGCGAAATCTCAAGATCTTTCTAAAATGAACGGGCAAAAACGAATCATAGCGTAACTAGTAACTACCAAGTACACAATTACGTATGCAAATCAATCACTATGATGAGTGCGAGTGAGGTCAGTGACACCATCAACGCTATTAATAATATATGATGGGGAGCGATTATCGTCGTCACCCTTAGCCAATTATGGAAGCCAACTTCCATCGCCAGGAACAGGTATTCTATTACAAAGTGTGGATAACGAAACCGCACCTGCACCTACGATATCAACCCTTGTATGTCCAGCGGTTCTGTTCCTGTATCGCAGGAAGGTTTGCCATACTCCACCGCGGGGACCAAGTCCGGATGGTGGAGGATTGTAAAACAGTGGCGGGTTTTACGGTCAGAAGTTATCAAGCCGCCCATAAGGCCTCTGAAATGGCTTTACGACTGCCATTACATGACAGCCGGCACCAACGTGCCTTATGGGAAGCACGAAAGTGCTGCACCAACACTTACCCCCATTTCTTCTTGTATCATAACAATCTGTTAACGTAGTGTTCATAGCTGTTAGTTGATCAAACTGCTAGTATCGGAGTGGTGGCCAAGGGAGGGAAGGAGGTTGGTAGGCAGACCACCGACACGATGGTCAGACGACATCGTGAGGGTTGCGAGTCAGAGATGGATCAGATTAGCACAGAACCGAGAGGAATGGCGCAATAAAAAGGAGGCATATGCCCAGCAGTGGGTTGATGTGGGCTGATTATAGATAGATAGATAGATCAAACTGCATAAAAGGAGAAACGATTGACAGGTGTTAACAGTACAATTTTAGTGCATTTAGTGAAACTGGTAGTATATCAAGTCACGCCGAGCACTCGTATTACTAATTTATCAGCTGCCAATATAAAACTACTAGCGCCAATTCATTGAATATCTAAGTAAAAAGATAAAGACTTTGCCAGGGAGAAACGTATAAATATGTCAGGGGATACTGATTGACCGGGTTGTCAGTCGTACAATTTACCCAAGGTTAGTTCTGAGAATGTCATGGTAGGAGACGGATTATGTCTTAGATCATGGATAGGGGTTACATATGGATAAGCAGATATATAGAGCTGTCATATTTCATAGCGTTGGGGAAGCCAGCCTAGTCGAATAAATCCGATCTGACAGTACTACTTGTCTATTTATACAGGTGTAACCTCTATTCAGTGAGTAAGTACAAAACATCTTGCACCATGTCATTTGCTATTGTTTGACAACCCTGACTGACAGGGTTAACATCTACCACAGTTCGAAAGGGAGAACGTCAGATCCTTTCAAGCTGGCTTGAGCCAGGCGAAGGCTCTTTCTAGTGAATAAATCCAAAGACAAAGAATAAATCTCGTACCATGACATTCTCGAACTATCCGTAGATATACATCCATATAAACCCAATATTCATATAAATCGTATGACTGACAACCCGATCAATCATAATATATTAATTTATTCGTTTATGCCTGTATACATTATCCAGTGACTTATCGCTATTCGCCCTAAGCACCTTCTCTGGGATTGAAAATGGTAGTTTCACAAAGTTAGTGCGATGATTTCTTTCAACACGCTGCATAAGACACAAACGAGTATATTGTCTACGATTAATCGAAACCCGAGAGCGTCCCATGGGCATACACTTTCTTTTGTGGAGAAAGTGACGGCTTTAATTTGTCCAGTGGGATACGATATAAATAGAGTATAAATAGAATACTCAGTTAAATTCAATCGATCATAAAATCAGCCCACATCTCTACCCACTTTTGTAAGGTTTTCACTTCCGCACAGTTTTGGATAGGCGGCTTTCCTATGCAATATAACGACTTATTCCAACAGTACATCTATGCAAAGTAGTTCTGTGAGAAAGAAGCAAATCATCTGAAATTATTTGGTAAGATTTAAATTACCAGCAAATAATACGGTTTTCTATAAAAGCCTTTTGAACACCAACTAGGGTGTGACATGTTCTTTTATTTTATTTCGAAATAAGTCAGAAAATTTAAAAGTGTCAGTATTAACTGCCAAACATTCAGTAGAAAATTCTAAATTTGGGATTGGAAAGAGGCCTTCCTGTTCATTACTATATTTTGTCGACGAAAATCTGATCTGCTGCTAGTTGATCGCATAACTTTATTGATGAATTTTTTCTTGTTGGCCAAAAATTTATCTGGGTGAAAATATAATAAATTATATAACAGATAGAAGCAAGAACAGTAAACGATATGCCTTTTAAGATTAGGAGTTGAAGTTGAAATAAGCCGAAGATCTATCACCTAACAATCTGGTTCAATAAGATCATAATGGCTCTCGAGTAGGACACTGATGTAGGCGACGCCTGCTCGTTTGACCGGCGACCCAAGCGTGACTAGCAGCTGGATGAAGATTACAGAGATCTGTCTTACCTCTTCAAGCCTCAACGGCTCCTCCAGGCCTGCAGCGATTCTCTCGCGCTTCTCCCGCTCCTTGCGTTCCTTCTTCTCCTTCTTTCTGCGCTCCTTCTCGGCGCCGTCTTCGCAGCCGCTCGCGTCGCCGCCAGCGAGCACTGACGACTTCTTGATGAAGCTGAACATTGCGGCTGCGACCTGGAGAAGGGCAGAGTCGGTTAAATCGTTGTTTGTTGGAAGTCAACTGACTTATTACTCTATCAAGGAGTGGTATGGTACGCAGCGTAATTTGAACACTGAGTTGGAAACAAAGCAAAAGACCTAAGGGCGGGGTGGGATGGATTTGGATTACCTACTCTGATTTCCGTGTTCTCGATAGCACGTCATGCTCTGCATGCGTCTACATAAGTTCCATTACAGGGTTTGCAATGACCTCAGTTTGATCTCTGGTTTGGTGGAATGCCTTTAAAAATATGCGGAGTGTGGGTGGGTTGTCATTTTGCATATCCTTCAACGCTGGCTGAGGACGACGAAACGATTAAAACATAATTATCAATAACGATGGTAGTGCATTAGCATCAGAACCTATCAGCAACCAATGACACATTTAGGAGGCGTCAAAAGAAAGTCCTTCAAATGGGATGCGTGTAACGAACCCATTGTACAATGCGAGTACCGAGACGCTTGACTTGGAAAAAACAAAAGGATCGTTTCTAGCAGGGTAATTATTCTGAAAAATCGTGGGGTCGCAGTTTAATCTTTGATTTTAGGTTAGGTTACAAACGTTTAGGTTCACAAGAACGATAACTACAATCATGACGTATAAATGTAAAGAATAGATGAAACAGTTGTTTTTCAATGTGAATCAATTTCTTATGAATCAAACAGATGAATGGACCTTCTACAACATTTCCTAATAACAACACCGGTCAATTTGTATGCTCGCGCTGCTCCAGCCCGTTTAATTCATGACGCATCATCCGGCACCATAGAATGCCTCAACAGTTATATTAACAAGGCACCAAACCACGGTGGCCGATGTTTATATTGAATGGTCTTTCATGAATAGACCACCAGAAGGGGCAGTGCTGACGATACTGGGTTATGGTACCACCAAGCTAATGTGACATATTCTTTGATACTATTGGTTTTGCCAGTACGGTCATCATGAGATTTATATTCTCCTCTATCGGTACCAGGTGGTAACGGTTCACTATTGTCCCGGGTTGGACGTCGTGTCGGGATTGAATGACATACTCGACTTGAGGGATTAGTCTGATTAGTTAACAGACAATGATAAATAAGTTGGTTTCATTATTCACGTGTCGTATAACTGATGATATCCTGGTGCTCACTTCATCGAAAATAAAAAAGGAACGGCGACGAAACACATAGTGTTACTTAACAACATTTTCTTGAACGCTGGTGTTACTGTGTCAGTCCGGTTAAAAACAATAACTACAAATTATAGGTGGGTAGATTTTGGTAATGGTTTTACTATCTTGTATAAAAACTTTTAAATATTATATGAGCTCATTTTCTATACGGCTGTTTATCTTTCTTCAAGATCCTGAAATAGTTAAAAAGCCGACTATACTAGCCCACCATCAACTAGCGTTCCATCAGCTGGAACGGGGATCTGATGCAGACTACTGGCAGTGGCTGGATCAAACTGGCCGAGGACTGAAAGAAATGGCCTTGGAAGATATGAAAGAAGTGGCCATGGAAGATATGAAAGAATTGGCCGTGGAAGAAATGAAAGAATTGGCCATGGAAGATATGAAAGAAGTAGCCGTAGCGGTATGCAGAAGTGACCATGGGAGGTATTGCCCAGCAATGATCGTATGCGGGCTGATTGATTTATTGTGATACTAGCTTTTGCCCGCGACTCCGTCCGCGTGGACCTTAGTTTTCCAATTCCGTTCACTCCCTTAAGGGTTAAATTAAAAAAAAACGGCAAAATACGTGTTCAATCAATTGTCTTGAAGAGTATTTACTTTAAGTTTCAAGAATATTAGACAACATTTTTTACACCTCCCATACATATTTTAGCAACTCTTTTCGCCCCCTTAGGGGTTGAATTTAAAAAAATCCGGTCTTATTCCTTGCTTACTCTATAATATACATTATATACCCTCTGTGCAATATTAAAATAATTTTATTATTCAATATTCAATTAATATTATATATCAGGAAAGGGTCAAGACCACACTAACGATTGTAATAATAACTAATACAGCGTCGAAGCCTTTTTCGTCACCAATTACTGTAATAAAACCTAACTGCTTGGCAGAAACAATACCATGTAAGGTAATTGTGGTGCAGGGGTTTTAATAGAACATTTTATGGCATACGCGTCCTGTTTAGAGGAGCATGTGGCAACAAAAAAGCAGACCAGAAGGTCCTTCGTTTGCCTACGGCCGGTATCTGGCTATTTGGGTGTATTTGTGGTTTTACAATATCAGTGCTAAAGATTCTTCAGACAACCCTGCAGTGGATGGTTAATATTTAGTTAAATAATAGACATATACGATGTCGGCTTAATTTAATAAGTTTAATAAGAATACTTTTTTACTGCCGAGCGAGGTATGATTGGACTTGGCCCCAGTGGTGGTGTATGGCCTAACCTTTCTGCGATGCAGGAAGAGACCCGTGCCCCAGCAGTGGGGACATACGAGGGTTGATATCGTAGGTCCACACTTTCAAATAGAATACCTGTTCCTGGCGATGGGAGTTGGGTTCCATAATTGGCTAAAGGTGACGACGATAATCGCTGATTGGTGATTGCGCTTGGTTGATTACCTAATTAATATTGTGTTGACGAAATGCAACAAATATATTTAATAATAATAATAACTTCCACATGACCTGGTACCAAACTGGGATACCCTGTACTATGGCAACCAGGCAAGGACGTCACAGACATGAAAAATACACCCAGACTGAGACCACTCGTACAAATCTACGGCAGCCCCCAGTGGGAATCGAACCCACGACTTCTGTCTTGGTACCTATGTGCCTTAGCGGCTAGACCAACGAGGCAGTGGTGACCATATGAAATGACCATTTCTACAATATTCTGCTACTTTTTTACTGAGCTTCTTGTGTCCCACTGCTGGGTAAAGGCCTCCCCTCCGACTCTCCCTGTCCCCAGCCACCCCGCAACATCCCGGCAAGAATGCATCTAGGTCGTCCCGCCACCTTTGCCTTGGTCTGCCACGACATCGCTGTCTTTGCGGAAGTATTTCTTAATGATTCGCGATACTCATTCATACATAGATATATATTAAACGGGACACGTTTAATATATAACTATTCATTTGTGGAATCCAGTCGGTCGCAATTTTGGCCCACATATCTGCTAATTTCAGCATAATGGCTCCTATCGTATTTGCTCGGTGAATTTCCATCGCCACAAAGCAGAATGAGCTGGCGTATTCATTATATCATGTAAGAATAAAATACAGGAGGTTGTCGTAACCCCAACAGGAACTGAATCATACTTCTGGCTGTTTATTATTTTTGTGCCGCGTGTGTATATATTACGGTCAATGGACAATGACCCGAATAGCGCGCGTTCCAGACCCGGCGACGCCGCGCGCATTTGATGAGATCGACACTTTGCATACAACGGCCGAAGACGTGACGTGACGAGGAGTAATTTTGGAGTTAAGTGGGTCTCTTGCTTTTTATGGCGTAGGTACTCCCGCATAACTTCTTCTTGGTCGGTACGCTCTAGACAGAGCGGTAGTGGTCCTCATCGATATCAAACCTTGTACGTCCTCACTGCTGGGGCACTGCTCTCTTTCTTCACCGCGGTTAGGGTAAGCCATACTCCACCACTCCACCAAGTCCAGGTTGGTTTAGGATTGTAGACAGAGGCGGGCCTTGCTGTCAGAAGTTATTAAACCGCCAATAAGGCCTCTGATATGACTTAACGACTTTCATTACATGACAGCCGGCACCAACGACTTAACGTGCCCTGCGAAGCATGGAAGCGCTCGGAAAAATGCCTCTAGCGGTAGTCGCGGGACGGTCACCCATCCTGCACCTGACAGCGCCAGTTGTGGCTTAACTTAAGTGATTGATTCCAATTACTCGGTTCGACTAGACCACGAGCGCTTCACTCCGTTCGACTAGGCCAGGCCAGACTAGGTGGTCCTTATGAAGAGGCTTTATTGCTGGCTGAAGTTGCATGCCTCACGATGTCTTGCCACTGCATAACTAAACAATATGTCTCATATATTTGAAAAATTCTCGTAGCATCAAATCCGTCGCATTGTACGAATACTTGCAAGAAAAGTTCGTAGAAATGAACACGTTATGCTTTAAAATGTGCAACTTTCCCATTTTTGAGATAATGTTTTAGGAGATTCGGCTTGGTTGGCTCCGCACGTATTTACTTGCCTTTCCTGTGGACTAGGCTGACTAGGCTGTCAAGATGGGCTAGCCTACTCCATGTAAAAAAAAAACGATGAACCAGGTAATGGCCCCTTCGCCAAGCCTCTGGACGCTGCATAAATCATCTTATTACGGAGATGCAAAGGCCAACTTTTTATACGACATTCCACCTAGAGTTTGTGTTTTGCAATAACTTCTTTTCTGTTTTTTTTTCGTAACATCAAGGTTAATATTCAAATTGTATTAAATTTGCGCTTTGCGCGCAAGTTTCAGTAAATCATTGTCCTCCAAAGAGGAATGCCCCATCTACTCGTATGTAGCACATATGGTTTAAGCATTATCTCTCAAACAGACCCAATCCAAAGCTGAAAACCCAACAGCGCGGTAGAACAAAATTTGTAATGACAAACTTACATAATACGTAATACAGAGAATAGTGTAAAGAGTTTCGAAATTTCACTGATGTCGGTGAGTCGCCCATTAGCTCGGTTGGATAGAGCGCTGGCACGGATAGCCAGAGGTCGCGGGTTCGAATCCCGGCATGGGTGGAATTTTTAGCCTCTAAATAGGATTTTAACAAACTTACATGTTTTAGTCATTGCGCATACTACTAAACCAAATTAAGCCCTCGACATGATACTTCCAGAAAGTTTCCAAAAGTATTGAAATTGGCTAAAAACCCTAGATTAGATTTCCTTGAATCGGTCTAATAATTTTAATCAAAACCATTCCATTCATAAAGGAGAAACCCAAACTCTACAGTAACTTGGGCCTGGCGTTACAAGGCTGGAATTTTGCCATAAATTAGAGCCTTCACGAATGTTTCTCGAGGCCAATTTTCACGTCTCCTAGTAATGGCCAAATGCTATCTATCTATCTATCTATCTATCTATCTATCTATCTATCTATCTATCTATCTATCTATCTATCTATCTATCTATCTATCTATCTATCTATCTATCTATCTATCTATCTATCTATCTATCTATCTATCTATCTATCTATCTATCTATCTATCTATCTATCTATCTATCTATCTATCTATCTATCTATCTATCTATCTATCTATCTATCTATCTATCTATCTATCTATCTATCTATCTATCTATCTATCTATCTATCTATCTATCTATCTATCTATCTATCTATCTATCTATCTATCTATCTATCTATCTATCTATCTATCTATCTATCTATCTATCTATCTATCTATCTATCTATCTATCTATCTATCTATCTATCTATCTATCTATCTATCTATCTCTCTATCTATCTATCTATCTATCTATCTATCTATCTATCTATCTATCTATCTATCTATCTATCTATCTATCTATCTATCTATCTATCTATCTATCTATCTATCTATCTATCTATCTATCTATCTATCTATTTATTTAAGTAAAAAAATATATATTTTTGAGACTTTGTTTCTTGCGTAAATCTGGAACGCTCATGCGCTGAGCTGCAGCGCTAATAGCCTTTCATAATTAGGTTTTAGACACTTACATAAAAAGCGGTGAATTCAAATTAATTTGATGGATCTTACTGAAAACTGCCTTGTCTAATAAAAACGTTTCTAATGAGAGACATTAGAAACGTTGACATTGCAGACATTTGCGGTTTACAAGTGCAATTCAAGGTGCAATTCACGTGCAATCTGCGTTGCAAGTAGATTTTATCGATTGTTTATTTAATTTAATTTTTTTTATGATGCTTACTTTAAAAAACAATCGATTCCAGAATATTTTATTTTATATTGATGTCAATATCTAAAATACAATTATACTCAAACAATGGAGTATTATTCACTAAATCAATCATATTCATATGGCACGCTCTATTTTACTGTTTGCGAAGTAAGCGCTGTAACGGTTTACAAAGGTTGTTGAAACAAAAAAAAAACTATTTATATCTACACTTGGCTATTGTAATTGAGGCTAAGTTTCAAATGGGTAAATCAAAATAGTAGATTTTTGTTACATATCTGATCCATGTAACGGCTAGGCCCAGAAACGGGTTTCTCCTCTGAAGCTGAAAATAGTGGAACATAGTAGTGAAATTTAAAAACCTATTTAGTGGCTAAAAATTTCACCCATGCCGGGATTCGAACCCGCAACCTCTGGCTATCCGTGCCAGCGCTGTACCAATTGAGCCCATGGGCGACTCACCGGCATCAGTGCAATTTTTAGCCTCTAAATAGGTTTTTAAATTTGTCCTTAGCACGGGTTAGTGCTTTTAATGCACTAAAAATAGTATAATAGTAGAGAAATAAAAACATTATATTTCTATGGACTTACCGAGCCAAGACAAAATAAAATTGTCTTAGAAGGATACGCAAATCTCATCAATACATTTCTTGTTCATAATATTCAGCATCTTTGAGTCTTCCGTTATATTCTGCCTCAACATAAAAAAAGAACCGGTGGCGGTACAACTGTAGACACAAGAACCATGGCAATTGCATTAGGTCGTTAAAAATGCGTCAACCCGACCCTAATGACTGATGGCTGAAGTACTAATAGAATGACGCCGTAGATGGCGAGCGGCGATGACACAGACTGGTCGTGGTGTCCGCTAGATTAGTCTAGCGATTGACATCTGATTGAAGGGATATATCGGTGGAATCAAAGAGATACGCTTAATAAAGAACACCGCTGCTTGCCACGCGATCGACTTATGGTCATTTCCTATAATTAGGCCGATAGATAATGAACCCAACGTAGGTACAGTTCTTCCGTGAAACCTCAAGTCAACTATACACAGTCGGTAGGCTTATTTACTGATGAATCAGGAAACGGAAATAACACATTCGTTTTAGGTTTCGTTGTTTTAATGATTCCCACATAAATGTTGTCTCTTAGAATATCAATTTTGTCTCGATCCATGTGACTTGAAATAGAGAGAATAGAGAGTAATCAATTCAATCTATCGAGCTACCTATGTACTAGTTCAATGATTATAAAATCAAAAATCTCTGGTGCAATTTACTTTACGTCACCTGGAATTCAACCGTCTAACCATTGTTGGCAATGATCGCGAAAAATCAATCCATTGTCAACAGGCATGCAGAATCATTAAATTTATTTGTTGATATCGCTAATGATTAGCGAGAAACAACTGCTAATTAGGGCGGCTGTCTACTCCGTTAGCCAAACACATACCAATTAAGAAGCGCATCGTGTTCGCTCCTAGTATACTCCTTTTCCAGACTTCCAAGACAAGAGAAAAGGACTACGAGTATAAGTGAAATTTGTGGCCCGCCATAAGAATATGTGTAGGTGACGTTTTCATCAGCGGAGGTTAGTTTCTGCTAGCCTAAGCTGTATTCCTCAACATTTCATAATAGGCGAACATTCCTTGAAGTGTAAACCAAATTGATGACTCTCGCTACCCATTGAGGCGTGCCATTCTATCGAACGAGTGTTTTTTGCAGAGATAATGAGAAGGTATTGTGTTGCCGGCGAAGTGTCTGGCAGTGTCATCTGATCTACACCGCAAATAGAGCTAGCTTTGAAACCTACCGGAATAAGCGGATTATTTAGAGTCGTCACCACAAATATCTAGAGTACAGGAAATCTTGTAAGGCAAAGCTGAAAATTTGCAAGTTACACGTTTAAAAGCACGTAATGATTTCTCTCCTAAGAGCAAATTTATATGTTCTTTAACAAGAGCAGTGACAGAATTTCTACAGCTTTAAGACTATACCTCGGGCTCTAGAGTAGGCTTCGGTTTTCGCCGAAAGCACACGAGTGTAATACTACGTCCTGCCCTGTATAAACCTTTTCTAAGTTATGTAAAGTTTAAGTGTCATATTAGTTCCGATATTTCTATAACACGAATATATCCGATTCTATAGTAGCCGAGGTAGATTCTAAAAGTTAACAGACTAGATGTCTTTCTATCACGATCACAATCGGGAAAAGTGAGTGCAATAAAGAAATCTCATCTCAAAATTCCGACTAAACGATGACACCGTCTCCGGTTCGTGTGTAAGCATGCCATATGCCAGTGTAAGAGAACGGTGATGTATAATATCGTGAGTTCTTAACCTAATGGAAGCCTCCGATGTTCATGAGTAATTTGACCACACTGTAATAGGCGTACCTACCGTCAGCCAGTCATAGGTCAGTCATCAACCTTTACTGAATTCCCAATTACTTTTTAAACACAACATTCTGTAGAGAGAGAGATCAACGATCACCTGCCGCCAGAAAACCCGTTTTCGTTAATTATTCTCAGTTCAGTCTAGGCATTCAACGTCGTTAGCGTTTTAATCACGAGGATTTGGATCTATTGTCAATGTAAATTTCAGACATGTCAGCTATCACTTGCCTATGCGCAAAAAATAGGATTAAACAGTAGATAAAGCCAGTTATTTTCACTCAATGCAAATCAGCCCGTTTTTTATTTCCAATAAGTATTTTTATTTTGTTGCACTAGCAACGAAATTTTTTGCATTGAAAACAGATTGTGTAGTGTGATGTTTTTAGCATTACTTTCAAGTACACACTTGATGTTATGTTATAACGGTGAATAAACAAGCTTGTTGCTATGCTGAATGCGTTTATTCGTGCTCTACAAACTATTATAAGAACCATTCATCTTTACGTGATTAGTTCTGGAATGATGAACGTTTGAAAAACTTAAGCCGGGTAGCCGAACCATTACATTGATGACTCATAAACGCTGTGAAGTGTAAGTTACAAAATTCTTCAAGATTCAAGGGGACAGAGTGCATCTTGTGTCCGGTAAAAGATTCCCAATGGTCCTCAGGAACATCACAAAGGAACTCCTTTTCCGTTATTCGCCAAAGAATTAAAGTTACTAACATATTCTATAAGATTAGCAACTGAAGAGGCAGTGGACTGGTCACTGCCAAAAAACCGATGGTTGATAGGGTGGATTATCAAGGGATACCACGAGCTAAGAAGGTTATTCAATATTTATGCAGTACCTATATTTTGTACACTTATGTAGACCCGCTTTTTACTGCTTCTCCGACTGTCTAAGGTTTGCTGGAAGAAATCTCTTTCAGAGATATCTGTTAAATGTTTCGTGTGCAACAAAGTATATAAATAGCTTGCAAATAAAGCTTAGGACAAACTCCAGTTCACTAGCCCACCAATTTGATGCAGATTGCTAATAGCGTCTGCATGAGGATGGTCAAGGACTGAAGGGAAACGCGTGCCTTGGGGCTCTTGGTCTATGGCAAACTCACAACTACAGGCAGACACGTGCTTAAACTAAACGTCCAGTTATTTTTTAAGCAATATGGTAAGTGAAACAGCCTGGATGACGGAATGCCGCAAAACAATGAGGGAGAATGCGGCATGACGAGCACAATTAGTTACATATTGTATTCATTAACGTAGAGCGCGACAATTGCGCGTGTTGTAATACCTCCAACCAGTTTGACAACTATATCCTGTGTTCACATTCAGCGAAACCTTTTGTCTTTTGCCTATGAAGGTGTCCGCACACAGCACTTTGACATTGAAATGGCCAAGTCGCGATGATGAAGCTGTGGCGCACAGGTTCTTAAACTTGAAACTGTAAAAAGATAGACCCCAAAATTAACAACTTACAATCTGTTGCAAATCTTTAAAAATTGCAATAAACGTTATTTTGTACGTGCATTATGTAGACAGATAGATAGATAAAGATTGAGAACACTTTATTCTACATAAAAATGTCACAGATATTTCTTAACCTAAGAGTACAGACGGCAGCCTTATCACTAAAAATTATTTCATGCAGACAACCTTTGAACAACCATTATGTACGTCTAGGACGGATAGTATTTAGCTCATATTTTATTACTGAGTACGTAAGAAAAAGTATATCCAAAGGTTGTCTGGAAGAGATCACTTTTAGTGATGAGGCCCCCGTATGTAGTCTTAGGTTAAGAAATATCTGTGTAATTTCTATTTTTATGTGTACAATAAAGTGTTTTCTATCTATATATACCCCCCCTAGACCTCTTGAACGCCTTTTTCTAATATTCTAAGCCTTCTTCACGTCGCCCACTTTGAGAAGGACTATATGAATGTTCCAAAATGTTCGTAATCAATAAACTTATCTCAAACAGACCACTGTTCCAAGTTATGCTTCTTGGAAAGACCACCGAAATCTGAACTTAGGTATACACAAGCATCAAAACATCCTTGCAAGACACAACTAAAACGAAGATTACTAGTTTATGCAAATGATTTGAGAGATCTCGCGTGATGTAGGTATACATGTTTACAAATTAATCAAACGGTGAAAATTAGATTAGCACCACAGCTTAGCATAATCAATTCCACATTTTACAAAGTCAGGCTTCACAGTCCAGTGGCCTTGAATTTCGTCTCCACGCTTCATTTCGGCAAAGTCTCGTTCAGGTGAATAAAAAAAAATGTCGTAATGAGCAAAAACGGCGTATACACACTGACGTTTTTATGTGAAGTTGGTAACTCATTCAATAAAGGCACGGAACGTGAGAAATTGCCTCCTATAATGTTGTTTGGCAAGATTAGTCTCTGACTGAAAGTGAGAAACATAGATTGTAAACTCAGACAGAGTTTAGAATCTAATAATAAATAATGCAGCCTATATACGCGCCACTGTAGGTAGAGCACAAATCTTCTCTTAGAGAGAGAGAGAGAGAATGGGCTTAATAACCACGCGTGCCCACCGCAGATTGGCAATTTAAAGTGCCGGATCCCGGCTGGGAACCAAAAAAAAAGCCCAGGTCTTGGATGTTTACATGTTTGTGGTGTCGTTGTTTCTGGTTCCCACGACACAGGGTATCCTAGTGTGGGGCCAGAAACAATGTATGTGCTTGGATGTAAATGTTATGTTATGTTATGCGAATATATTAGACACTACCTCACGGTTAGCGTGTGGTATTAATTTTGAATATACCAGTGTAAAATAAAAAGAAAAAGTAATAAATAACAGCAGTTGATTTCTCAACTGAGACTATACTCACAACCCGAGATCTGATTTCCAGAAGTGTGCAAGGTACCTCGACTTCAACACTTGACATCGATCGATCTGATAAGAACCCGGAGACCCGTGCTACGGCTGTAGGAACGTACAACCCACAGCCGTAGCACGGGTCTCTACCTGCATCGCAGGAAGGTTAGGCCATACTCCGCCACGGGGGCCTATTCCGGGTTGGTGGAGAATTGTAAGTCAGAGCAGCGGCGGGCCTAATTGTCAGCATTACACATGCTCAGTGTTTATTATATTATCAATATACTGGGTAGTTTCTCTACCGATACTAGGTACACTATTTGTATTTTTAATGCACTAACCCGTGCTAAGGAACAAATTTAAAAACCTATTTAGAGGCTAAAAATTTCACCCATGCCGGGATTCGAACCCGCAACCTCTGGCTATCCGTACCAGCGCTCTACCAATTGAGCCAATGGGCGACTCACGGCATCAGTGAAATTTCGAACCTCTTTACAATATTCTCTGTATTACGTACAGGCAGCGACATCTGACTTAAGCAAATTGCATTACTTACAGCCCCGACTACCTACTTTGCAGTTAGGTTTAACATCGGAACGATATCACTGTACCCACATGATTACACTATTTTTATTTTTAATGCACTAACCCGTGCTAAGGAACAAATTTAAAAACCTATTTAGAGGCTAAAAATTTCACCCATGCCGGGATTCGAACCCGCAACCTCTGGCTATCCGTACCAGCGCTCTACCGATTGAGCCAATGGGCGACTCACGGCATCAGTGAAATTTCGAACCTCTTTACAATATTATCTGTATTACGTACAGGCAGCGACATCTGACTTAAGCAAATTGCATTACTTACAGCCCCGACTACCTACTTTGCAGTTAGGTTTAACATCCTACTACTACTATACTATGATACTAGATACTAGGTAGTTTAAAGACTGGGTATCGTATAGAGTATTCGAAAACTTATCTTACAGTCAACAACACCAACCTTTACGTGCATGGACTCTACTCTAAAATGTAGCGATTGATGTGCTGTCAACTGTACTAATGGTTAGTTCTTAGTTGTTGTGATACAATACTGAGACAATTCGATTCGCACGCACACGCAGTACAACAAGGTACCGAGGTTCGACGACCCGGTTACGCAATGCCTCTAAAGCCTCCGGCACAAAATAATACGATCAACAGAAGCTTTTAGACTAAGATCATAACCCCTTCTCTTGAGCTTGTGGCAAGCTGCTCTTAGGAACTTGAAAACAAAAACGCTTGTACAAGGAAATCGGACAATTTCTTGTAGTTCTTTAGAATTTACTGAACCAATTTCAGGTACACAAATCAGGCCAACTTGACTTTACTCGAGAGTTTCGAAACGTTTTGTTTTGTGTGCGTTATGACTATGAGGCCGGCCGTCGTATTTGCCTACCCGTTGAAATGAGAACAACCACAGATTAGAAGCATTAGACGCTTTTCTGTTTGAAACGTGTTGCTTGAAATGGACTACTACAGATAATTAACTAATTATTAAAGGATTAGATTGGATAGTTTTGCAATAAATTAAATGAAAAGAAATTATTACATTTGTCCTTTAATAATTAGTTAATAATTTATTTCTGTTACAACCCGGTCTTGGCACCCGTGCTGGAATATGGCCTAACCTTTCTGCGATGCACGACGAGACACGTGCCCCAGCATTGGGGATGTACAACTGAATTTCTGTGTACAATAAAGAATATTCTATCTATTCTTTAAGCTAGACCAAACACTGCAGGTACAGTCTTGTGCACTAACATATTTATAACATGTTAGAACCTTATGACATTAACCTCTTCTAGCCTGATGTATGAGAAATTGACTATTTTGAATTTGACAAAGTACTGAATTGCATACATTTTAGTGCACGTGACCGTGCAGGATAACAATTTGGTAAACCCTGAACCAAGAGCCAATTAAAATAAAATGACTTCAAATTTGTTAAATTGATATCAAAATAAATAAAGGCTTCCCTATAAATAAGCAAAATAACTAATTATGAGCATCGTCAGTCATTGAGAAATATGAAAAAACATCAGGATAATAAAAGTTGTATTTGCACGGATATTTACACGTTTAATTTTACATTTTACAATTTTCCGACGTTTCGGCACTTCTGCGAGTACCGTGGCCCCGGAAGACTACAAATACAGTTTTTATTATGTTTAGTGCTAATCTTAATCTAGTGTTAACCTTAGAAAATATCAGTATATGAATTGACATAACTGACTTACGGATATTAACTAATGGCCAGTTTACGAATTCAGAATATCGCTAAGTAAATACATAACTATAGTGCTGTCTCTTCGAATTTCTCAAAAAAGACCGTGACAGAACGTTACTTAAGTATTTACTTAAAGAAATTCTCAGTTCAGATACCGTCAATAAATCTTAATAAACGGAGAAATCGATCTTATGAAAGTAAATTTTTGGATCTAGAAACAAATAAGTAATAAGATCAAGATTACATCGATAATGGTGAGAATGTGTGTGAATGTGAACTAGAAGAAAAAAACAAAAGACGAATTATAGAAAAAGAATAAGTTTGAAGTAGCAAGGAGATTGCATACTTTTTGGCAGGCGCATACGTCTGAGCGATTCCATTCGTGTAACTGACAAATTAGTATTGAATTTGACAATTACGCGCTTTGATACGATTCGGATTTGGTGCGCATAATAATAATTATACCCCAAAACAACCACGCTGCAGTTAGATAAACATACGTTAGGCCAGTTATATTATCATAATTTTTTAGGGTTCACTTGTCTATTGTGTCCGTATACTAGACATCAACTTTGACAAAATTCTCATAATACCTGTCTAAAATTTTATTCCTGATGTACAATAAATAATATTATATCTAGTCCAATTAAACTGCGATGGTACTCGTAACATAATGTTACAGAGAAAAACATCCATAACACAACGGATGAGGCAAGCGGAAAGCGATGACAGTTTACCGTAGAGCTTCTGCAAATTGTATGGAAACCTCTCCTTGTTTATTAATAGCATGAATGTAAGGTTCACCAGAAAGATCAACAGTACACTGTGTAGGTACATCATTTTTGCTAGCATCTGGACTGGAGTGAAGGCCTAGTAAGGCGCAAGGTAAACGATACAAGGGGCTAATTCTGCTTAACCTATAAAGGTCTGGCATGGAAGCATTGTAGAGAGCAATTGTAGCCATCGTGGGTTTGAAGAAAAAGTAGTAATTTTTGTTACTACTTCATCTTCTTCCTGTTTCTTCCAAGAAAAACGCCAACTAAATTGAAGAAGACTTTTATTTCTCTGCACGATATGAGTACACCGGGCCCGCCATTTAAAAAGAAAGCTTCACTAAAGTGGCGCCCCCTAACCAATAAAACGAAAACTATTTATTTTAGCTTGCATTCTAAACCTATTATTATTTAACACAACAGTAACGTTGGACGATCTCAATTTTCTTGTTTAAGACTCAACAGTAAATTTTACAGCGCGCGATTTTTTCCGAAAAATCTGTGAAATATGGAAACTGTTTGAAGGTGCACGCACTTGCGAAAAATTAAAATCGCGCGAGCATAATTCCCCAACCACATCAGCACGCAATGTGCAATGTGCTAAGCCTTACAAAAATCAACCCTGTCAAGTTACTAAATCTGAAATTGAGGATTTAGAAGTTGTTAAAGATTTATTGGGTACTGAAGAAACAAAAAGCTAAAAGGGCTACTATAACATAAACAATTATTTGACAATGATGTCTGGAATTAAAGCCATTTCAATGCACGAGTTCTATATTTTATAATAATTACATATGTAAACTCTGTTAATTAAGAACTTTGAGACAAAGTTTGGAGTTTTTTTGTCCATTTTTTTTTCTCCAATGACACGTAGTTTGATTTGTAACGTTCATTAAGCCGCAGTTTGTGCGCTACTTTGAATAAAACTTTTTCATTTCATTTAAAAAAATGCGTTACTTTTTCTCCACACTGTATAGCCAAAATACAGTTTTAGAATCTTCACTGGACAGTTTACCATGGCCTAGCCACCTCTTTCCCCCGTCCGAAGTCCAGTTCCGGAAATTCGACGCTTTCGACCCAGATCTCCTGTGATGCGTTCACAGCATTGTCTATTATATTTCCAACAATTTTATTTCAACTTACTCTTACAAATCAGAATTGCTATATTCAAACATGATTCAGCTTCGATATCTTTTCGTGCCTGCCGATTTTATACAAAAAAGGTTTTCTACTCATCTAGCGAATAGGACATTAGATGGTTAGAAATGGTTAGACTATATAACGTACATAATAAAGTAAATAACTAGCTGCCCCCGCAAGCGTTGTTTTGCCATATAATTAGAATGCGACCTATTCTCAGACCTTCCAAATCTATAATATAAAAATGAAACGCTGAATGTGTTGGTAAGCGCAAATCTCGAGAGCAGCTGAACCGATTTCCCTAATTCTTTTTTTAGAATATTCCTTGAAGTACGAGGATGGTTCTTACTGAGGGGAAAATAAATAAAAACAAATAATCGACCTAAGCTGGGTAAGCTAGTAGGTATATACAATAAAATCATAAAAATCGGTGAAGCCGTGTCGAAGGAGTTTGATAATAAGCACCGTGACACGTAATTTTTCTATATTAGAAGATATTAGCTGCACTAGTAACTCAATAAGTCAAAAATAATAAGATCTTGATCACAAACAAATAGAAAGTTAGAGCAGATTGCACAACAAGAGCTCGCATAATAAAATGCGCTGCGATGTAAAATAGTGATAGTAGTCAGCCCGCTATTTCGAGTCTAGAAGGTCAATGTCTGCCTGCGCGACGCGCAATCCCTGTACTAATTCTGGAGACAAAGTCGGAGGCAGATCTCCGAATGAAAGCAAATAGACACATGGCACTTGGGCAGTCAAATTGCAAATTCAGGAGATCTGCCGGATTCCTGGATTTGAGAATCGATCCTATTTTTGATTCACGCTTAATATAGATCATATATTAAGCGTGAATCAAATTAAATCTACCATGGAACCAGTTAAATCGAAACTACTTTTATGTACGCGTTTTTTTACAAATTGATTGTGAAAATCTCGTGTAGCTGTTGAAGAATGTGTGTTAATAGATTGTTTGAAAAAGAAAAGAGCAAATTACATATTAAATAACACTCAACTGCTTCTGATTTCTTGTTTAGTGTATTTTTATTTATTAATTAAGTAATTAAATGTGTAGTGTTACTTTGAATGACAGGATACGCAATAGTCTGATTAGAGAACGTTGTGGACTGAAAGAGGATGTAGTGACTAGAATTGAGAAAGGAATGTTGCGTTGGTTTGGACATGTGGAGAGGATGAAGGAGAAAGATTGACGAAACAAATATATATTACGAATGTGAGGGGAAGGGCTGGTAAGGGACGTCCCAGACGGACTTACATCGACCAAATAGGG
The DNA here is from genome assembly GCA_934045075.1 of Yponomeuta sedellus. Taxonomy (NCBI): domain Eukaryota; kingdom Metazoa; phylum Arthropoda; class Insecta; order Lepidoptera; family Yponomeutidae; genus Yponomeuta; species Yponomeuta sedellus. Next base: position 5,826,125 of record OW203742.1, on the reverse strand, counting down.
GATGTATTAGCAAAGGGAAAGATAAAAAGTACCCGGAACCGGCGTGCGCGCATGCAACGACTTATGAACGTTGATGAAGCGAAGGTGATCTGTCAGGATCGTGGCAAGTGGCAGTCCGTGGTGTCTGACTACCCCTCTGGGATACAGGCGTGAGGTTATGTATGTATTATTAATTAATACTTTTTATTGTACTGATTCAACAGACTTAATGCCATTATCATATTCTATGAGAGTTGGAAGAAATATTGATCATAAATACAGATTGTGATATCAACCATTTGTATTTCCCCACTGCTGGGGCACAGTCTATTCTTGCATCGTAGGAGGGTCAGGTTATACTCCACCACCGGGCCAAGTTCGGGTTGGTGGAGGGTTGTAAAACAATGTCAGATTTACAATAAAGATTATTCTTACAATATTACCTAGTTCAATAGTAAAAGTTCAACTTCAAAAAGGCAATGTTTTTTTTTCTCGGCACAAGTCGGAACTTGCAAATTAAAAGATGAGTCACTCTCTTGTGTAGGCATAATTTTTATTAAGGCAATTTGGCAATGTTCCTGAGGCAATCGATAAGTTTTTACGACTTTATCGACGTTGTATTGGACCACCTGGCTGGTCGTTTAATCTGAAGTGTTGACAAGATAAGATGATTCACCTTTGAGAAGATGCATTAAGATGAATAACAGAGATTAGGTAAGTTAGTTAAGAATGCTTTGCTACGATAATGAATTACAATGACGGTGTAAAGCATCGTTTATTTAATTAATGCAGCATAATTCACAGTTTCCTTGATGTAATATACAACTCAGATAGATAGATAGAGAACCCAGAAAATGAATGTAATGTCGTGTAGGATAGTACAAAGTACAAATGGGTGTTGAAAACTGTGCCGGCAGTCTATTAGTGCCATCGGGTCACGCTTCCGATTCGCCTGTTTACTTCGTCTACTTCTTTTTGCTGGGATGGGATCGTGTAACATGTTTTTAAAGGCGATTGCAGGAATGGTTTTTTTTGTATAAAATACCAAATGTTAGTATTCGAAACATAACACAAGTCAGTACCAATTGACACCACTGATCATTAATGTAACGATTAAAGAGCCAACTTCGAATACAAGAAATCCCTGAAAGCTTAGAAATATGGAGCAATGCAATGAACATCACATATTGTTATATTTGAACAGTGATCAAATATAACAATAGATGACCAAGCAGTGAAGAACTTAAACCAAAACGCAAACATATTTTAACGTCACGAGTAAAAACTTAATTTGGCAGAAATGGGTCGACGTTAAATTGAAACACAGACGATGGACTCCGGTCTTGCATCTACAGTTAAGATTGATGATTTGACGATGACAAAACCTGCGGCTTGCTGCAGTGTAAATTGATGAAAATAGGCTATCGGACTGAAGGAGAAATACAACTAAAAGATATTATGTTGTTAAAGGAAGAACCTGAACAAAACCAGGAAATGTTAAAATTACCTGTCCCAAAAGCCTTGATGTCCCCACAATATCAATAAAAATACTCAAATCAAATCAATTTATTTCAACGTAAAGAATTTACATTTTTTTGCTGAATGTCAATGTAAAATGTAAGCCGCTTCCTTCGGGCAGTATTGTTTTCGGACATGTTTTAGACTAAAAATTGTAATCTTTGTTTGAAACTGAAGTTCATCAATTCTTCAACGGTTGGATGAGGGTTTCTTAAAATAATTTGGGTTCCATCTCTGTTCTCATTTATCAGCCAATGATCATGTTTACGTAGATGAATTTAGTATAAGTATCCCGAATTTCAAGCAGTGTTGGTGATAACCACACGTTCTAAAATAGCCAATCTCTTTTACGTCTTTTCCCAATACTTCATCAGCCGCAAGTATTCCAGGTAGCCGGCGTATTATGATATAACGGCGTCGCACGCAATACCATTGTATTCGTCGTGACTAAGATTGAGTAACAGACACAACTTGCTGCAGTCTACGGGGGCGCAGACCAGTAGCTCACAGAAGCTTGATATCGTGCGAAAGCTGGCTATTTGTACTGGGGGCGTCCGGATTAACCCGGACTTGTTTAGTTACTTCCTGCGTTGTAAGGATAATATTTACTAGTCAGAATTTATAAGTGTTTTCTACTGTCGAAATCGGTAAAGTTTATGTCCCAACAACAACTGTTAACTGTCGAAAGGCTTTTGTATCGACGACGGCTTGATTTTAGGAAACTGCTGTTGGTTTACTGTTCCAGAATTTCAGATAAAATATCCTGTTACTTTCTGAGCATTTTGATTCCAACACATCCACAGACTTCCGTCCAATAAGACGGAAGTGAGTGTTTTTACCGAATTTTACTAAAACTCTGATAGCTCTTTTAATTTACGTTTTTGTAGCTTTTTATTATCCCGACAAAATTTGATGTCGTGTAAGTTAGAGATTGTTATAAGCATTTGTTTTGTGCTTCTGGTACCATTTGCGGTATAGGGGCGGACGGAATGTGGCACTTTGCGCCATTGCACGCTGAAGTCATCTGTTCAATTGCATATACGTACTTACCTACATAATATTGATGGATACTACACTTATAGCTTGGGTTAGGTTATGGGCCGTAAAGTCCTGCATTGAGACAAAATGTCAACGTGAACAGCTAAAACTTGCTTTAGGAAACCGACGAACATTGCAGAGACCGTTTGCAATTTCACGTTTACTGTTTGCATCAGCACCTGGCTCTGCCTAAGGCATCCTTAAAAGGTTTAACCTTTCGCATAGCAAGCGTTGGCTGTTCCAACTTCTTGCCCGCTCCAAGGGCAGATCAAATAGAAGGGTTGGCGTCTGATTAGTGCCTTGGATCAACATTCTATGGTACACCAAAGTATAACTTCTTCTTAGCGTGTCAATGGTAAGCCATCGTGGTGAAAAGATTTGCCAATCAGCATAAGGGACTCGCTGATTGATGCCCAGAGTGCGCCAAACGTACGGGCTTAGTTAGTACGTCGGTCGGGGAGGCTCCTTTCATACACCCCTAAGGTTATGCAAGGTATAACTTTTTGGTGCAAATCCAAGATTTTTGGTAGGGTTTGAGATAAATTTTAGAACTTATTCTTAGTGTGTCGATGGCAAGCCATCGTGGTGAAAGGATTTGCCAATAAGCGTAAGGGGCTCTGAGGGGGTCTTTAGAACTGATCAGGGTCAGAGTCAGGGAAGTTTAATTGTCATCATCTGTCCAACTGTGCCCTCTGCTGGGTCTAGGCTATTTTTCCGTGTCGCCTCACCTATCGAAAACCGTTACGTCGCCGCGAGTAAAGTACGTGAAATTCTGCTGTTTGGTGAATTGAACTTTGCATTATTTTTAGTTTTATAGGGAAAAACGGGTGATCGTGCTCCTCCACTATAAAGGGAAAATTCCCGCCAGGCAGATCGTATGCCCGGGGACGGCCAGTCCAACTGTTGGTAGTCGGACGTTATATCTATGATATGTCATGTGAAACATTTTGATTGCGCGATGCAGGAATGTTGGAGTTTGTAGTGCGCGCGCATAGTTACCATGTGCTCGCCTCAGTTTCAAAGTCACGCGTAACGTAAGTGGATACGAGCACTCAGATCTCGTGATATTTTATTCGTGCCTTGTATTAAGTTCGCTTTGATCGTTTAATTAGCTTGAGTGCGCCATTTAAGACTGAATGTTGCGGCGTGACGTCAATGCGTGCGTGCACTCGCCTGCATTGCACATGTTCCAGATTTGATTCAATAGGACTGCTTAGCTAGATTGGTACTCCGTTGCACGACAATGATTTATCAGTGACTGCGTTATTGGTAAAGCTCGTAAAGCGCGAATTCAATCAAATTATTGAAATCCCCACTTGTCGCCGAGAGGATACCGTGGAACGGCCATCGTAAATGGGGGCGACTGAAAAGACGACAGCGGGATGATCTCGACAAATTGCCGGAGTGATCAGAGGTGGCAATGACCGAAACTGTTGCTCTTAATGCAGGGCTTTGCCCTGCAGTAAGACACCCGTGGAAAGGAGGCTACATAAGATATCAATCCTTTGTATGTATCCACTGCTGGGGCACGCACTGCTGGGGCACGGGTCTCTTCCTGCACCGCAGAAATGTTAGGCCACTCTCCACCACGGGGGCCAAGTCCTGGTTGGCGGAGAATTGTAAAACAGTGGCGGGCCTTACTGTCAGAAGTTATCAAGCCGCCAATTAGGCCTCTGACATGGCTTAACGACTGCCATTACATGACAGCCAGCACCAACGGCTTAGCGTGCCTTGCTAAGCACGAAAGCGCTCGGAAAAAATGCTGCTAGCTTTACAGCTAGCAGCATTTTTTCCGAGCGCTTTCGTGATTACTCACGGCATGGTCACGTGTTATCAATCGTCATTCGAAGTCCAGTATACGAGACCTATATTATGCGCCTGCATAATACCTCCGGGGGTAACATACCAATTAATTCCAATCTCGATTTACCATGTTCCGTTGTACAAGCCGAAAATAACCGGAGTATTCAAAAAATAACAATCTATCACTTACGATATGGAGACACACGTGACGATCCTGTAAAACACTCGAAAAATGCGAATTTAAATAGTGTTTGGTGGAGATTTTACAAGGAAAAACGTAACCACGGATTAAAATTAAACTGACGCTTAAAGAAAGGAATAGTGTTTTTGTGTGTATAAATAAGGTTAACGTTTTAGAACTGATTAAATGTTATTAGGTTTAGGTTTAAGTATTTATTTCTCATAAGAACAAATTACATTTCATTCACTTAAAATGAGAAAAACAGGACTATAATAAATCTAAGTAAATATTAAACATGCAACACTCCACATCAATTTGACTTGTTTTGAGAATTTACATTACACTAAATTACGTATCTTTCTATTATGTGAGCTTTTAATTGCAGCTTAAATGTTGGCAGTGATTCCGAATCTTTTATACAGTTTGGTAGCTTGTTAAACAGTTGTGCTCCTTCAAAAAGAATTGACCTTTTTCCGAGTTCGGTTCGTGGTGCAAAGAGTTGTAAATGATTTTTAGTGCGAGTCTGATACTTGTGGTGCTTTGCCTTAAATTCTATGCTACATTGTATCATTTTATGAGTAATTTTGTAAATAAGAAGACAGGTTTGATAAATGTACAATTGTTTTATATTCATGAGCTTCGTGTTTTTATAAATTGTTCTTGTAGGCGTAAGAAAATCATAACAAAAAAGTACTTTTATAAGTTTATTTTGAGCTATTTGTAAGTTTCTAATATGTGTGCCGGCCGCCGAGCCCCATATCTCTATAAGGTATTCAATATGAGGTTTTACGAGGGAATTATAAATGGTATATCGGACGCGCGCTGGTAAGCAGCCAGTTACACCACGCAACAAGCCTGTGAGAGATTTGAGTTTTGATATAATTCGCTCAATATGTGCCTTCCAAGTGAGTTTAGGGTCCAGCAAAAGACCAAGATATTTTTCTTGACTCGATTTGCCTAAGACTTCACCATTTATCATCAGGGGATCATAATCGGGAATTTTCTTGTTTTTGGCTGAAAAAATCATATAAGATGTTTTAGACGTGTTTATAGTCAGGAGATTGTATTTAAACCATTCTGATAGTTTAATTAGGTCAGCTTGTGCTTTTTTAATAATTTGTTTGATACTTTGTCCATAATAAAACAGACAAGTATCGTCTGCGTACAATGTGATAGAGCCATGGAGTCCCACCTCACAGATATTGTTCACATAGATTAGAAAAAGGAGCGGCCCTAGGATCGACCCCTGTGGGACACCACAAGTAATGTTTCGGGGATAACTTTCAATGTTTCCTATCTTAACCTTTTGTTGTCTGTTTGTTAAGTATGATTCAAACATTTGGTGAGCTTTTCCGGTAACTCCGACGCTTTTTAATTTTTCTAGTAGTAATGTATGACTTACGGTATCGAACGCCTTTTTGAGATCTATAAAAATACCTAATACTATCTTCTTCTTATCTATGTTTATTCTAATATCAGTTACTAAGTCTACTGTGGCTGACAAAGTATTCGATTTTGGGCGAAAACCATACTGGCGGTCAAACAAAATACGATTAGTAGATAAGTGTGATTCGAGTCGGTTGTGCAAGACTTTTTCTAGAATTTTAGACATAACTGGTAGCACTGATACTGGGCGGTAATCACCAGGTGAAGTTGTACTTCCTGATTTAAAAATGGGTGTTACTTTGGCTAATTTCATGCTATCAGGAAAGTTTCCATCCCTAATACATTTGTTCAGGCTCCTCGTTATGGGTGACACAATTAGGTTTTTAATGCATTTTATACTCTTTGTGTTGATCTTATCAATTCCTGCACTCGTATTAGGGTCTAGTTTATCAATGATTTTACTAATCTCTAAGTCTTGACATTCTGTGATTTCAAAGAGCTCTGTGTTGTTAGGATGTTTGCTAGTTATATTGACTGTGGTATTATGATATTCAAGTGGTATTTTATTAGCTAAATCTGGGCCTACAGTAGAAAAGAAGGTATTAAAGCACTCACAGACCTCGCGTTCTTCGGTAACTAAGTCGTTGTTGGCCGTTATAAGTTTTGAAGGAACACTACTGGTTTTATTTTTGTTATGACACAGTCTATTTATTAGATTCCACATTTTTTTTGGCTTGCTTCTACATTTCGTAAATTTTGAATGATAGTAGTTGTTTTTAGTCCTTTTTATTGTAATAGTTACTCGATTTCTTTGTTTTGCTAGTTCTGCTTTCAGTTTCTTATTCCGAGGTTCTTGCTTTGCTTTCTGCCATAAATAGTCTCTCTCTCTTATTTCATTCAACACTCTTTTGTCTATCCACTCTTCTTGTGGTTTATTCACATATTTATTTTTGGATATCTTACTGTCGTAAATGGTTTCTTTGATAAGTTTCTCTAATTTGCTGTAGTCATAGTCAGTATTTTCAAGGTTAAGTTCTTGTACATTTTTGTATAGCTTAGGGTAGTCAGTGGCTTCGTATATAATTGTTTGTTTTGGTTCATGCTTTATCTTCTTCATTTCACAGTAGAGCTGCTTATGATCTGACATGTTCGATTCAATTATGGATACTACGAAATTATTTCCTTTTATGTTTGTGCTTATATGATCTAGGATAGTTTTGCTTGTAGATGTTTCCCGGGTACAGAATTTTTCATTGACCTTGTTTAGTAATCTGTATCCATTTTCTTTTAACATGCTTTTATATTTTTGTGCATTTTTATTCTTACTTAGCAGATCGATGTTAAAATCTCCGAAAATGACAGCTCTTCGCCGGTGGTGTAATTGTTCTTCGTAGACTTCAAGGAACTCAGGTATATGTTTGTCGTCTGGTTTGTATACTAACCCAATGTCGAGTGCGTACTTTTTTATGTTTATACATATATACTGATTGCCATCAATGTACTTTTCCTCAGTTAGATCATGTTTTAGGCTGTCATGTATAAAAATTGAGACACCTCCGCCAAGTTTGTCTGTTCTATAGTTATAGTGATGAGTAAAGTTCTGTATATGTAATTGTTTGGCTTCGTCCTCAGACTTGATCCATGTTTCAGTGAGTAAAATTACGTTTATTTTATTCTGCATTGCTTTTAAGATACATTTTATCTCATCAAGTCTTCCGGTCTTAACGATACTGCGTACGTTGGCATAAAAGAATTTTAGTGATGTTGCTGATAAGTTGATGTCTTCATGATTTTGCACAACTTGGTGTAGAATATCGCTCGACTCTTCACTAAGTATGGGTGGATGTGCCGGTTTTAGTTTTTTGGTTCTTCTGCTATAATCTTGGGTGTGCCACCGATATATTTGATACGAAGGTGCATTTCACCATTTCTTTCTCGCTGTTGGAGCTCATTTCTTAATTCGCTGAGGTATTGTTTTTGCATTGGGGTTTCGTCACAGGCAATTTTGACACTGGCTGGTACTTTGTGTCTGTTGCGCAATATTTCAACTGCTACTTCTTTTGACGTAAAGATTACCTTTAAAGGACGTGTCTTTTTCGGGTTGTATTTCCCAAGGCGAATAAGCTTCACTGGATCTTCGCAGTTGTCATTCAGTGCTTTCAATATTTTTCGTACTTCTGTTTTGTCATGATCTCGGCGTTGGGTAGTTATATTGTTACACTATTTTTATTTTTAATGCACTAACCCGTGCTAAGGAACAAATTTAAAAACCTATTTAGAGGGTAAAAATTTCACCCATGCCGGGATTCGAACCCGCAACCTCTGGCTATCCGTACCAGCGCTCTACCAATTGAGCCAATGGGCGACTCACGGCATCAGTGAAATTTCGAACCTCTTTACAATATTCTCTGTATTACGTACAGGCAGCGACATCTGACTTAAGCAAATTGCATTACTTACAGCCCCGACTACCTACTTTGCAGTTAGGTTTTAACATCGGAACGATATCACTGTACCCACATGATTACACTATTTTTATTTTTAATGCACTAACCCGTGCTAAGGAACAAATTTAAAAACCTATTTAGAGGGTAAAAATTTCACCCATGCCGGGATTCGAACCCGCAACTAACTAACTGCAAAGTAGGTAGTCGGGGCTGTAAGTAATGCAATTTGCTTAAGTCAGATGTCGCTGCCTGTACGTAATACAGAGAATATTGTAAAGAGGTTCGAAATTTCACTGATGCCGTGAGTCGCCCATTGGCTCAATTGGTAGAGCGCTGGTACGGATAGCCAGAGGTTGCGGGTTCGAATCCCGGCATGGGTGAAATTTTTACCCTCTAAATAGGTTTTTAAATTTGTTCCTTAGCACGGGTTAGTGCATTAAAAATAAAAATAGTGTAATCATGTGGGTACAGTGATATCGTTCCGATGTTAAAACCTAACTGCAAAGTAGGTAGTCGGGGCTGTAAGTAATGCAATTTGCTTAAGTCAGATGTCGCTGCCTGTACGTAATACAGAGAATATTGTAAAGAGGTTCGAAATTTCACTGATGCCGTGAGTCGCCCATTGGCTCAATTGGTAGAGCGCTGGTACGGATAGCCAGAGGTTGCGGGTTCGAATCCCGGCATGGGTGAAATTTTTACCCTCTAAATAGGTTTTTAAAGTTATATTGTTATTTGGTTCATCAATACCCATTATTATTAGGTTTTTTTGCCTGCGACAACGGTCTTGAAATTCAGAGACCATGTTTTCGTACTGACTGAAGCTTGGCTTTACTTCTATTTCACTCTCTGCTTGAGGTTTTACATTAACCATCCCATTTTCCAGTGATTTAATTTTTTCCTCCAATTTTTTATTCTCTTTTTTGAGTTCTACTACGTCTTCCTTGAGTTTATTATGTTCCAGTAGAAGGCTTTCATTGGATTGCTTGATTTCTGTTATCTGTTCCTTAATCGTAGACATATCTTCATGAAGTAGATCCAACTTTCCGTTTTGTTCTTTAAATAACTCTTTGAAAGCCTCAAACAACTCAGTCCGAAAAGAATTAAAGGTATCTTTCATATCGGAATCAGTATCCGGTTGTTTGCGTTTTCGCATGGAAGATTGGGGCATCGTACTTACAGTTTGCACCAAGTTGCTGAGGTCAGGCTCTGAAAATGCCATATTTTTGCTGGGAGGCGATCTTTGTAAATTCATAGCGCCGTATTTGTTATCAAAAACACGAGCTAAAAACAGTAACACAACAAAGTTTGGCTTCGCACACTAATAAATGCCCATCGATCGCCGCCGGTTATCGCGGCTGTGAGAAGAACGTCGTAAGCGCCACGAAATCCGTGTCGCTTACGCGTTTTTATGAGACACTTCACTGTTGATCGCTGTAGGTAGATTCTAGTTCGATTTAGTTGACTATTTCCACCAAAATCCTTTGGTACAGTTTATTAGGGCACTGTTTATTACTATCACTCCACTAAAAACGTTTAGTTCTAGCTCACAACACAAACTCGTCCATAAAAAACAAGTATTTACACTTCTAAGCTAATTAATTTCTCAGGAGCGTTTGACTGACGTGTTGCACACTTAGTTCGCGCGGTCGGTATCTTTATCGGTATTAATAAATAACATTCACTTATTAAATGAAACTACGTCTCAATTTTCAGTAATTTCTGAATATCATTACCTGCCTCGGACAACATTATCAAAGTATTATTTGTAAATGTACAATCTTCGAGGCGGATGCCAGAAGAAACAGCAGCCTTTATTTCTATTTAACAATTTGGAAGTTAATAAATCCTTAAATTTTTGCTGCTCAACTTTTGAATTTTCTGCTGATCAATTTCAATGTTTCTGTTAATGAATAAACTGGGGGTAACGAACTGTTTTTGTACGAGAAACCGGGGGCATGGTCGCCGGTCTCGACCGCTACGAGCCACTACGATCAAGCTGCGAGGGTCCTACACAGGGCTACCACCTTTAAAAAAACCGGCAAACTGCGAGTCGGGCCACAAGCTTAGTAAGGTTCCGCAGGATGATTTACCAGCTTTACGGAACTATCAGCTTCATCAATAATATGGAATTTGTACGAAGTTTTCCTTTGTAACTTAGTAGCCTATTACTTGATAATTTGTAGAGCCTACTTAGGTTCTCTTTCTAATTTCACTAATTGTGCTACTGGCCTGAAGGGGCGCCCTACTTTACCAAAATTTCAAATTCTAGATCATTTCGGAGAAAAAATGGACAAAAAAAATCCTTCTACATCTGGTGCACCCTGGGCAACAATCAGTTAACCCGGAGCCCGGCTATGCGCCATTCAAGCCCGTAAGCTCCGGAACTCCGGGTCAAACCTGGGAGGCAAGTCTCTAAAATGCATCTAATAGTTGTTCAATAGAGACATATTAGTCCTGTAAAGGTCGTTGCATTCACACTATCGGTAGTCTAGTAACCAATCGCATTGCCCGTGCTACTTAACTCGGCGCCTGGCGCGATCGTGTCGTGCTTGTATCGTTATCAACCCTTGTATGTCCCCACTGCTGGGGCACGGGTCTCTTTCTGCAAGAAGGTTAAGCCGTACTCCACCATGGGGGCCAAGTCCGGGATGGTGGAGGATTGTAAGACAGTGGCGGGCCTTACTGTCAGAAGTTATCAAGCCGCCCATAAGGCCTCTGACATGGCTTAACGGCTGCCCTTACATGACAGCCGGCACTAACGGCTTAGCGTGCCTTGCGAAGCACGGAAGCGCTCGGAAAAATGCCACTAGCGGTAGTCACGGGACGGTCACCAATCCTGCACCTGACCGCGCCTGTTGTTGCTTAACTTAAAATGATTGATTCCAATCACTCGGTTCGCCTAGGCCACGAGCGCTTCGTGCTTGTATCATTCTATTGAAAAACTAATAAGCATTTACGACCTTACCACAAAACATTTAGACACTTGTTCAACGGGTGTTTAACCTCAAAACTTCATAGAAAAAAAACGTTAAACTACTGTTGAACACGTGTCTAAATGTTTTGTGGTAAGGCCGTTAGACTCTAGGGCCCGGTAAGGTGGCAGCCCTGGCCCTACTCAACAGCTGACAGGCCGTCTGGGGGCGCGTATCGATTCCGCCGCGCCGCTAAATTGCACCAGGCCTCAGAGCACACCATTATAGGTCTTATATGACAGGGTAATAAGTGTGATTTTGGCTGTCCGTCGCTCTTTTTCCCGGGAGCAGGGAAGTAAGTGCTTAAGAACGAAACGGTACAAAGATTTCTGTTGAAACAGTTCCCGCCTTTGCATGTAATTTTTATCACATTGTATGTTAGTTATTGAAGTTTTTGTTAACAGCCAATCAAACAAATAAACAAGATTATTTCGAGGGATTTTGGCTAGAAGAAGAAGTTAGTAGACATAATACAAAGTCTTCTCTGGGGGTTGAAGATAAGTCCACGAAACTTACATAATTTCTCGGATTCGTCTGCGTGCGATTTTACGTATTCTAGGGGTACGACGAGTATTTACTCTAAAAATATTATTCAGTTCTATCAGTGTGGAAGATTTCATCTAAATTCTTGAAACTCTTGTAATGCGTGATCGTTTTTAAACACCTTATCAATCTTACAATCTTCTGCATTTAGATACCAATTAAAATAAGAAGATAAGAATATTCCTTATTGTACACCGCCAAAAACAACAAACACAAAATACCTCAGATTAGCATGGGTAGAAATTTATAATTTGCTACTGATTTCACTGAAAGAGGAAGACAGAATAGCCCCTTCATTTCGACCATATTGTGTTTCAAATTATGCCCTAAAGAAGTGCAATATGGCGCTCATTAGGGGGGGCTATGTCCAGCAATGGACTACATAATATAGCCTGAAGAAGACGAGTGCAATATTGACGTCAACGCAGGCAACAAACGCCGAGTTTTTTTGCAGGCTATATTATATACGTCCCACTGCAGGGCAACGGCCTTCTCTTAGAGATCGAGAGTATGGGCTTAATTACCACGCATGCCCGCCGCGCCGCGTATTGGTAATTTCAAACGCCGAGGTATGTGAACACATCAAGCACTCAGGTTTCCTTACGATGTGTTCCTTCTCGTCAGCGAGTGCTACTATAACTTCACATATGTATGTAACTCAGAGCACAAAGTCATTTGGAAAATTTCATACTCCATTTGCTAGCAGTACCTTCAAAACGTAGGTACCGTGGTATTTGTACTAAATGTGTCAGTTCTATGTTACTAGTTAGACAAATAACAACGAAGATTAGACGTTGCTCTGTAAATACGAGTCAGGTGCTTGTTACTAGAATTACTTTGTATAGCTCAATGAGTGAGCACCAATGTTTTTATTATTTAAATTGCTGAAATGGGTTGTGTTTTTATGGTTCCTTATCTCAAACGGAGAAACGGAACCCTTAAGCTGGGTACTGACCAACGTTACGAGGTGTAATGTAACATGTTACACAGCGAGCATTCATGCTGTCGGTACGTATGTAGTGTTACGGGAAAATTAGCGAGTGTGCAGCAGTTTGAGTACTTCACCCGGCAGTCGGCGAATGTTACATTACACCTCGTATTGTTGGTAGGTACCCAGCTTCACAGGAGCACTGTTGTCCGTCCGTTTGTGTCTTTATTTCGGAAACACGTAGAGGTATCGAGTTGAAATTAGGAACTTAATTATACTCAGGTCTACAGTTCCATGGAGTGGTGAAAAAATCATATTTCAAAGTTAATGCGCGAGAGGTTACGGCCCGTTATACCGCAAAAAACGTATGATTTGACACTCAAGGGAATCAAAATTCATAGAGTAGGTACTTCCCGTTGACCTAAAACTATGAAATTTCGCAAGTAATATAGTCTTATACTACAAACACGGGGAAAAATCTGAAAGCTATTATATATTTGTAATTAAATCACAAAAAAATGTCTGTAAGACGCGATTTCTACACTATTTATAATTTGTAAATAGATCTTAGTAATGCATATCCTACTAATATTATAAACGAGAAAGTTTGTAAGTATGAATGGATGTTTGTTACTCGTTCACGTAAAAACTACTGAATGGATTTTAATGAAACTTCACAATAATATAGCTTATACATCGGAATAACACATGGCTACATTTATAAAGATATTGTGTGATATTTTTGAAAAGAAAAATTATTTTTGTGATAATTTTAATGTCATAATGTTAGTTCTTTTCTACGTCACGCTAATATAAGCAACTCTAAATACTAATCCTGCGCAGACGAAGTTGCGGGCACCAGCTGTAATATTATTGACATAATATAAAGAAAAATGTCACATGCACAATAATTATAAAGTTTATAATATTGCTTGTGATATACCTACAGTACGAAACCCTCGGTGCGCGAGTCCGACTCGCACTTAGCCGGTTTTTTTATTTTGTATTTATCTATTCTTTAGTCTGAACTTACTGCATTCTTTTTCAACTATGCCTTTTACTTTAAAACATTGTTTTTACTATATTATGGACCTTGCATGAATGTAGCCTCCCCGAATGAGGTACTCACTGGGCCCATACATATGGCGCACTGGGCAACCATCAGCGAGCCCCTAACGTTGACTGGCAATCCTTCCACCACGATGGCCTGCCATCGATACGCTAAGAAGAAGCAGCACCTCAATACTACAATTTATCAGAAGTTTTAAGGTAATTTCTTTAGTGAATATTTATTTTATCATAATCATCAACCCATTATGTCCCCACCGAGGGGTAAGGGTCTCTTCCCTGAGGTATAGGTCATACCAAGTCCGGTTTGGTGGAGGATTTTATTTATTATAATATTAAAAAAATCCTCCACAATAAAAAGTAACATAATATAAATGCTATTAAAATCGACAAATAAATGTCTTTAGCCCTAAAATCAATCTAGCTCTTTCGATTGGCATTTTGAAATTTTTTTCTCCATAGAAATTACATGTGGTCCAAAGGAATTAGGGAAACTACCTAGAAAATTCAAGAAGGGAAAACTAAAATAGCCTAGCTAAAGCTGAGATCATTTCACAGAATCATGTAAGAAAGTAGAATCAAATAAGTAATGGAATTACATGTTCTTCAGGATACAAATATTTTTGTTTTAAAATTAATACTTCAGAAAAAAAAACATGATTACGTAATGCTTCTAATTGGAAATGGAATCATTATGTTACTTGCAGCAGATATCCTCATAAGTTGGCAGTGGTCTTGATTTTGATAATAAAACAATCTTTATGATCTTGACTTTGTGCCTCTTCTGAAGCGAAGTTTGCTCTTAAATATTTTATTGAAAATTTTAAGTAAACACAACATACAGTCTTACCCCTTAAGCTAACTGGTATTAAACTTGTTACAATAATGACTTGAACTAATAATACCTACTTAGTTTATGCTTTAATGCACCAACTAATTAACTATTGGTCAATGAGCTGATGCAAGTAATTTTTAATAAATTAGAATATTGAGGTAATTTTGCAAGTACATTTTATGTAACAACACAATCAATACTCGCAGTCACCCACAACAATGAGTACCTTTTACCCTTCGAGTTTTAAGAAATAACACCACTTATATTCGAATGGTACTTGTGTGTAGGCTCTCATACTAAATCTCAGTAATTAGTGAAGATTTTAACGAAGGTGAGAAGTTAAGAAGATAATATCCAATTTTCTATGATCTCATCTATAGTTTAATCTTGTCTCTCTGTTGTATTATGCTCCACAAAAGATTTTAATGTCTCTTTTGTGATTTAGGGGCCGGTCATGATCAGCAAAATTTTCAGAGGACTTTGTAAAAGTGTGTTTTACAATGTACCACTGTAAAACTTCCCAAAATCAATTTTCCTAATTGTAACATCCGATTGTATTTTCAGAACCAATTTTAACTGCTGGAAATTCTGTTGATATTCTTAAATTATGCAGTCTGATAAGTAACTATTTGTAACTATTTAGTGCCTAAAAACTAAAAGATATGGAAATATGGCATTATTGTTCATTGGTGGAAAGAAGTTTTTCCTTAAGACAAAACCTTCTTTGAAACTGTCTCCCAAAAAAAGGAAATCATAAAATTCTGTTGATCATAAATTTTGTTGAAATCAACAATATGAAATCATTTGACACTATAAAGAAAAATGATGTCTTAATGGACATAAACAATAACCCAAATCCTGGTATTGTACAGCCTACTTGGAGATATTATAGTGCAGTCCCTAAAGTATAAGAACCAACATTTCTGAAGTTGAGATTAGGAGTTGAGCATAATGAATAAAAACACAAGTTTTGTTAAATATTGATAGACTTATTTAGAAAAAGTTGACAGCACTAAAACACTCTTAAAACAGAGTTGAAACAGGATTACAAGAGGAACTCCTAGTATAAATTGGCGTTTATTCTATCTTAAGATGTCGACCAAATATAGGATGTATTAGAAAAGAGGAAGATAAAAAGTACCTGAAATTAGCGTGGGTGCATCTAACGACTTATGAACTTAGATGAAGCTAAGGTGATCTGTCAGGGTCGGGGCAAGAGGCAGTCCCTGGTCCTCTGCCTACCCCTCTAGGATACGGGTTTTAGTAGAATAAACTTTTTATAAATAAGACTGGAAATATTTATATTATGAAATTGGCGGTGCGCGAGTACCACTAGTACTTGGCCGATTTAAATGCAAATCTCATGTGAGTGAACAGTTGGTGTTACATTCCCTTATCCATGAAGGAGGCTAAGGCAGATTTTAATTGGTTGGTGGTGCGACCGAAAAGAATTTTGCCTACCAATTTTCTACCTGAGATTCGTCCCCACGATCAATTATGCATAACTTAAAGCAGAATCCTTTGCCAAACTCTGCCCTTTGTTTTAGTAATAATGATTGTTTCATCTGCCGCATGACAATGTAAGGAATACATTAAACACCGCTAAGTAAACGAAGTAACGTAAATATTTACTCACTGGTGTGTATTTTAATCCGAAAGGGGCGCGCGTAGATACACCGAATTTGTAGGCACTAGTCACTGAACTCCACAACACTTCCAATTCCTGGCATTATATAGTATTAACACAAAATTAGTTTACAACAAAAAAAACTACACTACACATTTACAGCATTCAATTTTGTAAATAAATACACAAAAACACAGTTTACGACCTTCCATGAAATTCCGTGCATTCATTTGACAGATGTCGATAAACGTAGTGGCTGCGTTCCGAAATATGCATGCGGTTTATCACACTTCTTCAACGCGTGTTGCAATGAAAACCGGCTGCATCGCGATAACGCAACCCACACACACTGGACTCTCGTTTGTTTGCCTCTTTTTGCTTTTATGCCAGTGTTGCCAGCTTTGTTTTATTTTGTTCTCAGAATAAGATTTCGTTACCGTGGCTTGCCATCTAGCGTTAAGTAGCTCTACTATTTTTATATTAAGGTGGAATGCATGGCATGCAGTTGCAATAATTTACAATAGATGACGCCACGTAACTTTTGGATTCAACGCCATCTAGTAGTGACTGGCAAATTTATATCCTCTGTGACAACTAGATTCTGTTCGACACTCTATTCGCCTTGTATCTTTTTCCTGTGATCTTATTTAAAAAATCGGGAATTTGCCTCGCAGCACGGACGTGGGGCGAGGATGGTTTTTTTCCAATTCAGTCTCATACAAAATGTACTGAAGGGACGGGACCAGGTCCAGTGAGAAAGGACGGAGCAACGCGTCTCGGCGTCTCAATCGCGTCTTTTCCCCGCCCTGTCTTTCCTGTGTGCCCCAGGCCTTCCGTGTGCCCCAGACGTTCAAACAAGTGATCACATAAGTGTGCACATGTGTGGCACGGACATTTTATGTAACAATAGTAACTTCTGTCTGGCGCCGGCATTACATGCTTATACACCTTAATTTATTAAGCTTTTTATAGCTTTTTATTGTGGTGCTGACCGCCGGCAACCCATGTTCTAGTAAAGACGTTTTCCTCTGTGCGTGTAGCAATAATTTAAAATGCGACGCGTCTAGCCTTAATTCGCAATAGATGGCGCCACTCAAAAGTTTTGATTTAGCGCCATGCAATAGGTACTACTACTACCTATTTAAACGAATGATGCACATGATAAATGATGATAGAATTTTAATTTAAAATTCATATCGATTTATGCGGAGCATACCTACGCTTAGCAAACGGCCATAAAGAAGGGAGGCGGGGCGATGGAGCGGAAAAGACGCAACGAATTTCGTTGCCTATAACAATTTCTTTAGGAATTCCATAATTCATAAACAGTCTGAGTAGTGAGAACGACATACTCCTTGGTAAGAAGAAAATAAATACTGGCCGAAGGGATATTGTTGATTGAGCGTGGAACTACTATTACAGGTCAATATTAACTACGCAACTTTAATTCCCAAGTTGAGCAATACCATCGGCAATACCAAAGGGAAAGGAGAGGGAAACTTCGAAGGGGCGTGCTGTTTCATCACGACCAGTTGCGGTGGCTGCCATGCAGCAAGCTGGCTTTGAATTGGTTGACCACCCCCCTTATTCACCCGATCTGGCGCCTAGCGATTTTTATCTGTTCCCCATATTGAAAGAATACTTTTAAGGGGAAACAAGTACGAAGACGATAACGAGGTGATGGATGCCGTAGAGAGCTTTTTGCATGACAAAGACAAAACTTTTTTTTGGAAGGGATTCAAGCCTTGGAAAAACGCTGGACTCGGTGTGCAGAGAGACTCGGAGACTAGGTATGTAGAAAAATAAATTATTAAGTTATCAATAGTCATTCATTATATTCTATCTTATTCTCACTACTTTTTGATCCTCCCTCGTATTATTAAACCAATCCTGCAAATGCCACTGATATCACCAAAAACACCTACTAGCTGTCGGATGATGATCTTGTCAACTACAAAGTTAAGTTCTGCAACACCTTCTGCTAGTATATTCTGCGCACCTACGAGTATTCTAATCGTGTCACTCTGAAAAAGAAAGGAAGAAGAAACAAAATAAACAGAAAATTAACCTAATATGAGCATTAGTACAGAAATAGTCGAAATACACAATATAAACGATACAATAAAATCATAGATTTAACCTGTGGTGGGTCTAAATTACCACAAAAGGCAGCTTACTGAGCATTGTGCTGAGGGAGTGAGCCCTCAGCGCCGATTGTCAGTCAGTGCCCGCGGAAACCTAATGGTAGTCTGTTAGCTTTTAGAATATTCCTCGGCTACTATCGGATATGTTCGTGTAATAGAAATATCGGAACTAATATGACACATAACTTTACAATAGTGAAGTATAAAAACCTATTTAGAGGCTAAAAAATTCACCCATGCCGGGATTCGAACCCGCAACCTCTGGCTATCCGTGCCAGCGCTCTACCAATTGAGCCAATGGGCGAATCACCGGCATCAGTGAAATTTCGAACCTCTTTACACTATTCTCTGTATTATGTACAGGCAGCGACATCTGGCTTAAGCAAATTGCATCACTTACAGCCCCGACTACCTACTTTGCAGTTAGGTTTTACATCGGAATGATATCACTGTACCCACATAATTATACTATTTTTATTTTTAATGCACTAACCCGTGCTAAGGACAAATTTAAAAACCTATAAACCTAGAGGTTGCGGGTTCGAATCCCGGCATGGGTGAAATTTTTAGCCTCTAAATAGGTTTTTAAATTTGTCCTTAGCACGGGTTAGTGCATTTAAAATAAAAATAGTATAATATTGAAGTAATTCTGAGAGCAGGAAGTAAGTAGTATTACACTCGTGTGCTTTCGGCGAAAACTGAAGCCTACTCTAGAGCCGGAGGTATATTCTAAAAGCAAACAGACTACATAGGGGTGGGTGTCTCAAATACTATCTCAAACGTTAGATATCCGACAGGACTTAGGGCCGGTTTCTAATTGATAAACACCTACTTAAATAACGTTCTGTCACGCTCTTTACTGGGACATTCAAAGAGACAGCACTACAGATAACTATATTTACTCAGCGAAATTCTGGCCCTAAATAAGCTTCGGGAATAAATACTTACTAACCTTGATGCATTTGTCATTTTAGAAGCAATAGGAGTTCCACAGGCGTGTTGGCACATACTAAATGAAACGTAAAAAATCTTTACAAAACCATATTTTATTTCAAAATATGCATTGAATAAACTTATACAACAGCTAAGGACTTTAGACCTTTGCACCACTTTCACGTAACTTTGGCTGCGTACAATCGAACGTACAAAAATAAACTCTAATGCTGAAGTGGCAAAACAACTGAAAAAATACGATCCAACTGGATCCAGTCCATGAGATACTTTTGTTTGACTGAGTTTACACGTTCAGTCTGGCGTCAGTCAATTCCATCAGTCTGGTTAGACTGACGGCAGACTGATTGTCTATTGAGTGGACTGATGGACCAGACTAAAGGATATTCGAATATTTTGATGCTTCATCAGTCTGGCATCAATCCGAGCTTGATCAAGATCGCGGGCTAAACTGACGCCAGACTGAACGCGTAAACTCCGTCTTTCACACAAAACAATGATGTTAATACCTATTCTGTCCTTGTCACAGACCGTAAGTTATTCCTAACACACGACAAAACCTATAAATAACATAATTTACGCGCTCTTTATGATATAGTTGGGGTACATAGCATAGTTGATAGGACATAGGGCTCCGCCCTGCAGTCTTCGTTTCGCTTACTGGGCCTTGTAGACTCGCACGCAGGTCACGTCCTTGGCGGTCATGGTCTGAAAAAACGGTGTTGGTTTATTTGTGGTCGTTTTCTTGAAATGATTTTTATGGCTAACCCATATTTACGGAGAAAAACAACTTTGGCCTTTAGCATCTACGTAATGACATTAAAAAGTTAAAATTACTTTGCTAAATTCCGCCAAAAATCCCACAAGCACAATGCGGTTAGTTAATGCACCGCCCTTCCTCCCACTTTTTCAAGCAGAAGCAAGACACGAACACACCACCACCGACACCAATACTTGTGTGAGAAAATTATTTTCTTCTTCCGCTTGAAAAAGTGGGAGGGAGGGCGGTGCGTTAACTACCCGCATGGTGCTTGTGGGATTTTTGACGGTAAAGCTTAAAACAACAGAATCAAAGTAGGTATTCCGGGTGGATGTGATTCTATACCAAATGTTCTTTGTCATAGACCTAAACCATGAGTTGTAGTTTTATGAAACAGGCCCTGGAGTCCAGAGGCGTGAACACCCCCTAGTGCCGGTGCCTTAGTTGCGATTGCGATGCGGTTGCAACCCTGTATGTCCCCACTGCTGGGGCACGGGTCTCTTCCTGCATTGCAGGAAGGTTAGGCCATATTCCACCACGGGGGCCAAGTCCGGGTTGGTGGAGGTTTGTAAGACAGGGGGTGCGATGCCAGATAACCTTCACGTGTACCTCACCGCTTTCCGTTCCATCTGATTCCATGAACCAGATGGAGGGGCAAGTGTTGGGGTCGGTGCACCCTGAGCGTTAGTCAGTAACTTCTTCTTGTCGGATCTTACTGGCTAACGGCGAATAATCTGGCGGGAGGGGTCGCGTGGGCCCTGTTTCACTTTGTGGAGCGGGACCCAGGCGACCAACCGATTGAAGGACCGACTGGGGGGGGCGCCGCTGCGCGAAAGCGCGCGCGCCTCGTACCAGTCGGACCAGAGTGGCCGTGGGCGGAGGGTCGGGGGACCCTCTGCCTCCATCACGGCGGGAGGGGTCGCGTGGGCCCTGTTTCACTTTGTGGAGCGGGACCCAGGCGACCAACCGAATGAAGGACCGACTGGGGGGGGCGCCGCTGCGCGGAAGCGCGCGCGCCTCGTACCAGTCGGACCAGAGTGGCCGCCGGGACGCGGAGGGTCGGGGGACCCTCTGCCTCCATCACGGCGGGCCGGAAGGCGCCCTTGCGTGTTCCGAGGGTGCCTTCTGGCACGGAGGGAGCCCGCGCGGTCGCTCACCGCCTTCTCTGCTTTCAGAGAAGTGCTGGTGGGCGACGTGACGGGCCTCGCGTGTGGGGCGTGTGGGGGCCAACAGTTGACATTGGCCCCCATGCGCCCCAACGAGGAGGTGCGCCGCCCTCTAATCCCATTGGACCACACAACAATGGGATGGAGGGGGCGGCGCGTTGGGGCGTGTGGTGGCCAAGGGGTTCGCACTTGGCCACTATGCGCTCCAACGAAGAGATGCGGCGTTCCCTCGCCCCGTCGTTCGGTCCGATGCGATGGGGCAGGGGCGCCGCCGAAGGAGTGCCCGAAAGGGCGCCCGCAGACGGGGTCGCGGAAGTGTGCGTAAGCGTCCCCGTGGCCCCGTCCTTTGCGGTGCGGAGGAACACCCCAGGAGTTTTAGTCGGTATACCGCCCTTTTCAGGGCGGGGAGTCCGACATAACCACTGTGCTCCCCCGAGCCGGTGGTACCCGTAATTGGGGTTTCTCCTGGGTGAAAAAAAAAAAAAAAAAAAAAAAAAGGTTTGTAAGACAGTGGCGAGCCTTACTGTCAGAAGTTATTAAGCCGCCCATAAGGCCTCTGACATGGCTTAACGACTGCCATTACATGACAGCCGGCACCCACGGCTTAGCGTGCCTTGCGAAGCACTGAAGCGCTCGGAAAAATGCCACTAGCGATGGTAACGGGACGGTCACCCATCTAGCACCTGACCGCGCCTGTTGTTGTCTAACTCGAGTGATTGATTCCAACCACACGGTTCGACTAGGCCACGAGCGCTCCATGCATTTAGTGCATGGATGCTCCATGGTTTGCATCCATGCACTAAACTCGGATGCATTAAGGCGACCTTGCAACTTAAAATGTAGAGGTTGACGTGCGGTCGACTGTAGTAAATTTTTCAATAGGCCACAGGCTCAGCCTAAGTTCTCCGACCCGTAGCAACCCGAGAACATTCATTGCTACTCACGGCCTTCATCTCCTCAGGTCCGAACTCCCTGATGTAGGTGACCTCGAGCCCGTCGCCAGACTTCTGGATCTGCTTCAGAGTGTTGTTGCCGTCGAATGTGCACAGACTCTTCACCTGCAACCAGATTACAGAGGAAACCGTCACTTCACTGTACAACGGTCAGTCGGGCACATATTAAGTCTATTTCTCCTTACTTGCCCAATTTAGTAAGCAAGATTCTACCGGTAAAGTACCTATGACTTTTCAGTTGAAAACTGCCATGTTCCCATAAATGACACGGTCACTACCTGCGACACTATTTTAGATAGCATGCTGCCAAATTTATAAACAAAGTTCATGAATTTGCGAAAAAAATATCTATTTTGGATGAAATATCAATTTTAAAAACCTAATTAGAGGCTAAAAATTTCACCCATGCCGGGATTCGAACCCGCAACCTCTGGCTATCCGTGCCAGCGCTCTTTCCAACTGAGCTAATGGGCGACTCACCGGCATCAGTGAAATTTCAAAACTCTACAATATTATGTATTACGTACAGGCAGCGACATCTGGCTGAAGTAATTAGCATCACTTGCAGCCCCGAGTACCTACATTGCAGTTAGGTTTTTTTCGTGCTTTACATACTTAGTTTAATTTTCGTGGAATTTTTAGCCTCTAAATTGGTTTTTAGAATTACCTGTTTTCGTACCAAACTAGGATACACTTGTTAAAAGGAAACCACACATAATTATCTTCAGACCAACACTGCCCACTGCTGGGTATTGGCCATATAAAAGTGAACATCACAAACATGAAAAACATTGAGTCCATTTGAACAAATCAAAGTAATTGAACACGCGACCTCTGGCATGTTAATCAAAGGAGAGCAGTCGCAACATTACAACAGTCGGTCGATAAACGATCTAACAACCAATGTACCTATTGTTTCTCTCTTAAATTTATTATTTCTCTCTCTCTCTATTGGGAAAAGATGGTCAGAGCAGAGTGGATATTTTCGCTGCCTTACCTATTGCATTTTTTTTGTACAAAATATTTGTGTTGTTTTGGCTTGTTTTTCTATTTCAAAAACCTATTTAAAGGCTAAAAATTCCACCCATGCCGGGACTCGAACCCGCGACCTCTGGCTAACCGTGCCAGCGCTCTACCAACTGAGCTAATGGGCGACTTACCGGCATCAGTAAAGTTTCGAACCTCTTTACAATACTCTCTGTATTACTTACAGGCAGCAACATCTAGCTGAAGTAATTTGCATCACTTGCAGTCCCGAGTACGTTACTGCAGTTAGGTTTTACAGGTTAGGTTGTTTTTAGGTTGTATTTCTATGGGGATATCCTTGCCTGTTTACCATAGCACTGGGTATCCTATTTTGAGGCCAGGGAGCCGATTCTCGCCCATTGAAAGCGTAGGCGCAAAATAATCGAAGGCTTAGACATTTGTCGCATAAAATTAAGACAAGTTAACTCGAGTCATTAGAAATTATTTTCTCATTCGAATTCAATGTAGCCTGTTCAATGTAAACCTGAAAATACAGGTTTTGGCTGTCGCTCGACTTTTTATGTAGTCGAGTCAGAAACCTTAGACTCGTATACGAATTATTTGCCAGTGAAAAGAGAATTGACTCCCTGGGCCTAGATTCTGCTAATGCACTGTGATATAATGACAATTGCTTGAACATGGCGATTTAATTTCGTTGCTGCTTCAATTCTACGCGGGCAACAAATACAACCTTCTGGGCGTGAATGGTAGGTATGAAACAGCACCCCACGTGACCCGACCATGTATTTGTCATGGTACTATAATGATAACAGAGTCGAGGCTCACGGGTGTGACCACGTAAGGCCTCCACTGCGTGGAGTTGTCTTATATAGCCAACTCCAAACTGTCGAAAGCAAACCTATATATTATCTCAGGATCTAAATCTGAATGTACTTCTATGTCTGTGAAATCCTTGTCTGGTCTGGTTACCATAAGACGGCCTCGGTAGCGCAGCCGTTTGGCACGCTCACTGTAAATCGAAGGTCTCAGGTTCGATCCCTGGCCGGGTCAAACTAGGAAACGAACTTTTCTAGTTTGTCTCGGGTCTTGGATGTTATCTATGTATTTATTGTATTAAATCTATCGTCGAGTTAGCACCTATTAGACAAGTCACTTAGTTGTACTTAGTATAGGGCTAACGAGATCTATGTAATATGTCCATGAACATTTATTATTATTATTATTAATTAGGCTACCTGTTTAGGACCATGACAAGTGATTCGAGACCAGTGTCTATCTTGTTAGTGCATGACAGATACATAGTCGGATCACGTGGGCTGTTTTTAATACCATTGACGCCTAGAAGGTTCGATATATGTCCGCGCATAGACTTGAGGCAGCAACGAAATTAAATCGCCATGTTCATGCAATTGTCATTGTACCACAATGCATTAGCAGAATCTAGGCCCGCGAAATGTGTTGTCAAGCGACCAGTTTGGGACCAGAAAGTTTGTTGTGTGAAAGTGATTGCGATATCAATCCTTGTATGTACCCACTGCTGGGGCACGGGTCTCTTCCTGCATGGCAGGAAGGTTAGGCCATACACCGCCAAGTCCGGGTTGGTGGAAGATTGTGAGTCAGTGGCGTGCCTTACTGTCAGAAGTTATCAAGCCGCCCATAAGGCCTGTAACATGGCTTAACGACTGCCATTACATGACGTTAGTTATTTATCTTTTAATAAGAATATTTTGGATGCGGCAAGCTGAAGACAGGGCGCTATGGCGCTCATTAGGGGAGAGCTATGTCCAGCAGTGGACTGCATAATATAGCCTGAAGAAGAAGAATATTTTAATTGACCAAAAGAATACAAAATAGGGCTAAGTTACATAGGACTGATACGTTTAATAGCACAAAAACATACAGCATCTGCTACGGAGCTAGGCTTATTGCCTTATACCTAGTAAGCAGCGCCTCATCCCAAAAGGTATGGTAATTATTTAGAGGGCGTATTCGTACATCATTTAATATCACATAAATGACACTCCAGCACATAGTGTCTTGCGTACGTGTCTGCTTAGAAGTCTATGTTTTTATTAAATAATGATTGTTGAAACGGACGTTGGGAGGCCCGCGTCGCGAGTCGTGATCCTATGTTATTAAAAAAACACTACGTGGTTCTGCTGCTACTTCGCATTATGTAAGGCACAATCTGCTCCACTCGGAGTGACGCCTCCTTGTTAGATTATCGCACTTGAAGCACAGGCAATAAGCACCGCCACTGTGTAGCTGACCGTACGTAATAATGGCAGCCATTAGTCACTGCTTTGGTAAATTTTGTAAATCCACGTTTAAAAATCATGGTTAACATAGTTACAGCATTGAGCCTGATTACTTTAAAGCATACGTGGAGTATGGCCTAACCTTCCTGCGATGTAGGAAGAGACCCGTGCCCCAGCAGTGGGGACATATAAGGGTTGATAACGATATAACTTTAAAGCAATTAGAGCCAATTGAAGTTTAATTGGCTTATACTTATGTTTAACTAGCTGTGTGCCGCGGAGTTTCCCGTTGTATATCGATTCTCCCATGGGAATAAGATATTTTCCCGCAGTAAAACGCAGCCGATGTGTTAATCCAGGGTGTCAGCTAACTCCGTACCAAATTTTATTAAAGTCGCTACACACACTCACTAACTTTCTTTCACCTTTATAATATTAGTGCGATGATTATTAGACATAAGCAAATAACGCAAATCTTCCAATTTTAATGATAGAATAATAACTTCCACACATAGAACACAATCACATGTCCTGGCCCCTAACTAGGGCTATGGTAACTAGACAAGGACTTCACAAACTTGTCAATACACCCAACTACATTTTGTACAAATGTGCAAAATGTACGGCGGCCCACGAACTCACGTCCACCAGCGTGGTAATCAGTCATGATACCGTTAGACCGATAGCAACTCTTGCGATACAGGAAGAGACCCGTGCCCCAACAGTGGGGACATATAAAGGGTTGATATTTAATTGGGTTGGGCTTGAGTGGGAATCGCTTGGTAAGGCGCCCTCAGAAGGCTGTTGGCTAAAGAGCATACAAAAACGGACATTTGAGAGCTGTAGAGGAATTAGGAT
This sequence comes from Yponomeuta sedellus, assembly GCA_934045075.1. Classification (NCBI taxonomy): domain Eukaryota; kingdom Metazoa; phylum Arthropoda; class Insecta; order Lepidoptera; family Yponomeutidae; genus Yponomeuta; species Yponomeuta sedellus. The sequence continues at coordinate 5,799,723 of OW203742.1, read as the reverse complement.
CTAAAGAGGAGGAGAGGCTCTGCAAACAATGCTTCTAGAACCCACCTTGACGCCATCGGCCCTCTCGTCGTCAAACTCCACTCCCGGCTTGAACTTGGTCTCCACGGTCTTGAAGGTGCTGGTAGTGACGAGGATGAAGTTGTCCCCATCCTTCTTGAGCTCCACCACCGGCGTCACGGCGTTGGCGGCCGTGCGGGTGATCAGACCCACGCCTGCAAAGACGAGAGGAGGTGATGAGAAGGCTGATATGAGATAGGCGGGTCCATACAGACCGGAATACTTGAATTACACTTTATTGCACACAAACATTTCACAGGACATTGCACAAGAACATGTACAAAGGAGAGTTTATCTCTGTAAGAGACTTCTTCCAGCAAACCTTACAAAATAGTAGAAACAGTAAAAAACGGGTCCATTTGCGCACAAAATAAACTACGTAAACTACAAAAGTCTTAAATTACAACCTATTTCGCAAAACAAAAAATTAAATAAACTACATAATTCACATACCTACATAAAATACAGATATATAGCTCATTCTTACAGTACAGTAAGACCAGCCACTGTTCTTGCAAGCCTCCACCAATCCTCACATGGCCCGCGTGGTGGAGTATGGCCTATACCTTCCTCAGGGAAAAGACCCGTGCCCATTATGTCCTCATCGAGATGAGGATAATGGGTTGATGATGATACCGACTGCACACAGAAGGTTCACTTCTATACAAAACGTTCTGAAGGGACGGAACGAAGCCCACACAAACAGTACGTAACTATTTGCCTCTCTCCCGCACAGCATGGATGACATTACAGTGAAAACGAGAAGATTTTAGTTGTCTAGGCTCTATGTATATCTATCCCTTTAACGGGCAGAGTAGTATACCTTTTTCATTGGTTTTGAGACTTAATTTCAAAGTGTTAAGGTTCAATTCATGGTGGGTTAGACGCAGCCTGGTAAAGGGTGTTACGTATATGGTTATTAGTTAGTGTGGACATTCTAAGTGTTTACCGATTGTCTTCATGAAGATGTTGAAGTTTACAGACTGCGCCAGTTTGTATTTCCTGTGTAGATATTTGAAATTAAAGTCCATTGTATCAATTTTGTTCAGGAACAAAAACATTTAGTTATTCGTTGTTTTTTCTCAAAAATTATTATAACCTCAAATTAAACGTAGTGGTTGTATTCTATTTGCCTCAAATGAGAGCTGAGTCTTTTTAATCTGTGATGAGAGTCGACGAACGACCACAGACTACTTATATCTTAATTTGGGTGTCCTGCCTTTTCGCAGAAAATTGTTACGCTGATTGTCACTTGCCAACCAACGTTTCACCTATTTTTTACGTTGACAACAAACGATTTACAAATTTTTGTATCGCAATGTTTAATTTAGTAGGATTATTGTTAAGCTGATTAAGTATTATAAAGACACAAAACCTTTTGGGAATTTATTATTTGTCAAGTCTTTTACTAGGCAAACAACTATTATATGAATAAAGTTTCGTCAGTGTAAGTTCCCTTTTCATACATTGATTTTATGATAAAAAAAATTATTTGGGAATGGAAATATTACTGGCTAGAGGGGTGGCCGACGAGACTCAATCTGCGACAAAAATATAGATGCGTCGAAGCGCGTAGCGTAGCGGAGCGCGAAGGAGCGTGTTAGGTTGAACATGTAAGATCGAAGGTTCTCTGCCTTTTTGCAGAAAAAATTTTGGCCGACCGAATGAATATTACGCGTAAAATATACGCTACTTAAATATGCGCTACGCTAGTTGGGATTTTGAAAGATTTCATTATAAAAAGCAAACCAAACAAACAGTTGGCAACTACGAGGTTGGGAAATCAAAAAAAAAATATAAGAATAGTTGGCAAATGATTATTCCGCAAAATAATATTATTTGAAACGTTAGTTGCCAAATGATAATCGGCCGAAAATGTTTCTGCAAAAAGGCAGAGAACCCTTAATTTGTGACATATTTACAAGTATAAGTCATTTTTAATAAACGTTATCAACTGCGTAATCCGATAATACGACGGCACCTTGATCAGAAACCGCGAATTTCTTTTCACAAAATAATGGATTATAATTATTATTTATTTATTCCTAACAACACTTGAAAGTTACCAATCAGATGACCCGTGCATTTCCGCGCAACCCTGCCACATAGACATACTATGAAAAGACAGAGCGCGTCGAACAAAATTCCGCTCAAAAGCGAAGCGGCATGCGGCACTCACACACACACATACACTCACACACATTAACGTAACATATTATATAAAAAAAAAAAAGTAAAAGGCCAATATTATATTAACGTAACATGTATGCGCTTAAGACCAATGGAATAAAAACCATTGAATCATAATGTCTCTGATAACCTTTAGATCATGCAGCCTAGAACGCAGTATCAACATCCTAGGACTTAAATCGATTTGCGCTAAAATCGTTTAAAGTCTTCGGTTGTTGATCCTAGGTTCTAGATTGTAGGTTCGAAAAATAGTTGTAAAAATGGTTTACTTACTTTTTGAAAAAAAAAAACGGTAGACATCATATATTTAAATAAATGTAGTACCTAGCTATTTTAGAAACTACGGAAAAGAACCTATGTCTTCAAAAACAAGGTTCATGATTTTTATTTATCACTCCAATTAATTATTTAGGATCTTCTTGTAGAATTTTATTGTAAGTAACGTAACTTTGTGTATGTTTATAATAAATTGCTGTATGTAATGGTATCCATTAGGGTCCATAGGATCCAAATAGCCTAATGCCGGCGCCAGACAGAAGTTCGTACAAGTGATCACATAAGTGTGCACTGTGTGGCACGGACATTTGTTACTATTGTCTCATAAAATGCCCGTGCCACACATGTGCACACTTATGTGAACTTCTGTCTGGCGCCGGCATAAGTCGATTGCGGCAGCTGACGTTGACAGACGCGCACAATCACAGACAACAGCTAAGCATGTCTACCAATTCGTTGCCTCACTCAAGCTCGGACTGCGTTTCTATACCTTATAATTCTATGGCCTGCCAACTCACCGCCCCGCCCTAGTATGCGATCGTTACTCCATCGGATACCGCCACTTGGTTTACCATAAACGGGCCGCTCGCTACGCTTGCAGCAACTTGATAGGCCTACCACGTTACCAGTGCTACCTCAACAACTCTAACATGCAAGGAATAAAGTTGAAAATTGTTCGCCAGGCGTAGGCAAGGTAAGTAATCCTTAGAGAGCGGATGTCACACAGGACCAGTCGGTGTACTCAATCAATCATCTATAGTATTGCTTGTCGAGAAATTAGCTTTAGGCTTAAGCTGGCGCTTCACTTGGGTGTAAGTAAAAGCATATTATTAGCTGAAGTAATAAAAAGCAGGTTTTCTAAAATCGGAGATAAAAGATTCGTCAGAAAACCCGGCAATTGATGAATAATATTTGTTAAATACCCAAATGATAAGGCTATCGGTATTGACTGTAAATGAGCCCTGTTTTCCAAAATTATTTTAAATCTTGTGGAAAAATAGCTCGCTCTGACGTCACGCACAGGTAAACAAACATCGTAATCACTAAGAAGCCACAACAAAGCACGGGTGAAGTTTACCAATGATGAGTGTTTCAGTCAAAATGGCTGGAAGCAGTATTATATATAATCTTTTATAAACCTATTTAGAGGCCAAAAATTCCACCCATGCCGGGATTCGAACCCGCGACCTCTGGCTATCCGTGCCAGCGCTCTTTCCAACTGAGCTAATGGGCAACTCACCGGCATCAGTGAAATTTCGAACCTCTACACTATTCTCTGTATTACGTACAGGCAGCGACATCTGGCTTCAGTAAATTGCATCACTTACAGCCCCGACTACCTACTTTGCAGTTAGGTTTTTACATCGGAATGATATCACTGTACCCACATGATTATAGGTACCTACTATTTTTATCTTTAATGCACTAACCCGTGCTAAGGACAATTTCAAAAACCTTTTTAGAGGCCAAAATTGGTTTTTGAAATTGTCCTTAGCACGGGTTAGTAAATTAAAAATAAAAATAGTATAATCTTTTAGTTTATTGAAAATATTGGTATTTTTTTTATAAAACTAAACCAGTGTTTTAAATCCATTCAATATGTATGTACTTTACCCTAATATCGTTAAATCTTTGATTATTTGATACTGTCGTCACGCGTATTCTTTTTTTTTAAATAGACCCGTTTATGCTCGTACTAACAGCGTGCTATTGTGAATGGGGTATCCCGTTCTCTAATCAATATCTCCCCTAGATGGCTCGGCACCGCATTCTTCAGCGGGCCCGCATCGCATAAACAGCGGCTTAGCTGACTCCAGAGACGTGCATTCCGTACCGACCGCTGCACCGAACAAAAATCTAACTAGAGAATTTTTTTCATCATCAGCCATTTGATCATTTGATGTCACTGCATGACATAGGCCTCCCTCATGGTTTTCCAAGCGTCACGGTTCGATTTTTCATTACTTTTTTTATTACTTCGACCCTTATATATATGTCACAGTAAGGCCCGCCACTGTCTTACAATCCTCCACGAAACCGGACTTGGCCCCCTGTGGTGGAGTATGGCCGAACCTTCCTGCGATGCAGGAAGAGACTCGTGCCCCAGCACTGGGGACATAAAAGGGTTGATAACCACAATTTTAGGGAATTTAAGTCCCGGTTTTTGCAAAAAAGGTAAGAGAAAATTACGATTTTTTTATAGTTGAGCTCTAGGTATTACTGTATTATAAGCCTGGTAATAAAAATATTTAATTTAATCTCCACAAATTACTTACATTAAGCGAAACCTACTTAATGTCTATACATTCATAAGGATTTGTAAATCGTGAATTATAGGTTTATAATGTCCGTATTATCACACCAAGGGTTGGCTGGAAGAGATTTCTTATGAAATAAGCTCGCCATGTACACTTTATTTTTATAATTTTTTTCTTTCTGATTTTTATGTGTGCAATAAAGTATAAAGGAAATAAGTAATATAGGGATGTATACATTGCAAAATATACGATGTTATTCATCGTCGGTACCTAATATATACATCGTATATTTTATCATACTACAGGATTTCCTACATAGGTATACTTGTTTACCCTGCGTGATAATGATAAGCAAATAGGAAATAAATTGTCATAGGTCGGCCAGGGGTCGCTCGTTCCATGAGCCGATGTAAGTACATATAGGTACCTACATTAACTGAATCACCAGTTAGACCGGCCAACAATTAATAGGTCTGTTCATTTCATAAATGAATGAATACACTATATTGGATACTGCGTAAACCGTTAGATACAGAGGAAAGTGAGTAACCATTTTAAAAAAGGTAGGTGATGAGGTTAACTTTACTTTCTGGGTACAATAAACAATTACATTTACATACAGGCACATACATTGCTTCTGGCCCCACACTAGGATACCCTGTGTCGTGGGAACCAACAGCGACACCGCAAACTTGTAAACATCCAAGATCTGGGGTTTTTTGTCCCCAGCCGGGGTTCGAACCCGGACCTCTCGCATGGTAGGCAGATGCGTTACCGCTGCGCCACAGCTCCCCGAATATTTATTCGATTATATAAAGAATATTCTATCTATCTTTATTTCTTTAGTTGACAATCGTTTGGGAGCAGCCAGGGTAGAACGCTGCACTAGTTACGCTTTTTGTAGCGCTCAAATGAACAGACCTTTACAATGAATATGCTGGAAAGTCGCAACATTTGACATTGTAAACGCGTGACTACCATTGTCGTACTACACAGGACAGTTGTCTGATTTAGCCTACTCCGAACTGTCAAATACACACATAAACACGACTTCTCTGCGATTGGAGTCGTCCAAATACTGAATCCGATAGAGTGGAAAGTTACGTGATACAAGTGCAGGACAAGTGTTTGTTCTGTGTGGAAATTGTTATTCTTTCAGCGTTGCAACGCCTGAAGAGACACTTAGATAAAACTATTTGTTAGTTATACACAAGCAAGCCTGTTGTTGCTCACTTGAGTTAAGCAACAACAGGCACGGCAACAACAGACAAAACCAAGGACTTCAATCACTTTCCTAAGCGATTTGAGTTGAGAATGTGAAATTAATTTTAGCCAACGTGCGTCTTCAAGACGAAAATTATCGTCCAACAATAGAAAACAAAATTGAAAAATTGGTCTTAATTCAGCGGTCGTTAGCTCTGCTCGCGAACGCGCGTTGTCACGTGGACCAATCAGAAGCGAGCACACCCATATTCTCACCAATGGTGGGGCGGAATTCTTTTTATTGATTCATGCACGCATGTCGGGATTTGATTGTGACTAATGAACAACGATACGGAGTCGACCAATGAAGTAATTGTCGTATTTCCTTGACTGTGAAAGAGACCGTGCAGTTGATATACTTCGGGTCAACTAGGACAAAATTGGAGTGAAGGGATATTATGAAGATCTGCAGATTAGAAACTTACGATGCTAGCGCCAAAAATGACCTCACGATCATTTATGGAAGGCGGGTGGGGCTTGTCGATCGCTGCAAGTTCAGTATTAGGGGAGATGTAGGTAATGGGAGTCACTTAAGCGGGAATTGAAATAAAACCAAAACTTTGAGTTAAATATTTGTTGCTTAAGCCCTATTATAAACTTTAGTTATTTGACTATTAATTGAGATCACCTTGAATCACTTTGGCTTAATACTTTAGGAACTATAATTATATTAAAAAAAAGTAGGTTTGATCACCATTGTCCACTCAGGTTGGCAATGGTGATCATTATGTTGACAATGGTGGTCAACACAAATCGCACACATAATTGCAGGCTGAGTCCCACCCAGTGCAATCTGAATGAGCCCAAAGCCCACAAGAAGTGCACCGAAACCACATTTCATTATCTCGCCCGAACTCGCCGCATACAAGACACTGGTTGCCAGGGTCTTCTGCATCGTCGTCTTCGTCGTCCTGACACAAGTCATCAGTATTCACATCTGACGCCGAAGTATCGTTCGACTCCTGCAGAATTTGCTTCTTTACTTTCTCAGGACCCACCTTCAGTGGCTTGCTTTTCTTTCCTATGCCTTTTCCTTTTCCTGTCACAGCTTTAGCCTTCTTTTTGTTTTCTTTTTCGACTAGGGCGTCTTTGATTGGTGTTGCTGTTAAAATCGTTGCATGCTGCTTCTGTCTTCCCTGTCGTGTCTTGAGGACAGGTGTTTTTTTAGGCATCTGGATGAAGTCCTGAACTCTTTGCCGGTTCTCAGATGATGCTGACGTATTGATTTGAGATGTTAATGCAACCGCTCGTTCAGGAGTTATTGGATACAGTTGTCTGGATGTGCTTGGCATAGGACTTTGACGTTCAATCTCAACAGTAGCTGTTGGTGCTGAGATGGGGTCAACAACTCCAGCAACTCCTACTGAAATAGAGTATGCAGTATCTTCAATAACGACAGGTTCTGATTGAAGGATTTCAGCAGCTAAGAAGTCTTCTTCTGAAAACACATCGGGATTTAAGGGGAATATTCCAGTTGCCTTGAAACCAGCTTCGCCTTTGCTCACAGAGGCAACACTCGAGTATGCTTTTTTGACCAAGGATGCCACATCATTTTCTAATTTGGTTTGCGGTGCACCCGTAGAAAACATTGGCCATTTTTTTTATAGTAACAGCGAATTCTTCTTCTATCTCAGGCGTGAAGACGGCAGTACGTCCAAGACGTGGTTCTTTAACAGTTATTTTCACGTATCTTTTCTGGAGACTTGAAAATGGGATATTCATAGTTTTCGCGGCTTTTCTTATGGAATAACCTTGTTCGTCGATGAGCTCCATGGCCTTTTTCAGATTGGCTATATACCAGTTAGCCTTACTTGTCTTTCTAGGACGAACCTTCGGCATCTACAAACAATAATAAAGATTGTTTCATCGAAGTTAGCTAATGTTGGCAATGGGGGCCAATGTAGGCAATGGGAGTCACCTGATTCCGATTGCCTACATCGGCGTAATCGAGGAACAAACAATCCTGACAGAAAAGTTAAAGTTATATTGGCAAACTGAGTTTGAAATCGCAATCTTTAATGCTATGGTCATAACATATCACAAGCATAACATGAAACACCAATTAGTTTGGTCCTTACCTTCGGATTAGTCCACTCGAAAAATTAGATCAGAAGCGCGCGAAAACTTCTTACGTCTGTTACTCTCTAGCGCGTGGCGCGGACTGAGTGCGCTGTCAGCCGTGCGCCTTTCCGGCACACAGCTAGCGTGTGTCATCATTGAAACCGCCCTCTCGCGTACGGTTTTTGAATTATTGGCGTGATCACCATTGCCAACTGACTCCAATTGCCTACATCTCCCCTAAACGGAAAAATATCAACGCACTAGTCACTGTTTAGACCGCCTTCTTGCGGATATTTTTATATATTTCTAGATATTTTTCACGGTTCGTACAGAAATGAAGTTAGTAGTTTTAAGTTTTCGTTTAAATGCAATCAAGTGTAAGCGTAACTGACGCTGTCTGTTACTATCGCCCAATCAACGTTCTCGCCGTCACGCGTGATTCACGGAATGAACCAATCACAAAGTGTCTTACTTTGCAGCACATCCTGAGCATCCATTGGTAAAGACTTATCGCGAGGAAAGGTGCTGTTTTATTTAGTGTGAATTTTGCAGGGAAAACGCTTTTATGTTTTTTTTTTATTCGTAGGTTCTGCAGCCGGGGTTACCCCATTTTTCTTTACGCAGTATCGCGAGAGCAATGTCGCCTACGAGCAGGTCGATCCTAATGCAGCGTCCTTACAACTTTTCAGGACAGCACTGGAAAATCCTTCGTATTTGTATAACTGTGATAACACTGCACATTGTATTGAAGGAAATTCGTGAATCTACCTGTAAGTTCTTATTTTGGACTAGCTTTTGCTCGCGACTCCGTCCGCGTGGACTTTTTTGCAACCCCGTTCACTCCCTTAAGCGTTAAATTTAGAAAAACGGCGAAATACGTGTTCAATCAATTTAAGTGTTGAATAGTATTTAACATATATTTTAAACTTTCGCGACTTGTACACATAGAATATTTTCGGGGCCTAGTCGCGTAGTAATTTATTGCTATTTTACCTCGACATATTATTTCTAATAATATTAATTTTAAGTTTCAAGAAAATTAGACAACTTTCTTTATACCTCCCATACAAATTTTGGCAACCCTTTTCGCCCCCTTAAGGGTTGAATTTCAAAAAATCCGGTCTTATTCCTTGCCTATCCTCTGTGCAAAATTTCAGCTTCCTAAGTTCAACGGCTCGGGCTGGGCGTTGATGAGCGAGTCAGTAAGTCAGGACTTTGAATTTTATTTATACAGATAACTAGCGATTTATGTAGCTTATCTATTTACTACGGTTACCCCAGTATAGTATAAGCTGGTCTGATAAGTAATTACAAAATTCCGTCAAGTTATCCATTTTAATGGTACCTTATCTACACATGAATAATATTATACACTTACGGAATAAAAATACACACAAAAAGTAAGAAAGGCAAACCAGTATAAATAGGTACACACGAATGAGGATAAGTTACCGTTCTGATACTTGAAGGAGCAGTTAATAACTTTCCTCTTGAGAACATTCCAGACGTCTGCAGTGTGCCGTATTGTTTTGTGGTGCAGAGCAAAATTAGAACAGACTTCCTGACGCAGAGACATTCTATTTCTACGAGTATTTAGGGTATATCTAAATTTAAGACGTTTCCAACTATAACTTAAATTTTTAACATAAATGGTTTGCTCTATAATTTTCGGATAGTACCTACCTGTATAAAAAGTCTTCTGTATAAGCAAATATCTTTAAAATACAAATTTAAACTTAAAAATTATTTTATTACTGTAAATTGAATAGTTGCGAATGAATGAACTCGGATCCTCCTTATCAGGATTTTGACACCTCAGTGGTATTTACCACTGAACTACCAATTCATGAGACTTTGATTGAACATAAGGGCATAGATATATGTCAGTCAGGCAAGCCATTTAATGGCGTGTTTATTTTCTTTTTATTAATTATTTTTTTCTGACATTTAATTTTTTTGTGTAATTATGTATAATGCCTACTTGTCACAAGTAGGCATTGTACACTTAAATATTTTTTTATAAATATTCAATTATTTTGAAATTTCGAACCTCTTTACAATATTCTCTGTATTACGTACAGGCAGCGACATCCGACTTAAGCAAATTGCATTACTTACAGCCCCGACTACCTACTCTGCAGTTAGGTTTAACATCGGAACGATATCACTGTACCCACATGATTACACTATTTTTATTTTTAATGCACTAACCCGTGCTAAGGAACAAATTTAAAAACCTATTTAGAGGCTAAAAATTTCACCCATGCCGGGATTCGAACCCGCAACCTCTGGCTATCCGTACCAGCGCTCTACCAATTGAGCCAATGGGCGACTCACGGCATCAGTGAAATTTCGAACCTCTTTACAATATTCTCTGTATTACGTACAGGCAGCGACATCCGACTTAAGCAAATTGCATTACTTACAGCCCCGACTACCTACTCTGCAGTTAGGTTTAACATCGGAACGATATCACTGTACCCACATGATTACACTATTTTTATTTTTAATGCACTAACCCGTGCTAAGGAACAAATTTAAAAACCTATTTAGAGGCTAAAAATCCCGGCATGGGTGAAATTTTTAGCCTCTAAATAGGTTTTTAAATTTGTTCCTTAGCACGGGTTAGTGCATTAAAAATAAAAATAGTGTAAAAATATTTTAGTAAAACCTCGTACAACCTAGTAGTATATCTGTGTAATTTCCTTTTTTATGTACAATAAAGTGTTCTCTATCTATCTACAACTTAGCTAAGCCGGCTAAGGAACTAAGCCGTTGGTGCCGGCTGTCATGTAGTGGCAGTCGTTAAGCCGGCCTTATGGGCGGCATCATAACTTCTGACAGTGAAGCTCGCCACTGTCTTACAATCTTCCACCAACCCAGACTTGGCCCCGTGGTGGAGTATGGCCTAAAATTCCTGCGATGCAGGAAGAGACCCGTGCCCCAGCAGTGGGGACATGCAAGGGTTGATATCGAAAAGTACATTTTTAAGGCGCTCTCTCATATCTTTTTGTATGTCTACAATGGCAAAGCATGCAGGACAAATATTCTATACTATACCATCTCTTTTAAATCTCATGTTTATCAAATAAATATCTTTTATCTCAAAAAAAACTATTTAGAGGCTTTTATCTCGTTTATCTCTTTCGCTGGCAATAAGCAACACATTTTAGGCCACCCGTTTTGTTGAACAAGTGGCCTTAAATCGTGTTTTTCATGAAATATTACACGAAACAATCGGTTTTCAATGTCAAGTTTTTCTCCAAAATAATCTAGATTTTGAAATGGACACCTAGTTTTAATTGTAACGTTCATTAAGTTGCAGTTTCTGTTCTACTTTGAATAAAACCTTTTTGATTTGATTGTATCAACTGTTTTTTTTTTGCCATACCTAGTAACGAACAGGTTTTGCGCAAAGAAAATGAAATAATTTTCAGTATAAGACGTGGTTTAATATTATTACAAAGCATAGACATTGAAGCTTTAGTTTATAGTGGCAGCCTTTTATTTTAAAGCTGTTTATTAAACGATGATCTTATTTTTATTTTATTGCGGTGTATAATATTTTTTTCCACAATGCGAAGTACCATTATTATCCCTCCGGCCGCCAGGTTCGATCGCACAGTTCGATTAATGTATCAATAATTTTAAAGTGTTTTTAAATAGGTCTTTACCGTATTTTCGTCACGTTGCACGCCTGCATCGTGAATGGAGCGGTCGGTCCCGATAATTATAGAAAGTTCAATGTTCAGATCTGTAAATTCTGTCCCACAGCCAAGAAAATTGTATTAGTGGACTAAAGAAAAAGAGGTGTGGCAGTAACGTTTATTTTACTACAGAGAACTTATACATCCTATATGTGTATTTAATCAATTCGATTTTACGGTTTAGTAGAATTAAAAACCCAATTTCCGCTTCCGTTTGCAAAATAATGAAACATACTTTATGCAAAAAATTTAGAAATTAAAGAGTACGGTTTTGCTAAGACTTTTTGTCTGTGTTAGTTAATTTCTTGCACTTAAAAGCATTGTAAAAATAAAAATTACAGTCATTTCATTAAAAAGATCTATTGTGCTTAATCAAAGGTAGTAAAATGGTCATAATTTCTGATAATATCAATAATAAAGTTTCACTTTTGGTTTCTTAAATTTTTGGACAAACTGTATATTCCAACATATAAAAATATTGAGTCAATGTTTAGGGGAAAAGGCAGAAGGCAGCTGTAGCCTAATAATTATGATGATAAGAATAAGAATATTTTATTTCCACTAACCTTACAGAGTTGATTTAAAATTACAACTAGTTTACGAATCGTCAATATTAGATTAGCTTCTGTTGCTATGCTAGGCTTGACACCTGTATTACAGCAAGCAGTGCCAATTCCCCGATAAGAATTGAATTGATGTGCCTATATAAATATATAATTATGTATGTTTCTTTATCAAAATTAATTGAATAAAAGGCCCGGTGCCACACACACACACAGACAGCCAATGCCAAGTTCAATGGCAATCGTCGAAATAGATGTGTAGAGTGAGTGTAGGCTTGAATGCGTCCTCACACTCAATTGGCATTGTAAATTACACTCAATATAGTCTGTATACATAACATCTACACTAGTCTGAATTTCATGGAGCAATTGACAAAAAATATAGTACCATAAATAACATTAACATACATACTTGACGAGTACATGAGGCACATACATTGCATCTGGCCCCACACTAGGATAACCTGTGTCGTGGGAACCAGTAACAGTGACATCACAAACATGTAAAAATCCAACAACTGGGGTGTTTTTGTGCCCAGCCGGGGTTCGAAGCGATACGGGGTAGCCTAGCAATACCAACTCGCTAACGTTGGAGAAAAACATCTTGACGAAACAGTGGCTGAAAAATATACGGTCACATTCTCAGCACTTGAAATTGCGAATCCGCGGTGCACGCTAATTAAGCCCGTACACTCTCTCTCTCTGAGAGAAAGCCTGTGCCTTGCAGTGAGACGTACAGGCGACATAAAAAAACGTATTTACATCCACAATAGATTCATAAGCTCGTATCGTCGCCAGCATTCTCCGGTCATATCTATGTGATTGCCGTCAATTGGGGCTGATTGCCGTCCATTTTACGGCAATTGCCGTCGCTGCCGGCCAATATCGCTTAATCGCGCTACTATGCCGGGATCTTCCCATGAGATCCTTTAATTGTGGTTCATTGACTCGTCCGAGGTCTGAAGGATCGGAAGTTCTTCCGTGGCAGGCCTCCCTTTCACAAAATTCTACGGTACTGTCACAAAACTACTTGTTTACTAGGATAATCCCATTACATCAAAGTCGATTAACCCACAGGTTAACAATTATTAAGACTGCTACTCAAAGTACATCGTAGATTTATGGAACCAGGCAATAGCATTTGGGACCTGTTTTATTTTAAATAGCATATGGAGATAAATGTGACTGTGTTGTTGGTGTGATGAAGATCCATTCCTTACCTTCAACGATAGATCAGATCTTAGATACCTACTATTTTAATTGTATAAACGATTTTTTTAACAATGTCTATCCTGGAAACACATACATATCTTCATCTCTCTTGTAGCCACGGATGTTTTACATCCGTGCTTGTAGCATAATACAGGGTACAAACATATTTCATAGTCTGGGGGCTGATTCATAGTACTACAATTCATGGTTTACCGTGACATTACATAACATAACAACATAACATTTACATACAGGCACATACATTGCTTCTGGCCCCACACTAGGATACCCTGTGTCGCGGGAACCAGAAACAACGACATCACAAACATTTAAACATCCACGACATCCACGATTCGTACCACGATTCGTACTTCGTACATTGCAAAATCACAGATTAATGAAGTGGGAAGAATTCGAATTGCTAGGTATATTTATCTACGAATGGAGTTCAGAATAATTTTATTTTCATTTGATTTAATTTTATCTAACTATATACAGCATTAATACTAAAAAGATTTACATATTTACAAATAAAAGAAAGGTTTAAATAAAAAAGTCTTCACTACTGCCAAAGGGGAGAGTCCCCAAGACACAGGCAGCATTCCCTCTCTGAATGGCCAAGCTGATGCGCTGGCCGAGGTAGCTACCAGAATGAATTGTAATTTTATTAAACAGGCTCCAACAGGTTATGTGTAAATAGGTACATTGTTTTTCAATTTCTAGGTTACCATTAATGTTATAAGCCTTCAAATCATTCAAATCCGAAAAGTTTTGGGAAATTACTGAGTACGAGAAACCTTACCTATACATATATAATCAGAAACATGTTAGACATTCACACATTAAAAATGTGACATTTGTTTCACATATTTAGTGAAAATCTGTTTTACAGATACAGAGCACTATTCGACAAGGACACTTTTGCAGAATTCCAAGAAAATTTGGTGTACTGTACACACACCTACTCATAAACATGACCAACATGACATGGTTCATAAAATTATGTTGGGGCCCTACGGTTGCGGCCGAACTTTCCTCGAATTAAGTAATTGTCGCCAAGCTAAATATAACGTTATCAGAAGCTTAAATCGACGGATAACGGTGCAGTTAAAAGAACTGATCCCTCGATACCGATACAATCTTTTGTAGGTAAGGAATTGCAACAGAACGCTATTCTTATAAGGAAAGTTCAATATTTGATAATTCCACGAAAATTTGGTTTACTGTAGTGGGGTGAGGTGTTTCTGTAGTACATGTAGGCGCATTTCATTTAATCTTACTTCAAAGACGACTTATGTGTTATCAATTTGTCATATTTTAATCATAATTGTATTCGCCTGGATTATAAAAATAGCAATGTTTACTTTTATAGCCGATACTGAAAATAATGTAACATTTGGGTAGCCACGCTATATTTTAATACCTATTATTATTTAGCTTAAGTATCTATGAATAAAAGCCACTTTCTTAGAAGCTTAATAACAAAATAGCTTTATGAAACTTTGTTCTTACTTCCTTCCGATTCGTTACATAAAATGTGTTTATTTTAACAATTAATGTGTTTAATTAATTTTAATTGTTACATAAACTGTAATATGCAATGAAAATAGTTTTTAAATAGATTATAATTGAAATAATTACAAAACTCGTATTGTGTGTGAATTTCCATTTATTTCCTAGACACGTTGCTAATCAAAACATTGTTTGACATTAAATTAATTATTAAAGTGTAGCATAATGAGGTTTCCATCACATCTATTATGTTTGTAAAAACATCCAAGTTTTATTTGAGTTATTGGTTTTGGCAAAATTGTAACAATCTCAAAAATAGAATAGCTTTATTAACGCTGTGCTATAAATAGGAGTGACGCCATTGTACCATCTTTTTTACCTCTGTGAAGAAATTTTGAAGAAATTATTACACCGTTATGTTGCTGATCGTATCCTGATTTTCTCTTCATGGAACCCTACGACCACGACCCTGGCCTTGCGCCGACATACACATACTTAAATATGACGAAATATAACACGGTACATAAAAATATATTACAGCCAAGTTTTCCTCGATTGTCGTCAAGGCGAAATACATACCATGTTATCTAGAGTTGAAAATAGACAAATAAAGGTGCAATAAAAGACTGATCCCACGATACCTTTGTCGATAAGGAAATTGCCGCCGATCTAGATCTTTCATAATTTCAGTGACCGTCACAAGTTTACGACATCCAAAGTTCCGAATCAGAAAAAAGTAGGTAACTTAACAACATAGCCTCACGTCCGTATCCTAGACGGTTAGGCACAGACCAAGGACTGACAAAGTACGTACTTAAGCAATAAATTAGAGGTCTGATATAAGAGTGTAGGTAGTGATATATCAATAACTATCACATGAAAACAGGATCAGCCTATCACTGGGATCAGCTACGAGTATACTTATGATTCTAGAGTCTAGAATCTAGACTACAAGCATGTCAATTAAATTTTATCTATGAGCAAAGTATCAATCATAAGATACAAAGTAGTTTTTCCCACAGCGGGCATAGAGATGACCGACTGTCCGATACGTAACCCACACATATCGTGATAATATTGCTGGCAGAGAGCCGAGCGGCACGCAGCAAAGTCCAAGGCTTATGCGTTTCCATAACGTGCGGGTTAAACGCTCATATCTTCTAACTTTCCGCGAACAACCGGCATGAAATGCAGCAAAAATTTCCCTCCGGCCGTTTTCGCTACTGCGCTTCGTAACTGGCTGCGAAACAAGAGCGTTTATTCCTTGTTCGCAACCAGTTGCGAATCAAGAAAACATTTTCCTTAGCCGCAACGTAGAGAGAGATGCGGGTTTGCGTATCATTCTCGAAGCTAGTCCGTCACATGATTCCACTGAACCCGAATCACCTGAGTCATTCTTTGGTTTGGATAATTATCGCCTAGCTTGGTTGGTTGAACTCTAAAAGTGTGGGAAAAAAATATGCGAATAAAACCTCTAGACTAGTCTCTCGCTGGCAAAAAGTCTCCAAAACGCAGACTAATACAATGATGTGAAGTTACCAACGTACCCAAAAACGTCAAGACTTACTTAGTCACGTAGGAAATGAAATGCATGAATAATCTGTAAAGTGAAAAATCTCCCTATTCGGTCGATTTAAGTCCGTCTGGGACGTCCCTTACCAGCCCTTCCAATCACATTCGTAATATATATTGTTTCGTCAATCTTTCTCCTTCATCCTCTCCACATGTCCAAACCAACGCAACATTCCTTTCTCAATTCTAGTCACTACATCCTCTTTCAGTCCACAACGTTCTCTGATCAGACTATTGCGTATCCTGTCATTCAAAGTAACACTACACATATACTTCTCAAGGACCTCATTTCTACTGCATTAATTCTACTTTCTTTCTTTTTTTGCCACACCCAAGTCTCGCTACCATACATAAGTGTTGGGACCAGCATGCAACTATGAATAGCCAATCTAGCTCTTTGGAGATGATTATGTGCAAGGCACCGTTTACACAATTTCCCGGTTTTACTCTTCTTTCTATATCACCTTCACACTTTCCATGTATTAGCAAAGGGAAAGATAAAAAGTACCCGGAACCGGCGTGCGTGCATGCAACGACTTATGAACGTTGATGAAGCGAAAGTGATCTGTCAGGATCGTGGCAGGTGGCAGTCCCTGGTCTCTGCCTACCCCTCTTGGATACAGGCGTGAGGTTATGTTTGTATGAAAAATCTCAACTCCGGGCCAGTTTCTGAATTGAGAATTTCGCCAAGGAAATACTAACTATAGTGCTGTCTCTACGAATTTCTCAGCAAAGAGCGTGACAGAACGTAACTTATGTAAGTATTTACTTAGTGATACTCAATTCAGAAACCAACCCTAAAGCTTATAATAATCTTGAGTACTTATGATCAACGAGATGGTATTTAACTATTGTATCATCTTTTTGCCTTCCCTGACTGTCTGAAACGACTTTTTTCGCGATAACCAGGGCATACATGGGCTGGCGTACTGATAATATTTATAATGAATGATGCATGTGGAATGAGCGAGCGTTTATCGGGTGTTACCTTCACAGAGAACAAGGTTACATTGAGATAATATGACTACAGACAAGCGTTGTTTTAACTTGTGAATCATTTAGCTGTTTTGCTATATATGTAGACTTGTAGAGTTATATAGACGTTTCTTTATGCTGTTCGAATCTCACCAAGTTTCGTTTTAGCGATTCGACCTAGCACATTGACAGCCACTGATTTGGGAAGGTGAGCTAGTACAAATTTTACTAAAACATCATCGATTTACTTTCGACTATTCTTTGATAGCAAACTAACTAATGTAAATAATAATATAAATTTATTTATTTCCGCACTTTAAAAGTTACAGATGGTATAAAGTTACACATACAGTTTACACGGTACTTACAAGTAATATTTGCTTGATACATTGTGAACACTAGCGTATAAACGAGGCCGGGCCTGTGTCGTAGACGCCAGTTCCTTCCATTGACTCTATCTATCTATAATCAGCCCACATCAACCCACTGCTGAGCATAGGCCTCCTTTTTACTGCGCCATTCCTCACGGTCCTGTGCTAATCTGATACATCTCTGACCCGCAACCATCACGATGACGTCTGACCAGCGTGTCGGTGGTCTCCCTACCAACCTCCTTCCCATTGACACTAGTTTATATTATTCATACAGTTTATACTTATTTCATTACTAAAAAGGAAAGTATTACAAGTAGGACAGAAGACAAAAATGTTGTTTGATGACGTGACATTACAATAGGGACCCATACAACACTGACAATACAATCCCGGCATGGGTGGAATTATTAGCCTCTAAATAGGTTTTTAAAATTTTATTGTCCATAGCATGGGTTAGTGCATTAAAAATAAAAATAGTATAATAAAACACTGACTTCACCTGTAGGTAATGTCACGCCGTAAAAGTTACATTGTATCGCACGAGATACCTCAGGTGGCAAACGAAGTCAGACGGTGTCAAAGGTCCGCTAACATCATTTGCATGGCCGTGTCTACGTTAAACAACACGAATATTGTGTATCTTATCAATGACTACTACACTGACCTGCAAAACTAAGAACTACAGCTTTAATTTCGTTTTATCCTAAGCTGAAAAAAAACTAAATTGTTTAGAGTAAACAATTTAGTTTTTTTTCAGCCACGTCCTAAAAGGATTGAGATTTAATACACAAAATTGAACCCTTTAGCGAGTCCTTTTTATTTCAATTATATATCTTGTGCACTTAAAAAGTTATTGCAGTTTTAAGAGTATGATATTTAGTTTTGTAGGCCAGTTGACATCCGTCTGTTAAAGAGGGGGCAAAGATTGTATTTAGGAAATGAAAAATTTAAATGCGATTTTTCGTGTTATATTTTGTTGATCTAAGTTTTTACTTTTTTATCGGTATCCTCTTGACAACAGACTATTGCCGTGCAGTTGATAGAACGACTATCACGGTCCTTCGAGGAGCCTCGCGATACCTCCAGTTTTAAAATTGTGTTTGTATTAACTTGTACTTTGTCGGTTCACAATAAAAATAAAAATGTATCTTTTTTTTTTTCGAACACTACAATCATGTCAATATGTCATTAATTTTAATGATATATTATGTTTTATGACAGTACCTACATACGACAGCACATGAATGTAGTCTACTTTGTTATGAATAATATGGGGACTGGAAAAAAATGCATGGGGTGCGACCACGTAAATCCTCCATTGTAGGAAGTTGTTGATTAAGCCTACTCTGAACTGTCAAATATTTTGAATTCTTGAAATATTTCTCATATTTTGACAAGCCGTCTAAATGCTTAACTCGATAGATTGGAAAGTTACGTAATACAAAAGCAGATGTCGACTATAAATTAACTTGACGTCAACTCAGAGTTGTTTGTTTCTAATGATACTGAAATTAGAAAAAAATGCCCTCAACAAGCTTCATAATTTCTTCTGTGACCTTAGCTTTCCCTGCTACCGTGCCTAAATACATTGACTATAGAATCTATGGTTACGATAACAAAAGAACTAACGAGTTTTCAATATAAATAGAGTATAAAATTTAAATTTTCATTGTTGGGATCGTGGCAAGTGGCAAACTCTGGTTTGTGCCCACCTCTCCGGGATACAAACGTGAGTTAATGAGATGCAGAGTTTAAAATTAAAAAACCACTGTTATCTATCATCGTAAAAGTGAGGTCCAATTATTGAAGATACAGTTAACGACCAAAGTCAGAGAGTAAACAAACTTATGTCACCTCAATATAACCCGAAGGGGTGAACGATTGCTTTAAATTAACTAAGTACGAGTATATCTGCGGTCGATTGAAACAACAGCCCCCTGCTGATTGACACTGATTGACGAAAACAAACAAATTAATTCGTAGAAGCGGCATTCTACTGATTGGTGGTACCATGTAGTACCAATAAACATATCGTTATGACACAATAGGAAGGTATGATAGACATGACAATGTTAGTAATACAGGTTGTTGGTTCAGAAATTTACTTTGTTTTCGAGGTAGGTCATTTTGGAAGAGAACATAACATAGGTACCAGCGAGATAGCATTAACCGTGCATGTAAACTTGATTAAAATTATGTAGGTATTCAGTAAATTGTGATATATAATGAGTTTCGTTAGCGCTTTCAATGATAGGTACTCATTAACAGCGAATGCATTTAAAATTGCGACTCTGGACATATTTAGCCAGGATGTAGATTTTATTTATGGAGATACTTGTGATCAGCCAATTACATCTCCCTAAAGTGAACTTTAAAGCTAAGTAGTAGGCATGAATGTATTTTTTCTCAGACCGAATCTATTGATCCCTAGGTTGTTATCAATTAAAGCGTTTCAAGGCCTTATACGCCACCAATGGATAAAAATGACAACTTGTTTTATAATACGTTTCTATCTAAAAGTGAACATGACAAATCTTAACAACTGTGGGAACTATTTTTAGAACTTACAGTCTAGAACCTATATTAAATAGATTAGAACATTAATCGGCCGTTTTTGGCGGAAAGTGATGAAAGTCCTTGGTTCTTGACTCTATATTTTACTGCATGTTCTAAAAATTGTTGTCACAGTTGTTAAGATATCTCAATTCACTTTTAAATAAAAACTCATTATAATGTAATTTACATAATTTTTCCATTGGCGGAGCTAGCTAGCACTCCAATCTCCTTTAGGTTAAGTCTGGACGATGGATCTCATTGATTCGTCAGAAGTGGAATGTATTGACGCTCTATGTTCCCCTAGGACCGAAGAAGTAGAAGATGTAACATAGCTCCTAAAGTATGAGGCTGAAGCGCATGGGGTTAAATCGATGGATGGCAATCTGTGAGCAAGTTATGTATAAAGAATCCCAAGGGCACCTGAAGGGTCCTACTAATTAGTCCTTGTATCTAGACGAGTTGAGAAATTCATTCATGCAATTCTCAAGGTGTAAACGTTATTATTTGAATGATCAACGTATGAACATAATTAGAGGAAAGTATCCGGACTGATTTTGAAACTTTGACCTACCTTACTATGTAGTGATCAGTCAGAATGTATAGTGAAGTCTGGTCCACCATATCCAAACCTCTCAGGTCATACCTACTTAGGTAGCAAAAAAAATAGATAGCAGTTATCAATCAACTAACACAAACAAAACAAAATCAATGGTTTAATCAGTGCGGTACAACAATAGCCGGGTTTGCCATTAAAAATACCTTAACTATTACGATTTACAATCTACCGCCCTTCAGCGGGGCGAATTTCTATTATCGATTGTAATAGAGACCCCTGGGGTAGGTAAAAACGAATTCAACTACCTCTTATTTAGATTCAGCAATTGACATTGGTGAAATCGTACGAGCTGCTGCGTAAGTAGTAGGGGTCTATAAAAACTAAATTGGCTTCATTAATCCAAGAAGATTTCAACTGAAATATCGTTGTAAAAAACCCAATCCACAGACAGGCAACACGATAATATTCATTAGAGTCATCTCGCTAACGAGTGCTAGAAATTGCGGGCATATCAAAAGCTTCACGTAACATATGGTATGACGGTGCGGACGCAAAGGAAGAACAGATAGGTATTAGTGATTTCACACAGCTAACGCCCTCATTTAGATTGCTGGAGGTACTACAACTTTTGTAGCCGCAGTGACAGCAAACCACCGTATTATTTAACCCCCTTGTTTTCCAATCGTCAAGCTCGCAATAGGCTCACTGAGAGAAAAATGCCGGGTCGCGCCGGCCGGCGAAACGCATCGATCTTCATCAGCGGATGTTACAGCACAAGAGAAAACTGTTCACTACTCACCGATCGCCTTCATGAAGTCGTCAAACTTCTCCGAGGAGCTCATTTTGTACTTTTTGTCGAGGTGGTCCATGGTTTATTTTATGTATTTGAATAAAAAATGTACAAAACAAAAACTTGTGCACCCTCGGAAGCGGCTAAAACTAGAATGAAGAAATGGCGGCAACCGCGCGCTTGCGTGCGGCGACTGAACGAGTGAGTGATGATGAGTGAATGAGTGAATGAACTAAAAATTAGCGGGTGTATTGACCTGCGATACAGTGTAGTATAGCGTTTTATTTTATCAGACTCCGCAGAGCCCACGGAGTACATGCAGAGCCGCAGGCCGTGACCGCGGATCACCCACATCTCTCAGACCACAGCTACTTTCCGAACATTTCTGAGCTTTGAGTCACTGATACAAGTTAGCAGTGAGTTACTTTGGCCGGCGGCAATATTTGCAGTTTATTTTGCTTGTTTCCAGAATTAGCGACGCATATAACATCAAAAAAGACTATAGGGGCTTTGTTCTAAAGTAAGAGTAGGTTCTAAGAGTCTGAACAGAATATACCGAATTGATATAAAAGATCTTCTTCGAGATACTTGTGTGTGTAAGATTGCAACTTGAGAAATAGGGGTGTATATTTTGTTATAGCAAATTTTGAAAGACTGACGACTTACAAAGTCAAGAAATAAAAGTGGTAGGTATTTTAATTAATTCCCTGGTATTTTAATTAATTTTTATTCCCATACTTTGTGGTCCTAAGTTCTTGTAAATAAAAAATACCTAACGATTTCTATCAAAAGGTTATTCAGTTATTGCAATGTAAAATAAAGTCGAATCAAAGTAATTCTTATTTATTTCTGACTAGGTGTTACCCGCAGTTTATCGATTTTCCTATGGAAATTAAATATTTTCTCGCAATAAAACGTAGCCTATGTGTTAATTTAGGGTGTCAGCTAACTCCATACCAAATTTTATTAAAATTGCTCCAGCCGTTTAGACCTGAAGAATCAACAAACATAAACACTCACAAACGTTCGCCTTAGTAATATTAATTTATAGTGCGATGGTAAATTATGGACACAATTGATGTGATGTACCTACCTACTGAATCTATATAAAACTGTAGACAGAGATGGATTGTAGTCTGGAACAACACAATAGTCTACCTACAAGACCTACACACGGTACAGTCAATTTATTCTTACTTGTCCAATTTAGTAAACAAGATTCTAACCTTAAAATTGAGATTAGATGCCTAAACTAGACATTTTCTCGCAAATTCATGAACTATGTTTATAAAATTGGCAGCGTGTTATCTAAAAGAGTGCTCCAGGTTACTTCATTTATGGACTAAAAAGTCACAGTTTAAGGGTAGAATGTTGTTTACTAAATTGGACAAGTAAGAATAAATAGATTGTAGGTACTTCAGGAAAAATATCAGTAAGTTTAAAATTTTTGTTGGCCAACATTACGTAAATACTAGAAATAAACATAAACTTTTGTTCCCACTATAGGCTGGCAAAGGTTAGTACATCCTTCATGGGGCACATGGTAAACGCTTCTATAATAAAATCCTGAAGATATGAAACGCGGTTCAAAAATGTGTTTGAAAAAAATGACACTTTGTGCCAAAAGGGCTACTATAACATAAGGATTATTAAGATGACAACGATGTCTGGAATTAAAGCCAGTACAGTGCATGAATTCCATGTTTTATAATAATTATTTAAACTCTGTTATTTAGGCTTTGAAATGTCTAAGTTTGGAGTTTTTACTACAAAATGATCTAGATTTTGATATGGACACCTAGTTTGAGTTGTAAACTTGTAACGTTCATTGAGCCGCAGTTTCTGAGCTACTTTGAATAAAAACTTTTCATTTAATTTAATTTCATTACTTTTTTACCCCGAAAAAAACTTTGCACGCTCAACGCGGGCAACAGCTAGTATAAAAAAAATAGGAATGTAAGTAAAACTTTTCGGTATGTAACGAGCCAGTCACGTACAATTCGTACAAACGCAAAACATTCAAGGACGCAATTTGGACATCACGCCACATCTAACGTCTCTTTCACTCCTACTTCCCTTCATGAAGGGTGTCCCTGTCATTCCGACAATTCAATGTCGGTCGTTGCAGGGCGCTGGGTCCGGAACCGGTAAATCCAGACGCACCTGCGTTTATTTTCGTTTTTTAAATCGCTATGAAACATTGCGATCTCATTTAAATAGTGCCTCGATTTACTCTGTTACGGCTTATGAGAACGACTACCAAAACTTTTTATTTGACCATAATATTATGTAACAGTTATGATTATTTTTAAATATAAAATTTTTGCGATACCACACGCTAACTGTGAAGGAAAACATCGTGAGGAAACCCGCGGCTTGGTTCACGTATTGACTATTCTTTCAGCTAGGCCGACTAAGCTGTCAGGATGGTATAGGTGCTGGCCAAGCCTACACCATCTAAAACCATGTCAGGTACTACAGCATCCGAGTGGTCCCTTCACCCATGTAGTGTGAGTGAAGATGCCATTGGACGCTGCATAAATCATCTCATTACGTATATGCAAAGGCCATTAGATATTTGCGGTGGGGACGCCGTGGTTAGTTAGTTAGACCTGAGATTTCCGCACTTGATTTCCCAGATGATTTCACAGATTTCTCATTGTACGTAGCAAGCGCTGAGGTACGTTAACACTGAGACACTAGGGTTTCAACTAACGCAACTATAACGAAAAAAGCGTAACAATTCCTGGTGGAATTTACCAGTCACAGATAAAATATATAAAGAGTTCCTCGATCTCGTATTTCCATTACAGAGCACAACAAAGAAGTTTTTCTCTACATAAAAAAGCAACGAAGCAATGAGGTTTGATTGTGTAGTGTAGATTTAGATTGAGTGTGAATATTTTTGTTTTTATTGTGTGCTGAAAGGCAAGTCGGGTTTGCTGTTCCAATATTTTTTACTGTTTGTAAGCAATAATTGCAATCAACATAATTAATATGCCGCTCCGCCCGCTTCACTTGCTTCGATATATGAATTCACAAGCGACTAAACATATCCCTGCACTGCAGGTCTTGGCTTAAAGTTTTTTTCCATGACATGGGGCTTCACCCCCGAGCACTCTTGGTTAATTTATTTGTGAACAAGTTTATTTTTTTGACGTTCATTGTATTAAAAAAACACGATGATAGTTATTGAAGAAAATTATTTTATACGATGTCGGAAATACCTATTATGAAAGTGTCTTTGAAAATACAAATATCCTCCGGGAATTTTTATTCCAATTGATTAGCATATCAATAGTTGTGTTTGCGGTATTATCTGAAAGTATCTAATACCTGAAAGTATTCTGCGTAAAAGCAGAATACTTTCAGGTATTATTTCCGGTGTAAGAGCAGAATTCGGGACATTTCGGAATTCCGAAAATACATCACATCACACGCGTTTATTTGCGTTCGGAATAGAAACGCTTTGTTGAGATACTCTAGCTATTAAGTTCAGACCGATGGCTACCAGTGAAAGTATCATGGCGCGATTCTGAATAGAGATTTCCGAACTTGTGCGGCTGCACGTACAAAGTGTATGCATACATTTGTTCGCGTTGTGCTCCGCATGACAACATTAAGTATTTCCGAATGGTTTCTTCGCGCTGACATTCGAATCGTACTCAACGCATTTTACGCCGATTTGGAGCATTCAAGAACCCGTATACGGAAAATAATGGGCAAAACCGTGCGGAAAACATATGTATGCGGCCTGATTCCGATTCCGAAACAGAATTCCGATTGAATGTGGTCGAGGAGCAAGTTTCGTATCCGGAATAAGTTTTCGCCTCTAAAAGCGATATCGCTCGCGTTCTCCGTGAAATCGGCTTGTTTGCCACTAAAGTTTGTCTTTGCAAGCTTATGACGTAGTAGGAACTAAGTTAGACATCAGATAGATTCCTGTTGTCTCTTGTACAGTCGATAGCAGGTCGACCATTACATTTTTATTGCAAAGCTGCCCTCTTCTTCTTCTTCAGGCTATATTAGTCCACTGCTAGACATAGCGCCCCCTAATGAGCGACATAGCGCCCTGTTTTCAGCTTGCCGCATCCAGCATCTGCCGGCAGTTTTTCGCAGATCGTCATCCCACCTGGTCGGCGGGCGTTCTACACTACGTTTGCCGAGTCGCGGTCTCCACTCAAGAACACGTTTACTCCAACTGTTGTCGGTTCTTCGCGAGATATGGCCAGCCCACTGCCACTTCAGCTCGCTAATTCTCTGAGCTATGTCGAGCTGCCCTCACTGTACCTAAATGGTGGGAGAACGTGTATGTAGTATGTACCTACATATTTATTTACCGTCGACTTTATAGGCATGACATGAGAACCACCGAAATAATGACTGTTTTTGAGAGGTCCAGTGTTGCTAGATATTTGCAGGAGTTTGTAACCCACTCTGTATTAGAGTAGTATTTTACCTACTTTGCGGTGTGGTAGCTCAGTGGGTGGAACAATGGACTCGCAAGCGAGAGACCCAAGTTCGATCCCCAGTGCGGGGATGTACCAATGACTTTGTTTAATTTCAAAGTTACGTACATTTCCGAATTTGTAGTCGCAATACCACACGCTAACCGTGAAGGAAAACATCGTGAGGAAACCCGCAGCTTGGTTGGCTCCACAAGTATTGACTACTCTTTCCTGTGGGCTAGGCCGACTAAGCTGTCAGGATGGTATAGATGCTGGGGGTCCCCTACGCCGAATCGAATAACATACAACGATTGCCAATTGATGGACAACTTTAGATCGACCGTTAATTACATCGAAAGCTTTATAAATAAAACGTTTAAAAGATCGAATACTTAAAACATCGACATTTCATTTTTTCATACGTTCATTAGATCTAAACTGCCAACATACTCTGAAAGTGCATATTTTATTTTATTTGGATTTTATGCGAACTTGACTTAACCATTTTTTGTTTAGGGAATATGTACAGTCGACAGCAGATTTACCTTTACCATTTTGGCCTTCGGACCAACTTTATCGTAAAGGCATACCGTCTTATTACATGAGGTGGTTCTTGGTGGTGGTTCATTGTTTTAACTTAGACTTGGTCTATCTGAAATGCCGTCACTTTCATTTGAATATCGTGGAAGCGAGATGGCATGCGAGACCAACACAAAAAACCGGTCTGTAAACAGCTGAAAAAAGTAATGCTTTATGGATTTTTCTGTAAAAAAAATTTAGGGGAAACTTTTATTGCTAAGTTACTATAGAAAGATGACTACGAGCATTGAATTGTACTACGAGTACTCCTTTGTTTCAGAAGTAGGTAGACTGTTTTATACATTTGTCATACTTGTAACGTTAACGTTGACTTTATTGAACGTTACAAGTATTTTAAGTACTTATTTTTCTATTTTAAATAAAATACTTTGACTTCAATTCATCAAAGCGCTCGTAGCGTAGTCGAACCGAGTGATTGGAATCAACCATTTGCGTTAAGCAACAACAGCCGCGGTCAGGTGTAGGATGGGTGACCGTCCCGTGACTACCGCTAGTTGCATTTTTTTCGAGCGCTTCCGTGCTTCGCAAGGCAGGTCTGGTGCCGGCTGTCATTACAGACATGTAAGAGGCCTTATGGCGATGGCGGCTTTATAACTTCTGACAGTAAGGCCCGCCACTGTCTTACAATCCTGCATCAACCCGACTTGGCCCCCGTGGAGGAGTATGGCTTAAACTTCCTGCGATGCAGGAAGAGACTCGTGCCCTAGCAGTGGGGACATACGAGGATGGTACGTATCGTTATCGATTTCATTAAATATGATTTCGTAAAAGACATAGATAGGTACATTAATCAGAATTCTGTACTTTTTCAATAAACGTCACTTTTCTGCGTCATTGTGGCTAAACGATGTGTCGGAGTAGAGAATTACTCAACAACCCTGACATAATGTATAGCTCGCAACAGTTAAGGTGCGGTTTCTCACGCTTCAGCTGCAACCTGCGATCGATCGAACACCGTGTTTCTTATTCGCGAAGTGACGAACTAGTTTTGACGCAGCTACTGCTACGAAGAGCTAGGCTATTTTGGCGTAGCGCTACGGTTTTGAGTCGTTCCATATTTCGCCGCTATGCCGACGCCTCACTTGACTTTTAGCATTTGCGTGTTTGGCATTTTCTTCATGGAAGGGCAAGTGTGAAGAGTATTACTGGCAAATATTCGCCTATTGAAGATGGCGAAGAGGCCATCTTGAAGAGGCCTATACCCAGCAGTGGGGATTACAGGGCTGATGATGATGATGATGATTCGCCTATTGCCAGCTATTTGAAAAATTGCCACAAATAGCCGCCCGGTTCTTAGTTTTGCAACACACATTGTCAAATACGCAGACTGGCTACAACAGTGCACCTAAACAGTCTACAATTCTACATCATAGTTTATTCATTTATTTATAACTATGCGTGGGCAGTACTGCTGTAAGACATACTTAATAAACTTAAACTCACCCCTGTATTCAAGATGGGTAGCCAGATGCCACGATCCTAACAGATTACATTCGCATCATCAACGTTCATTAGTCGTTGCATGCACGCACGCCAGGCAAGATAAAAAGTACTGGAAACCGGCATGCGTGCACGCATGAATATTTATTTTACTTGTTTGACAAATATTTGGCCACTCCACTCAAAATTCCAAGCGCAAATACGACTAGACAATTGATTGAGGGATTGAGATATTGTATAAACTGTACAAATAAGTATTCCACTGTGGTATTGTCCAAAAGGTGAGATTGGTACAATTTACAATACAGATCGAATTTCGGTCTGAAAACTGCTCTCAATTAATATTTAACCACAATCGCGCCTCGGAAGCCCCAGCTTAAGTTTCAGCGCGCATGTGCACGGAACTTGACATCAGCATTCCAGCATCCTGAGGCCAGTCTGTAGCCGCGAGCGGAGCGCGACGCCCCACGATCAACGCGACACCCCACGACCCAGTGCACCGATGCAGATGCGAAACTAGGCCTTAAATTCTCTCTTAGTAAAGGTAAATATAGAAACTATTAATCAGTGGTTAGCTTACGCGTGTTTATATTATTGTTTATAGAACAAGAAAGAACAAGTAAGGTTGTCGAAGAAGGCACGGATTAGGTTTCGGAAAGTCACGTCGTGACAAAGAAATCGAGGTCGGAACATTTTTGTACCTTCATTTACGTATAGGGGTAGGTCTTAGTGACGTTGTGAAATTTATAATATTTAGATAAAATAATATTAGGTTACGACTGAAACAAAGATAATTTTAAATACTTATTTTTCCGAATCGAATCCGGTTTCAATATGGATAGATCCTTCCCCATATTAGTAATTGCCGTTCAAGTGCTCAACTAATTATATATAGTTACCGAATGTTACGCCCTTCTCGAAGGACGAAAACATTTACGATTTTTTTTCCAAAGTACCACGCCTATTATGGTAATTTTTGAAAATGCATCTATTGTGTTTGCAACAACAAAGCTATCTAAAGCTTCCTTTTAGAAAACGGGTTTGAAACATCGAGTAATCCCAAAAAGCGGAGCGCTGGTTTATACTGACACTTTGTTCCATAGGATCGCTGATCGTGCCTTGCTTGCAATTTATTTTGTAGCTTATAGTCGTCCCTCTGGCACAGGCCTTCTCTCAGAGAGACAGAGAGTTCGTGCCCACCGTGGACTGGCAATTCAAGCGCTGAGGTATTCAAGCCTCAGCCCCTTCGGTTTCCTCACGATGTTATCCTTCGTGAGGCATGCACGAGCGTGGTAGCAGAGACCAAGACTTTGTTTTCCAAATTACACATACATTTGTAATTAATTAGTACGTAAAGCCGTTGGTGCCGGCTGTCATGTAATGGCAGTCGTTAAGCCATGTCAGAGGCCTTATGGGCGGCTTGATAACTTCTGACAGTGAGGCCCGCCGCTGTCTTACAACCCTCCACTAACCCGGACTTGGCCCCCGTGGTGGAGTATGGCCTAACCTTCCTGTGATGCAGGAAGAGACCCGTGCCCCAGCAGTGTGGACACACAAGGGTTGATATCGATATCGACATATATTTGTGAAGTTATAGCAGCAACACCACTAACGGTGAAGGAAAACATCTTGAGGAAACGACTATCTAAGATGTTCATATACCTCAACGCTTGAAATTGCTAATCCGCCGTGGGCACGCGTGCTTAGTAAGCCTATAATCTCTCTCTGAGAGAAGCCCAGTGTCCTACAGTGGGACTTAAAAAGGCTGGTTTATTAGTACCTGTAGTAATAGGTCTATACGGTCAATACGCATAGGTATATGCGTAACTTTCGGGTAGTACATTAAGATAAGAATATTATTTATTGTACATCAGAGTACATATTATAAAACATGTAAAGATACAAAGTACAATTGGCGGCCTTATTACATTAGTAATTCAAAAATCGTAAAGGATTTATTTTTAACAAGAACTACCTTGTTTTTTAATGTCGAATTGGGGAAAACTGTTAAGTCGCAATAGAGAAGGCGTAATCCATCTAACAGATTACACGTTTCACCGGTTTCAGTGAGTTGTATTATGAATTTTGCAATGTTTGCCAGAAAGGTTTATTAGTTGTCTGCCTAGTACCTACCTACTAAGCTGGTATTTGTTTGGGTTAGGACAACATAATGGCTTTGTTACGGCCATGTTGCTATTTGGGCAAATACAAACAGATGGAAGCACTGAAGTCTACTATTCTGACGTCAGTACAAGTAAGCCACAATAATGAATGTGTAAGGCCTCGGCCACACGGTGAATACAACGGGTCGCTTTTTTCGCGAGCTCCTCCCACGTCCTTCGTGTGTGCCCTAGGCATTAGTTGGACCCACTTGAGGGCATTGACCCGCAAGCTGAGGCGGGTACGGTACGGTGAATGAAATGAAAAAATCGTAATCCGTCATAATATGCGCAGGCTTCAGTATATTATTATTTTCATGCATTTATAAATGCGGGCATTTTCTTGCCTCAATCATTACATTACCATAGGGCAAGGTATAGTTTCACATTAGTGATTGAGTTAGCGAAAGTTATTACGGTTTTTTTATTTCTTAGATTACCTATATTAGAACTTACCAGAAAATAAAATACATTAAAAAGCTTGCAAATTTAAGTTTTGCCGTACACATTTGGCGGTCTTATCGCTAAAAGCAATCTCTTCCAGACAACCTTAGGATGGCTGGAACTGATTGATGATTTGTGCATTTTTTTATGTAGCTCAGACACGTCCCAC
This sequence comes from Yponomeuta sedellus, assembly GCA_934045075.1. Lineage (NCBI taxonomy): Eukaryota > Metazoa > Arthropoda > Insecta > Lepidoptera > Yponomeutidae > Yponomeuta > Yponomeuta sedellus. The sequence goes on along the minus strand of OW203742.1, from coordinate 5,768,541 downwards.
TGTGGGGCACAGGCCTTCTCCTAGAACGGGAGAGTACGGGCTTAATCACCACGCGTGCCCACCGCGGATTCGCAATTTCAACCGCTGAGGTCGTTGAACACCTCAGACACTCAGGTTTCCTCACGATGTTTTTTTCCCTTCACATTTAGAGAGTGTTAAAAACCTATTTAGAGGCTAAAAATTCCACCCATGCCGGGATTCGAACCCGCGACCTCTGGCTATCCGTGCCATAATTTAGAGAGTGGTATTGCTACTATAACTTCACTAATACACGTAACTTAGAAAACAAAGTACATGCATCGAACTTAAAATTCATTACATATTCATCAAACCCACGACCTCCCGAATGACAAGACGGCGTTCTACCGCTCTGCTACCACTGCTCGCTGTTTTTAATATTTATATTCACCATTTATAATTACGGCGACCATAATTGGTCGGCATTGGTACATACATTAAAATGGTGAAGAAACGGGTACAATAAATTCTAGGTGGCAATCCAGTTATACGTTGCCACCAGTGTTGCCAGACAGGCCTTGTGAAAAGTCACCGGAAACAGGCAAAAAAGTAACCTTTTGGTGTAAAAAGTCACCTCACCAATAAAAAAGGTACTAAAACATACCTAATACTTGTGAATACTCACATGCCAATTTCAGTATTTTATCGTACCTTTTATCTACATGCTAAGTCGGTTTACATTTTTTGTTTAAATTTTTTTCTATAGCTTCGCTTGCTTTCCCGTTCACCTAAAATATGTCATGTCATACATAAAACTACTTAATTCAGCCGTCAGTTTCAATACTTGCTTTAACCTGTTAGATTACTAATTTATTAACTAAGGCCTTTGCATCTATTCCTGATGATTTATACAGCATCTAGTGGCACTGTCATCTACACTAGATAGATGGGTAAAGTAACCACTAGACGGTGCAGTGCCCGGGACAATAGAATTTTAATTGTTATCTGTTCGCGCGACCAGGAAAATAAAATATATATACTACATAAACACTAAATGAAATAAAATAAAATAATCAATAAATTATACCTTTATCTTAAAATTAACTTTAGTTTTTAGCATCAATTTTGAAGGCTCAAATGTTATCGCATTCTTGCATTGCTTTTTTTTAGTAGCTATAGGTAAGTGCTGATATTGTGTCAATACCAAGCAGAGTTCTGTGATCGGATTTTAAGACTAAAATCAAAAAGACATTATAATACAGCAAAAACACAAAAACGATTAAAAAAATTTAATTTTTCCTGTCAAAACCGTGCTCTCGAGGCCTTGTCTTCATATCTCGTATCCAGACATATCTCGGTCTCATATGTCAAAATTAGTGTCTAAATCGGCCGATCATCTCGGCAATGGCGCCATTTTACCCAGTTGTAGAAAAGTTTAGGTCGACTCCATCTCGGTCGCGGTAACCTTGTTAGCGTCGAGACATTTCGGGCTCGACAGAGAAATTGACATTTTTGCATAGATAAGGGCATTTCTCGAGCGTGGCGTGCTACGCGGTCTGGATGGAGCAAGAAGACCAAAACAAAGAGAGAGAGACATGGAGGGAGTAAGTGAGTGAGGTGTTGAATATTATGAATGAACGAAGAAACGAAACAATGCTGCCAACAAGCAAAAGACCTTTGCGTTCCGTTTTTCAAAATAAGTAAAAAAAACTTCACAAAAAAGTAAACAAAAGTAACCTTTTGTATCTTGTAACCTCAAAATAACCTGACTTAGTTAAAAATCACCTAAAAGGTTACAAAAGTAACCTTCTGGCAACGCTGGTTGCCACGGCATTTAAAAAATTAGGTCAATCTGCCCGAGCGTACTGAGATCGTGAAAATTCCGCTTAAGGTGCGTCGAGTATTCTCTGGTTTTCAGCGATTTATAAACACATGTCCAAATGAATTTCCATTTTGTCCCTGTCAAGGCAGCTGTCAGTTGGGCGGGCGTGGAGCGCCTGCCGACTCGCGACGCACAAACACACAAACATATTCTCCGCCGTGAACAACTTCTTCGCTGATTCGCCGCTGGTGAATCAGCTCAAAGGCATAATGGTGAGTGACTTTTTCAAACATGTTATGCTATGTTATAAAGACTGGACATAGAGGGTAAAGCTCTATGTCCAGTCTTTATAACATAGCATAACATAGCGTAACATTTACATGCAGGCACATGCATTAGTTCTGGCCCCACACTAGGATACCCTGTGTCGTGGGAACGAGAAACAGCGACATCACAAACATGTAAACATCCAAGACCTGGGGTTTTTTGTCCTCAGCCGGGGTTCGAACCGGGAATGAAATGGTAGACAGATGCGCAACTGCTGCACCACCGAGGTAGTCAAAAAAATACTAAAGGAAACTGACACAAATGGAGACCTAGGCCTCAGCTCTCACCCAAATCCGCCAACTAGGGCGTGTATGAAACTACAATTCATAGTGTATTATGTATGACCAATCGATGTACTTACATTGCAAAGTCAACTAACCCACAGAATAACAAGTTAGAAGACAATGTACCACGCAATGTAAGTACAATAGATAACAATGAATTGTAGTTTCTTGAAACCGGCCATGACTCCCAAACTCAGACTCCCAAAAATATTGTTGAATGTAGCATCTGTTTCCGGTAGCTTTACAATGTCAATGTCCAGGTCCTAAAGTCGGATACACACATTATTTTTGAATAGAATGATGTACGACACCAATTTTTGCGCTATTGCGCTACATAGGAATGTACAGTACAATGTTGTTCCAATGACATTCCCGGGAAAATTAAGTGGGCATATTTCGCTAATAAGCGCGATTCGAGCGAGCAAGGCGCCGAATTATATTGCTCGGATTACACCATTGCAATGCGATTGGTTTCTGGACTACCAACAGTGTCATTGAAACAACCAAAATGAATATTAAACAACTATGAATTTTAGAGACCCGCCCCCGGCTATTTCTCACTTTTTGTTTAGTTTCAGAGTTATCTGTTCTAAGTAAATTCGTGACAAGATTGCCCAAAAATCACAAATCTTGGCTCTCAAGGCTCTTAGCCTTGGTTAAGTAAATATTCCGCAAAAGGAGCGAGGCAGAGTTGCCAAAGTGGTTTATGCAAATGAGAGCCACTGAAATAGGCCCGTTCAGTTAAGATTGATGAACCATTTTGTTCGGCATAAGGACGCTAGGCTTTGTTGAACCAAACATTGTGTTTAGAATAGACGTAACATTTCGCCCGTTACAAAATAACGAGCAGGGCCTCGATTCTGTTAGTGCGTACCATGCTATAGTACCGATAGTACCATGCGATAGTACCATGACAGAAACATGGTCGGGACACGTGGTGTTTTTGTCATAATATTGACGCCTAGAAGAGGTAACACCCGCCCACGTGAACATTCACTGTGAAGGCGTGGAAAAGCAACGGACCGCCACCATTGGAAAGCCGGGCCCCTTCAGGAAGCCCGCAGTGACATCGGAGCACTGCTGACTTTCTGGAAAGAGACAGGCTGGCTGGAGTACCTAAACTCACAGCTCCACTACGTACAATGGCCCAATCATGAGGCTAAGTGCGAAAATCTCAGGTCTAACTAACTAACTAATTGGAAGTAGGGTTGTTGAGAAACTTATTATGAGGAAAAGGATGAGGAAGAAGATTTTTTTTAAATCGATTTTGAAGAATAGGCTGAGAAATCTACTAAGAGAAAGAGGATGAGGATGGGGATGCAGGAAACTTCTCTCTCTCTCTCACACAAATTTCGTTTCAACAAGACTTATAACTCTCCTTCCTATTAAATTCCTCTTAAAATATGCGGAAGAGGATTCAATTTTGAGGGAGAAGGAAGAGGATGTGGAGTGTTAAAAATATGAGGAAATTCCTCATTTTGAGGAAGAGGAATCCTCATCAAACCTACCTAGAAGGTTCGATGTATGTGTGCGAATAGACTTGAAGCAGCAACGAAATTAATTGTCATTGTACCACAATGTATTAGCAGAATCTAGGCCCTGCTATTACGCGACAGACAGAAAGGTCACGTATCGTACACGGGCTCCGTACCGGCTGTAAATTCACTGTATTTCAGTTGGAATATAAGGGAATTTCAAGTCGGATCACGGCTAAACGTATTGTCAAGATTCTTCGACTGTAATAGTGAATTCGACTTCTCAGCGTGATTTTGAAATCGTTAAGTTCGATCACGGCTAAAAATATTGTCGAGTTAGTTCGATTATAGTGAATTCGACATCTTCAGTGTAATAGAACGATATTTCAAGCAAATGTCCTTTTCATAATTGTAAACAGCATTATTATTAAAACATATTTATAATTTCCATCCTTTAAAGCTTTGCTTTGAAACTGATAATTCAAATTCAAAATGTTAGGAAGTACCATAGCATTGAAAAATGTTTCCTATTTTGTTAAGTTTAGGTGTACTTACGTCGTACTAACGTCCTTTCGCAGGGCACGGGCCTTCTTTCAGAGAGAGAGTCTGGGCTTAATTTTCACGCGTGTCCACCGCGGATTGGCAATTTCATGCGCTGAGGTATTTAAACACCTCAGACAATCCGGTTTCCTCACGATGTTTTACTTCTCCGTAAGCAAGTGGTATTGCTACGATAACTTCTCAAATGTGCTTAGAACATTAATGACAGTTATTGGCAGGTACTCGCCCGCACTGGTAATCGAACCTGGACCTCTCGCTTCCGAGTCCACTGTTCTACCCACTCTGGGTAGAACATATCTGTGTAATTTCCTTTTTTATGTACAATAAAGTGTTCTCTATCTATCTATCTGGGCTACCGTCGCTAGTTACTGTAACGATACCTACTTCTTTATAGTAGCTGGCCGGCGTAGCCGTCTAGGAAGAGTTTAAATTATTTGAAGAATATCGATACGTTTTGTTTAGGTGTCAGTCGTGTTGAGACTCTCAGCTAGGCTAGGTTTTCGTGATAAAAAAGATAAAGTATTATTTCTAATCCAGTGTTTTAATAAGTACAGTACCTGCTTTATTAGGTACTTTTTGTCCTGAAATAATTTTTGCTCAATTTAAGTAATTTAAGTATCTTTTGCTGACATTTTTTTCTGTTGGCGCGCTATTAGCCAGGTTTTCACGGTCTTAGTACGCTCGGACCGAGTGCGCCATCCAAGTAGGTAAAGTAATGCTTCTTATTGGACGGTTTTTCGTGACAACACCAAAATAGCCAATCAGAAGCATTAGTTTACTCGTATGGTGCACTCGGTCCGAGTCCACTAAGACCGTGAAAACCTGGTTTGAATTACTTTGAAACTTCTGCAAAGGACCCGTTCTGTGTTCCAACTAAGAACATCAGACAGCGAGTAAACGTTACGGGACTAACGAGTTTACTTTCGTCTTCACGAAAGTTTGCGGGAACGTTAAGTTTTCACAACTTATCCTGTTCCAAGCTCCGCTAATATTTTAGCAGCAAGTTTCTTCTTGGCTCATTAAGGATTGAGTATGTACTATGATTGTACCTACAGAAACTTTACAGGTAAGCTCAGCTCAAATCAGCTCCCATGAACAAAGAAAATTACCTTCTCTATCAAATCAAATCAAAAAGGTGGTATTCAAAGAGTCCATTCAAAATCTATAGATAATCATCATCATAATTAACCCTTCGGTGGCGACATAATGTACCCACCCCGGGGCACGGGTATCTGCCCTAGGGAACCTTCCTTGGGGCAGAGGTAGGCCATACACCACCACGGGGGCCAAAGTTCGGATTGGTGGAGGCTTGCAAGGCTGGTGGTTGGTCCTACTTCAAGCCGCCCTAAGGCCTCTGACTTGGCTTAACGACTGCCATCTATTAACGGCAGCCGGTACCAACTGCTTAACGTGCCTTGTGAAGAGTTTTTTCCACATGATGCACCCAGGCAAAATCACCGCATCTAAAGTCTATAAATAATTTTGGGGCAAAAATTAACAAAAAAAATCCTACAGTTGAGTTCTAACTACTAGAGCAGGAGATATCAAATATTCTGCTTGAACGATTGCAATAAGGAACAGCATTTTGGAAGATCTAATGGTAGGCACATCAACTACCTACTTACACAACCAGTTAACGTTGCAACTGCTTCCGCGTCGGCCCGTTGGTACCTGCCTACGGAGTCGTTAACGATGTTCACGTTTGTCAATAGTGAGCGTGTCAACTATTTTCGCATCGAGTGATGGAGTCGTTGATGTATGGTTGCTTTGTGCGTTTAGTCGAACGCCATTATTATATTTTTGCACTAACACTTCCGTAAGCACTAAGTCACTTAATCCGGATTTAGGTCAATAATCCCATTAATATCTATATATGTATATCTTTAATTTTTTTTGCTAACGGAGAACAAACGTTTTAACAGTACGTTGACAGCCATCTTTTAAGTAGGAGAAAGTTAGAGAAGTTATAAAAACAAGGAAGTCTATATAATTAGTTCTTTGTCAAAAAATGAGCTTCCCTCAGTAAAAAAATAAAAAAAGCCAAATTCTTCCACCATCCATCTCTACACTAGCATTATCAACATATTTTCATGAAGCACTGTAAAAGGTCCTACAATAAAATTCCTCCCCTTCGGCCACTTTCGAAACCAAAGTTTCGAAACCAGTTTCGAAAAGAGAATTACTTTTCTTTTTAGGCAACCTGGTTTCGAATAAAGAAAAATCATTCCATTCTCTAAGCTGGTTACCAATACAGAATATAAAATCTTCTTTTGAAACTCTTTCATGGATCAAGGGTATGCACAAAACTATTTTTTTATAGGACAAATGAAATGAAATTTTCTACCTCAGCATACACAGATCGTAGTCCGGACTTTCAAGGCGGGTGTACTCGTATAATTCTATATATTACGGGAATAAGTTCACCACTCCGGCCGTAATCCTGAGTGCCGAACCTTGTGGTGATATCTCAAGTTATATTAGACTTACCACCAACCCGTATTCAAAAACGTGTTAAGCCATGTTAAGCAAACAGATTGCACATGTGTAGGGGTTGATGTGCTGATGGATGTAGGTACCCCGCTAATCTCATCTTTGATTGGTGTTAGCAGAATAAGATAGTGTGCGTTCTCTCCATCAGACGCGACAAACGAGCAGCGCAGGCGGCGGCGAGTCGGCGCCGGACGACCCAGTGCGACCCGACCCTCCTGCCGTTGCTGTCGGGATGAGCCACTCTAACAGGTAAGGGGTCATCCACAAAGTGATGATGATGATGATATTACCTAACCCTTTGTATGTCCCCAATGCCGCGGCACGGGTCTCTTCCTGCGTCGCAGAAAGGTTAGGCTATACTCCACCACGGGGGCCAAGTTCGTCATCTAATAATTTTTTTTAAATCCTTCCCCAATCCCTGTTGGTCACATTGGGGGGCGGGGTCACATACGACCCCCCCCCTCAATAGTGCGACGTCACAAATTTTGCATGTAGAAATTATTAAATTAAAAAAGCAGTTCTATAAGGAGTTATTCCGTTCATACTAATGTTTTATATTACATAATACATAGATAACCTCACGACTATATCCCAGAGGGGTAGGCAGAGACTAGGGACTGCCACTTGCCACATCCTGACAGATCACCTTCGCTTCATCAACGTTAATATGTCGTTGCATGCACGTACGCCGGTTCCGGGTACTTTTTATCTTCCCATTTGCTAATACATCCCCTATTTGGTCGATGTATGTCCGCCTGGGACGTCTAATAGAATTCGCAATATTGTTTCGCCAATTTTTCTTCCTTCATCCTCTTCACATGTCGAAACCAACGCAAAAATCGTGTCTCAATTCTAGTCGCTACATCCTCTTTCAGTGCACAACGTTCTCCAATCAGACTATTGCGTATCGTGTCATTCAAAGTAACACTACACATACTTCTCTAGGACCTCATTTCTACTTCATTAATTCTACTTTCTCGCTTTTTTTGCCACAACCAAGTCTCGCTGCCAAAAATAAGTGCTGGGGCCAGCACACCATAATGAATAGCCAATCTAGCTCTTTTGGAGATGTTTCGGCTGCACATAATGGTGTGCAAGGCACCGTTTACATAATTTCCCGCTTTTACTCTTCTTTCTATATCAACTTCACACTTTCCATCGCTCGTAAACAGGCTCCCCAAATAGACAAATTCCACTTAGGTACTTCCACAATATACTTGTTCCACTCTTTCGCCTGTAATCGTTATCTTGCACTCAGTCATCATCATTTTCAATGACCAGTACCTACTTTCGTCTTACTCACATTAACGTTCATACCTTTCCTTTTAAATGCCTCATCCATTACTGTGACTTGTATCTGCAGTTCTTCGACCAACGGTCATTCTCTTTCAGATCAGTCAGGCAACTATCCACGAATAAGTTAAAAACCACGGGGATGCGACTCAACATCATCATCATATTTAAACATTAGAAAAAATCAACAAGACTGGTTAAGCCGTTGGTGCCAGCTGTCATGTAATGACATGCTATGTTTGAGACTTATGGGCGGAATGATAACTTCTGACAGTAGGGCTCGTCACTGTCTTGCAATCCTTTTTTTGTTTTTTTTTTCATGGGGAAATCCTCATGGATACCCTGTCGCTGGGGATGGCGACAGGGTTATGCCGGACTCTTACCGGCTAAAACCCCATGGTGTTCCTTCTCACGCCGTACGACGGAGTCGCGGGAACGCCCTCGCAATCTTCCGCAACTCCGTCAGCGTCAGTCCTGGTGGACCCCTCCATTGCCCATTATCCTCCAGGTATGAGCGGAATGCTAGAAACACGTAGCACTCCGCTCCGCTTCGTGAGGCCGGATACCCCAATCCACCATTTCCTCACGGGGCCGGAAGGAGGTGAGCATAAGCTCTCCTTCTCCGTCCCGTCCTCCTGCGACGGATCGGCTGAGACGAAGGGTCGTCTTCTCTCAGCCTCTCCGCCGCCTCCTTCCGCAAAATGACGTTTTCGCAGAAGGACACCACTGCCTGCCACGAGGACTCTCCCTGTAGCATTGCGTCTATTAGGGCTGGCAACGAGATGTTGCAGCCTACCGCCTGTTGCAGCGTCGCTCTCTCCTGCGCCCAAGCCGGGCAGACCTCCAGGGTGTACTGTCTTGCAATCCTCCACCAACCCGGACTTGGCGCCCGTGGTGGAGTATGGCCTAACCTTTCTTGCGATGTAGGAAGAGACCCGTGCCCCAGCAGTGGGGACATACAAGGGTTGATATTGAAAATGTGACGTCAAGAAACTTAGGACCCCTCCCACCTCTCGTCACAATGTCAGATTTTATGGCTGGTCCTTAAGCACAAAGAGTACAAATGAACAAGTTAGGTACATCAATTAAATAGGTATACAAAGAGTAGGAATACTATCGCATCTTTGCTATAGAGTGCGTTTCACGAAACAACGCCTTTCGGGACGTCTGGCTCGCCTAATCGGAAAGATTGCAGAAGGAGAATTTGAGACGGGTAGTTGGTGCTCATCGAATATTAATGTACATACGTAGGTATACGTAATAAAATAAACTTAAAAGTTAAATACTAAAACATACGTAGGTAAGTCCCCGATTATTAACGATGTAGATTTTATCTCTACAGAGAGTTAACAAACTCTAGAGGTGATAGTGACTTGTCTACCAACTCTTTCTCACGCTCTCATCTCCTATCTTATTCTGTTACATTAGAAGCTGCATTAGAATGTATACAATTGGATTGGAAAAAATGTGATGATTTTTGTCGTTCACATTAGTTTCAGATTACGTCATCAACCCATTATGTCCCCACCGTGGCACGGGTCTGTGCTCTAAGGTATAGGCCATACTCCACCACGGGGGCCAAGTCCGGATTGGTGGAGGCTTGCAAGACTAGTGGCTGGTCTTACTGTCAGAAGTTTTCGAGCCGCCTTAAGGCCTCTGGCTTGGCTTAACGACTGACATTATCAATCGACAGCCGGCACCGACTGCTTAACGTGCCTTGCAAAGCACGGCACCGCTCGGAAAAATGTCACTAGCGTTAGTCGTAGACGGTCACCCCTTCATGCACTAAACGCGCCCTATGTTGCTTAACCTTCGGTTTAAGATTACTCAAGCAGCCGGGGCTACGAGCGATTCAGATTACTTGAGTGCAGACAACCATCTAAATGTATACAGTTGCTAAGAGGAGCATTGCTATTTAAAACTGAAAAAAACGGCCGTTTGTCTCAAGTCTAGGTCATAGAACTATGTCACAAAAGAGAAAAGCAAATAATTCTACAGAGGAATTCCCTGAATTGTTTATAAAAGGGCTGCGAGAGGGTTGTAAGACTATTTGAACGTCGGGACGTCTGGCTCGCCTGTCTCCGCGGATGGATTAGGGTCCCCCTTTTCCTGTTATAAGATTCTATCTTCTTAATAGCAATTTATAAAAGTTATACGGTCGGAAGTAGCCGTGGCAGAATAAGGGTGAGAGGGGTCGTGGGTGCGAAATTTAGGCACGTAGGTACCAATAGTATACACCTCGTTAACTGCGAAGGAAAACATCGTGACAATCTGAAGTGTTCGCATACCTACATTATCCCTTGAAGGTGACTTCAAGCAGCTTCAAACAGCCGATGCCGACTAAGCCCAGACCCGTCTCTCTTTCGCTGAAAGAAATATGCCTCTACTCTCACTAGTTCTATTAACAGTTCAATTGATTGAACTAGTGAAAATTTACAGTATTAGTAGTTCAATGATTTTCTTTGATTGAACTGCTAATACTGGAATGTTTCACTAGAATTGTTTTTTAAATAAACTACGACAACATAAGGCCTTCAGTGGGATGGGACAATACCTATAGGTATTAGATGCTTAGGTATACTCTGACGGACGAATGCTGCCGTATAAACTACTCCATAATTCCAGATTTGGGAACTTACACCGCTCACTAGTCTCCCAAACCTGTTTAAGATGTTTTTGGCAGACTAAAGTAAGAGTGCAATAGCTCATCTGGCCGTCGCGTTCATCGGATACCTTTTTTTAACTCGGGAGGAACCCTAGGGGGAGCACGGTAGTTATGTCGGACTCCCCACCCTGAAAAGGACGGTATACCGACAAAAATGGGGTGTGCCCTCCGCACCCGCAAGGAAACGCTTGCGCACACTACCGCCACGTTCATCGGATACCTAGTTGAATCGCAAGAATCTTCTTTTCGGTGTTTTTTAGTAAAACACACAGCCATTAAAACACTCATATAGGTGTTTTAATTATTCAGCGGTTACGTCTTTTCCATGTAAAATCTCCTCCACAAACTCATTCATCATCTTCAACCCATTGTGTCCCCACCGAGGGGCACGGGTCTCTTCTCTGAGGAAGGTATACGCCATACTCCCCCATGGGAGCCGAGTCCGGATTTGTGGAGGCTTGCAAGACTAATGGCTGGTCTTACTGTCAGAATTTTTTAAGCCGCCCTGAGGCCTCTGACTTGGCTTAACGACTGCCATCTATCGACGGCACTGAACGCTATTTTGCTTAACCTTCGTGATCGTTTAACATCACTCAGGCAGCCGGGGCTACGATCGATTCACACTGACTTATTTTAGTCAGCGCCTTTGTAATGTTTCTAGCCGCAAACTTTTAAGCATTCTTTTTTTCCCATCAAATGTTCAGTACAGAGAAGTTCAGCTGAAAAATTGCGCATCGTTTTCCCTAGTGCGGTCTCGTCTGAGCGCTCCGTGTCGCCGCGGCCGCGCCAGGTCACGTTCCTGAAGCCTGCAGCCGACACTACCCTCGACCGCAAAGCTTCGATCGTCGACGAGAACACCGGCATCACGCGGACTCAGATGAAAGGTTCGACAGCCTGGCTGGCGCAGCGGTTTGGCTCGCTGTCTTTAAAGCTGAAGGTCTCGGGTTCGATCCCCGGCCGGGTCAAACTAGGCAACGAACTTTTCTAGTCTGTCTCGGGTCATGGATGTTATCTATGCATTTAATGTATCAATCGTCGAATTAGTAACACAAGTAACTTAGTTTGTACTTAGTATGGGGCTAACGAGATCTGTTTAATATATGTCAATGAATATTTATTATCATTATTAAAGGTGGGCCATTGTTTATCTAGTAAGAATAACGCTTGCTTGAATGTAATTTCAGCCTCACGCTGACATACCTGCTTGGATGGAAAGTTAGTCGATATCGACCCGTGTATGTCCTCACTGTCAGGATGTAAGGTCACCCTTAAATGTTGTTTATCTTCTAAATATGATGGAAGAAATTCTTTACTTAGAGGAAGCAATAGGGCACTAAATATTCATCACAATTTCCGACAATAATACGAGTAGTGACGGGTCATTCTGACGCTGACCATTCCAGCATCGAATGTTGCAATGACTTAATGCCGCCGCCTATGCGTTTTTATGTTATGTTACTTTTTTAATTTATTTACAAAACCCACAGCACTAGTAAATAAATATTCACTGTTATAAAAATAATTTATCTTTGGCCAATTAGACAATGATGTTATGTTATATTATTATAGATCCATAGTATAATTGATTATTGTCAACCTTAGTAAGTATATTTAGTTACTAAATATTTTCAATTTCTGGTACAATTGTTTTCTGTTTATCTGTCAGAGTTTCGCGAGGCTTTCCGGCTGTTCGACAAGGATGGCGATGGGACCATCACCAAGGAGGAGCTGGGCCGGGTGATGCGGAGTCTGGGCCAGTTTGCCCGCGTCGAGGAACTCCATGACATGCTACAGGAGGTCGATAGCGATGGTAAAGTCTTAGGAGTCTCTCTCAAGCAATTCCCATACAAACGTTGTTTGGTCTTTAGTTAAGCACGACATGCCGCAATTAAACTTTCCCAATACGTTTAGAGGACTCAATTATATGCCTCGATGCCAATTGTATAACATTACTTAGATTTAAAAAATCATGGTTGTAATATTTTGTTCATGTGTTCCCTATCTATCAATCTCGATGGTCTCTGAAAAAGGTTGTGGGTTTGATTCCCACTTGGGGCCCGCCGTAGGTAGGTACTTTGATTTATCCATGTTTGTGATGTCCTTGAGTTGCCAAATCACCCTAGTTTGGGACCAGATTCCTAATTAAGCGCATCATACCCGGAATCCAGACGTTCGCCATAGCAATTAGTATGGAATTCGAATTTGAGTTAGGCCTGGGGCACACAAGAAGCACGTGGGACTGGGGCCGCCGCCGCCGGGCTGTAAAGACGGGATGAGTTGTGTAGAGTTCGCGCCACGGCTCTATGTGGACTTTCCCATCCAGTTAGTATCTACTTCTTCTTCTTCAGGCTATATTAGTCCACTGCTGCACATAGCCCTCCCCTAATGTGCCTGCATTGGGGGTAATGTCCATAATCCCCACGCTGGGCTTGCGGGTTGAGGATCGCAGTTTGGTGGAATTGTACTGCAGCGCAGTTAGTAAGTACGTTTTGTATGAAATTGAATGAGCCGATTTCAACAGAAATTCATAGATGGCGCTTACAGACGTGTCCATAAAAGAACCGGAATGCGGCTGTCAAAATGTTTTATTCAATGTATTTGAAATATTTTGATTTATTTGTACATCTACTTCCTTCTCCAATATATTGCTCCAGTCCATCCAAAGGTTGTCTGGAAGAGATCACTTTTAGTGATAAGGCCGCCGTCTGTACTCTTAGGTTAAGAAATACCTGTGTAATTTCCTTTTTTATGTACAATAAAGTGTTCTCTATCTATCTATCTGTTCTAAGCAAGACAGCCATGTCCCCTGATCTTGTATATGCTCGCCTATAAGCGCCATCTATGAAGTGTCTTGTGAATTTGTGCTGAAAACGGCTCGTTGGAAAAACGCCACGTCCTTTTTGTGTGTCTCAGGCCTTAGAGTTGGAATGGGATTTGGCGATTATTATCGGAACACTGAGCAGACTAGGGGATGGTGTTCATTATCATTACTGACGACAATTTTTGTCTTTTTTCCTCGATTTCCTAGTACATGCATACATAACCTTACGCCTGTATCCCAGAGGGGTCTGGCAGAGACCAGGGACTGCCACTTGCCACGATCCTGACAGATCACCTTCTCTTCATCAACGTTCATAAGTCGTTGCATGCACGCACGCCGGTTTCGGGTACTTTTTCGTAGTAACAGGTAGAAAAGACCTAATACACGCCAACCACCTACGCCACTTGATCCCGACCCGATCTGCCTAACTTTCTGTAACTTATTCTTATTCACCTCTAGCGTAACAAAACAGCTTAAAGCTACAAACGATAATTTTTTGAGGCACTACTTCTCCGAACACAGCTCTTCCCCTCAATTTACCCCAAACCCTCTAATTCCAGGCGACGGCAACGTAAGCTTTGAAGAGTTCGTCTCCATTCTCTCCAAGTCCATGTCTGGAGTGGGCGGGGGCACGTCCTCACAGGAACAGGAGGAGCGCGAGCTACGGGACGCCTTCAGAGTCTTCGACAAGCACAACCGCGGATACATCTGCGCCTCCGACCTGAGGGCTGTGCTGCAGTGCCTGGGGGAGGACCTGAGTGAGGAGGAAAGTGAGTCTTATAGACGTACACCAAACGCTTCATTGTAAAGAAAAGTGTGATATATCTACTTACTTCACTTCCTTCGAAGAAATAATCTTCTTAGTAGTTCATTGTTGTCGTTCCAGCTCTCGTATCTTTCCACTCGCGTTAGTTCGCGAGTGGCAATGAACTAACACATGATGATGATGTCCTCCACAACGATTCCGTTGACGGCGACACCTTGACAATTTTAGACCCGAGCATGCGCACGGACGTGAGATGCAAATCCGAATTTGTTTTTAAATGTACGGTCACAGCTGATGCAATAAAGTTGACCGGCTGAGTTAAATGTGTAATTGTAGGAGGGCTTAGGACGAGTTTTCCGAGTCTGGTGTTTGGCATCGAGGTCTGCATGACGCGCTTGTTCAAAAGCAGCGGTGCCTTCGGTAATAGCTTTTCGCCAATCTGGTCTTAGCTCGGCAAGCTTCTCCCACGTCTTGACTGATATATTGCTCGAGACTAGGTGGCGCTTCAAGACATCTTTATACCGAAGGTATTGACCACCTACTGTGCGTTTTCCGCAACTAAGCTGAGAGTAAAAAACTAACACATAGAGTCAGTGATTCGCGATACTCATACATAGTTATATATTAAACGGGAAATAAGGTAATTACATTTTACCTAATAAATAATCGCGATTTGACCCGTTTAATATATAACTACATAGACTCATGATGAGTGATAAGTCATATAGGTAATGTTGGTTCGTAATGCCTATTTTCCTCAGTGGTAATGCCACGGATTTAAGTAGGATACATCTGCGCTTCCGACCTGATGGCTGTGCTCCAGTGCTTTGATTTGAGTAAGGAGGAAAGCGAGTCTTATAGATTTCCAAACGCTTAATTGAAATGACCTGCCTGTTTACTTAACTTAAACGAGTTCTTGAGTGGAGGCCGCGACTCGGCAAAAGTAGTGTAGGACGCCCTCCGACTAGGTGGGATGACGTCTGCGAAAAACTGCCGGCAAATGCTGATTGCGACATGCCGAAGACCGGGCGCTATGGCGCTCCTTAGGAGAGGGCTATGCTATAAAATTTATAAGAGATCCATATCGACGGACAAAAAAGTACCCGGGGGATAGTCCATCGTCTGCTCAGGCCTTAAGCTTTACAAACCCTCTGTCTGTGAGGAGAATATTCTTAGTGGGGGAGTTCTAGCAGTTTCGGCCATACAGCGTAGCTAGGGGGGAGCGCGGTGGGCTGTGTTCATCCCAGAATCTACGAAGACTACGCCAGGATGTTGGGCTAATTCATTGGGACTTGATGTAACAGACCATAATATTTCAGGGGCGCAGCACGACAGCCACAAAATGAACCTCATCCAAGTGGCAGGAATACGCTGGATGCAAGCCGCTTCCAACCGGTCTTTCTAGAAATCCATGGAGGAGGCGTATGCCCAGCAGTGGACTTGTGGGGCTGCGGATGATGAGGGGCTGGGTCCCTCCCGGAAAATTACTCTGGATACGAAAGATATCCTGTGTTTACGCTGAACAATACAACTAAAATAAAAACGACGGATGCAGTTAACTAATTACCGCATTTTTTTACTTCCAGTTGAAGACATGATCAAAGAAGTGGATTCCGACGGCGACGGCCGCATCGACTTCTTAGGTAAGCAATTTCTGGGCTGGCTGGAAGAAATTTCTTTTGAAACAAGTCCGCCGTTGCACGTAGTTTTTATCACAAACCGGTTATTTAAGTTTTATTTTTAATAACGTTTTTATTGTGCAATAAAGTGTAACAAACAAAGATACAAACTCGTTTGCCATCGAACTACTGAACACACAACCACTAACTTGAGTTGCCGGCCAAAGGAAGGAACTCCGTACCAAAGCCCTATGCCAAAGCCAGTCCTGGAGAAGCTAGGCCATGGATTCCTGACGCATTCCCTTCTCTTTTCGTTAGCTCACGCACAGATCGGTGATCTGTGGCTTATTTTAATTTGAAATGGGCAACCCGAAATCACGCATGCTCAGCGTGGGGATTATGGGCATTACCCCCCCAATGATGGCATAACATGGTTCAGTAGGGGAGGGCTATGTCCAGCAGTGGACTAATATAGCCTGAAGAAGAATGAAAATTATAGTTTTCTTTCATGAAACTCGAATCGTTTTCACGTGACAAGAATTGAGGGTTTATTCGGCCATTTCCAGAGTTCGTGCGTGCGCTGGGAGAGCCTGAGGACGCTTGTGATGACGATGAAGATGACGACACGCCTGACGTCACCGACCTGCACATGGCGAGGGCTGTCGCCGCAAATTGAACCCTATCACTAGGCTCTACGATCCATTTTCAACTATTACTATAGTAAGAGTTCATTCGTCACGTCTCCGTAGTTCGTGTAAGATCTTTATTGTGAATATCTTTAAGTTCGCGGATACGACGCCTAAATCAAAAATGCTAGGTCTAAGAAGAGTTTCTTCCTTCCTGGTGATATTAAGTCGTACTTTTTCTAGGACTAACTTGGTCCAAGTTGCTTCCGTATCTCTGTGTTTGTATAATGGTTTGAAAAGCTTATACGATTATTTTAATGAAGACACCAATCACGTTTTCTCCAATCAATTAATGAGTGAGAAAAACTTTAATTACCAATGTGATAACTAATTAATACAATGATGTTAAAGTGTATAATGTTTATATCATTCAAAGTTAATAGGAGTATCAATTATACTACGAAACTTTGACAGATAGGTACAGGTAAACAACAGGCAGGGCCGTATTTCAAAAATATACATTTAGGTAGTGATAAACTTACCTTGTTTTCAACCCTGTATGTCTTCATTGCTGGGGCACAGGTCTCTTCTTGCGTTGCAGGAAAGTTGCCAAGTCCGGGTTGGTGGAGGATTGTAAGACAGTGGCGGGCCTTACTGTCGGAAGTTATCAAGCTGCCCATAAGGCCTCTAACATGACTTAACGTATAATTCGTCCGTTAACGTATAACTCTGTCCATGTTACAACAGGCCGGCAAGCGCGCACGATTTCAATCTAAAGTAACCCTTCTAACAGAGTTAGGGACTTAATAAATATACAAAACAGTCTGTTACCATGACGAGCTCGTTGATCGCACGTAGTCATTGTTTCAAAAGTAATTAAGGTTTATTTTAGCTTGTATCGTTGCTGTCGCACGTCGACAGCCTTTTTATTGGTTAAATTTACCTTGTGCCTAGGTATATGAAGAAAAAAAAGTCATGATAAAGTCAAGGCCCTGTTCCATAACTCAACCCTACCTAGACTTTACAGGCTGGCAGTACGAATGTAAATTTTTACATCCGTGGCTGGCAGGTAGTTATTGATTCAAAAGTGACCACTTTTAATCAGAATTTCTTTCTCTGGTTATGTATTATTTGATTAAATTCGCACAATATCAATATTATATCTATTTATTTACTTTGTCATCATGGCCTCACTATTTTTTTTTACATTAAATGTCGAACTGAAGGAGATTTTAAAATTCAAATTGTATCGTGTTCTTCCTAATGAAGGATGCTGAAACAAAACTTTGTAAAAGCTTAAAATTTATTTCTCTATACACTTTATCAGTTAATCGACTGTCCGCCGGTTCCTGAATTAAGAATTTCACTAAGTACCATTCTATCCACATTTCAACGGGCCGCCGGCCGGGGCACATCGACATTACTAATTCGTAATATTCTTTATTGTATACCGGAAAACATAGCGACGACGAATTGACTAGAAGTAAATAATTTTATTTTCTCGTATTTTTTTTAAATAATTTTATAGTCTCGTCGATTTTCCGGAAATCTGCATGAGCAGATCGATACTCAAGATTTTTCGAAATATATCTTTCGGTAGCACGGCTTTACACGGCACATTACTGGCTTAGTTCCGGTGTCACCTAATACATTTTTGGACGGAAGAGTCCGCCCAGGTTTCGCTCTGAATCTGGAACTAAGCCAATAATGATGCTTGAGTACTTAGTAAATTGTTCAGTTCGGAAACCGGTGGAGAATTTTTGAAATTCGGGCTTTTGATGTTAAGATACGTTTAATATTTCTATAATTTAAGTATAATGGAATCGAATACCTATTTAAAAATAAAGGTATCTAAGCTAAAGCGTCTTTTCTTAATTTCCTTTCCAATACAAAGACTATTTGTATCAAAATTTTATTAACACTTTCCAAGTAGGTATTTACAAAATTTACAATAGTAGGTACATTTTAACTAGGAGGTATTTTTCGGTAAGACTGACATAAGTGAGCTGAATACCTATATAAAAATAAAATTAATTGCGAGGGATGCAAAAAGAAATTGCCATCGTATGTACCATGAGTGCATATCTGTCTATTAGGAAGCAATTTTAATAAGATGGCTGTTCATTTAATCAACTCCTGTGCCCTATCTACCCTTCAGGAACACAGACGTAGAGTCTATTAGCTTTTATAATATACCTCGGGCTCTTGAGTAGGCTTCGGTTTTCGCCGAAAGCACATGAGAGTAATACTACTTCCTGCTTCTGATTTCGAAATGAAGTGTGATATTAGTTCCGATATTTCTATAACATATTAGTGATATGTGATATTAGTTCCGATATTTCCGATTCTATGCGATAGTAACCGAGGTATATTCTAAAAGCTAACAGACAGACTGAAGTTTACATTATGTTTTTCAGTTAATCACGTTCCTGAATTTCGATACATGCTCAGTGACCGCTATTACAGTATGCACAATAATTATTATTCGTTCAGGTCCCTAATGTCCCTTTCTCGAAATGTCCCCTGGTTCCAGAATGTCTCTTTCCTAAAACTACTCGTACAA
Organism: Yponomeuta sedellus; assembly: GCA_934045075.1. Classification (NCBI taxonomy): domain Eukaryota; kingdom Metazoa; phylum Arthropoda; class Insecta; order Lepidoptera; family Yponomeutidae; genus Yponomeuta; species Yponomeuta sedellus. The sequence goes on along the minus strand of OW203742.1, from coordinate 5,749,271 downwards.
ATCAAAATTCTAGTAGTCAAATTACAATGGCGGGAACTTAATTTCAACGGTGCATTTGGGAGCCTGAGGATGCCTCGTGTTAGAGGCGAATCGCGTCGCGTGTTTTCTCACACAAGTATTGGTGTTGGTAGTGGTGTGTTCGTTTCTTGCTTCTGCTTGAAAAAGTGGGAGGGAGGGCGATGCATTAGCTAACCGCATGGTGCTTGTGGGATTTTTGGCGGAATTTAGCAAAGTAATTTTAACTTTTTAATGGTACCTAGTAAGACTGATTACACTATGTGGTTTAATAAAATAATTTATCTTAGTCTTTAATAAAAAAAATCATGATTCACTATTTGGAACCAAGCTTTTTATCGCTTGATGGTTTCTCAAAGTTTTAGTTTCACCTCACAGGTTAAAAAAGAAGTGCTTTTATTTAATATTGACTGGCAATTTGGTACTTAGGTACTTTTATAGATTTATAGATTGCAAACCTTTCTCTAGGTCTCAGGCAAAACATTGTGAAATAAAAAAAGCGCGTACTATACAAGGTGTAAATAAATCCCCATACACATACGAAAATAGAGGGTTCTACTCGATACAACTTTTCTTGTAGGAAAAATTCGAAAAAATATCAGCCGTAACAAAGAAATGTTACAACCGCCAGCTTTAAATATTGAGCTGACATACTTCGGCGGTGTCTAACTTTTAGATTTGTAAAAGTTGAGAACGAAGGAAGAAAGATTGGATACACTAGGATACCCTGTGTCGTGGGAACCAGAAACAACGACATCACAAACATGTAAACATCCAAGGCCTGGGGTTTTTTTTGCCCCCAGCCAGGGTTCGAACCCGGGACCTGTCGTATGGTAGGCAGATACGCTACCGCTACGCCACAGACGTCGTCCATAAATCGGTCGGAATAAAGCCCATATTGTCTCTTTGAGAGAAGGCATGTCCCCTGCAGTAGTACGTATATAGGCTATGAAGAATTTACGTTCTGTTTGCTCGTTTACATTGTCCATTGCAGAGTGTCAATGGACAATGAAAAATGTAAGCCGCTGCCTTCGGCCCGTGGAGAAAAAGCTGCGGAAAAAAACTCCTCATCCGCATTAACTTTACAAAAATATAAATTATTATAATAAAATAGTTCGCAAGTAGTCTGTGTAATTAACCTTTGGAACGCCGAAGCGCGGATCCGCGCGGCAGTACTAGAATGCCTAAGCGCGTATCCGCGCGCATCCGATATCGTGTAGGTTTTGCGCTATTTTTATCAATAATACAAGGGAATAGAGAGTAAAATAGTGTTTTTCTTAATCCTAATGAACGAATGAACCATAAACAATAGTCACCCACAGAGTACAATGTCAAAAAACCGGTCAATTCAAGTGGTTGAAATTCAAACTTGCCGAGTGCGCGCAAACAACTACGAGGTCGACAAAAAAGTGAAATTCTAAGGAAAATAAGCTTATTTACGAAATAAGGGGTAAGTAATCATTATTTATAGATCTTCTGCTATCCACATAAATAAAATTTTGATTGAATCTATGCATTATTATCGTATTATCTTGAAACCAAACTAACATTCTAAAGTACTTGGAATGTTTGTTCCATGTTTGTACACATCTCTCAGTATGTCTGTATTGACTTACTTGTATCATTTTGATGGGAATTTTGTCCCTTCTATATATTTCAATTCAATAATTACGTTGCATAAATAGTGTAGCAGATAAATGCCTTTTTTGTCCATCATGTCTAAAATACACGCACACATGCACACATACGATGTTGTATGTTCACTCGCCGCGTAAGCGCGGATCCGCGCGACTATACAGGTAGCTCTTTCCTATTTCGAAACACATCATGCCATGTAAACATTGAACATTTTAATATGAAGACATATTTTACCATTTAGAAAATAGCATAATAATGATAATATAAGTTTATTTCCAATTTTAATCTATAAAAAAAAATGTAATATATAATTAATTATAATAATAATTAATATAATACATAACTAATAACTCCATTTTTTTTCCTTTCCTTACTTTTAATAAGTTTGTGAATTCTTCAAGCTTTATATGTATATTTATTTATACTAATTATCTCATTGAAATGCTGTTAGGATATGATCTTTTGGAGTTGCGTTACACGATGAAGTTCTATTCGTCGCTCACGTGTCACGCGTTTTCCCGTTGTTTGCGTAATATACCGCTTCATTCCAAAAGGTCGTATCCTAACATCATTTGAACCTGATAATATTATATTATGTTTATTATATATTATATATAAATACTATATAATATAATAAATATCGCGTCGATCTTGCCCCTTATAAACATAGTCTTACAGAAGAAATAATGGCGGACTTACCACTCCAACCATCGCTAGTACTGGGCATGGTCGTCGATCGTACTCCTGAAGTACGGAGCAACGACCAAGTAATATTAGAGAGGAGTGCGTCAGGGAGTCTTAGAGTACGTATAAATCTATATCTAGTGAACAATTTTATTTTGTGTCTAATGCATAATGATTCATGATAAATGTACAAAATTTTTGCAGCAATTTAGGCCCCAAGAAATTCTTGGAGGGGAAGGGGTTGAGGTGGTTGAGGCCCCTAACTTGAGGCCACGCAGCCTTTTTCACACGGACAGTGTATGTATACTTTTTTACTTTATTGTGTTGCCTATTATTATTATTAACCCCAGCAAACTAGGGATACATTTTGTGTGTGAAAGAATGTTTAAGCCTTGGCAGACCAACATTATTAAAAAAAATTGTAAAAATTTAAAATGTAAATATTGTTTATCAATAAAAATATTTTACTCTATCCTAACTATTTATTTACACCATCTCAATAATATTAAATAATAACACGTAATTGGTACGAAATGTCCCTTGCTTTTTAGCGTCTATACGACCCCCTGTATAGTCGCGCGGATCCGCGCTTAGGCAGGTGAGTAAAGATTACTTCGCGCGGATACGCGCTTCGGCAATTGAACGCAGTAGGCCGTTCACTCAAACATGTATAGAACAGTAGAAATGTGGTGCGAGAATATGCTGTGTTTAGAGTTTATTTTCTCAAAAAAGTTGCTCCACAGAGTACTACTGTCTTATACACATCGACAGTCCATTTAATGAACATTGCGATACCGCTACTTCCATAGACAAAAGAGTAGATCTTCATGAAAAAAAGCTTGAACGAAAATAACCTACTCTAAACACAATTGTTAGATTCATTTGGCAAAAAAATGTTCATTAGAAGGATTATGCGATTTATTGATAACTATAAATGAAAAAGAATATTATATTTTACTTAAATAAGCACGAACATATGACTTACATCAATGTGACGATGTGTTGTGAGCCTCGAAAAGTGAGCAACGAACAAGTGCAAAATGGCGATTCTTCTGGAGAAATGTGGACTTTTGATAATAGTTTTTCGGCAACATATTTCTCTAGAAATACGCTGTTTTTCATGTTAATGAATTCTTAGGTACATGGTGAATAGTTAGTGCTAAGTAAAAGTAAAAATAAAACAAAGTAGTTGACAGAAATCATCATGCATTGATGGAAGAGGGAAAAAAAACACACATTAATAACTTTTTGAGGCTGTAAAATAAAAATAAATGACGACCTTACAATCTTATTGTGTATATATTACTAGTTCATTATTGGACTTTCCATAACAATCATAAATTTCATAGGTTCCATACATTTTTCCAAATTACCAAGACATTATCTAACACGCTGTCACTCGCGCTAATTTACACCGTTACGCCCGGCGCACAAGGGTGCAACATTTTCGGTGGCTCTGGCATTCCAAAGGTTAATGTCTAACATAGCCCTCGTTATGTTAGACAGTGGTGATTAGCATACAGCAAACATTAGTCCAAACAGCGTTGGTCATTACAATTTTTGGCAGAAACATTTTTTTTATGATGTCCAACTGAGCCATTAAAACACCATGATCACTCAGTCTTCGTGTAAGCATTTACGTTCCACGCGGTGTGGACTAGTTATGGTAGTGGTAGTTCCTGTTGGCAGGTAAACTTGCATTGTTAATATTCACTTCACCATAGGCCATTGAAAAAAAGTTTCATCCACAGCGCCTCTATTTTACAAGTCTCAACTGTATTCGGTTGTCCGCCTTAGCGTTACCGATTCCGAAGTTCGAGACAAAAAATATTGTATTTGCCAGGTAAAGAAGCCAAACCTAATCAGGGGTAACCGCGAAAATAACACTAGATTTATTTGTTATTTTCAAGGTCAGGGGCCTAATTATAGGCACCAAATCTTGTGCGTTTACAATCGTCTGTCTATGAAAATTCTATAGTAATTTGACAGTTATAAGATTGCAATCGTGAGGGCTTGATGCACAGGAATAAGGAGCCAATACAGTGTGGACTTGATAATAAAGGCGCAGATCACAATGTTATTCACTTACAAATTCTTCACAACCATCTAACGCCCAATAGAAAATACGCTTACTTACATACATAATGGCACACACAACATAGTACTATATTATGTTAGTATCTAGGATAAATAATTAATAAAAAAAAACATTTCAGTCACATTTTCCTCAAGTCAATTTTTGATCTTTTTCTCCAAACGACATGATAGCTCGACCATAAAAAATATTCAGTATACAAAGTATATTAAATTTAATAAAATTGTACATAAAAAATTAACTTAATAAAAATAATACCATCTCATTCTGCTACTGACCACCAATGATGATGACTACTAATCATCAAGACGTAAATTCGCAACCAAACTTTTTTTTTAACATTCGTAGAACGTGGCTGGTATGACAAATCAATTTTACTTTGCCTCACTATAATAGTAAACGGGCCTAATCGCGATTATCCAGAGCTAAGTAAATAAAAACCACGCGCCTTATCACCGGACCTGTCCTCGGACGTAGAGTGTGTTGTGCGTCGGCCCGCTGCGAAAAAGTGACTTGTGGCTAGACCAACTGCCCTCATTACATTATTATTCCGACATATTTTTATCACGTTGTCGGATTTCATTCATTCTTGTTAGACTTCTAGGTAGGTATTTCAAGAATCGTTCAATATTACTTTAATGGAGATTAATTAAAGAAATCCATGAGAAAATCATCTCTTCTTTTTAGTGATTGATTTTCTTAAAGTCGGTTCTTTTTTTTATTCAAAAAGTAGTTATATACAATAACGCAGTTGTCATCGATAAAATGCGCCATGTAATGGACACAAGAGAAAGTTGCTGCGACTGTCAAATTTACACGCTATTATTTCACGACGCGCTGTTACGACGACAACTTTTATCTTGACACGCAAACAGAACAATAAATTAGGACAATATAACGCTAATATTATGAATATTTTCACTGAATAAATACAACAAATACCGCTCACAAGATTATTCTATCGATAAAAATCGATAGCATTGGTATCCACAAAAACAACTATGCATAGCCTGGCAACCAATTCAAATGTCACTTCCCTTTTTCTTAAAAAAAAATCTATCTCGTACATTCGAACCTTGAGTCTCTAAAATACATAGTTGTTCAATAGAGTCAGATTATTCCGGTAATGGTCGTTTCATTCAGTGGTCTAGTAGCCAATCGCAATTAATGGTATAACTTGTGTACTTAACTCGGCGCCTCTCGTGATTCGATTTTCTTCGCGAGAGATGCCTATTTAATTTGCGCGGGTTGAACCCCTGGAATTGTACTGCTAATGCCTTGTAGACTACCAAATTGAGGCAAATAACAACCATTGTCATGCTTATTTCATTCTACTGAAAAACTATGTAAGTAATAGACTCTAGGGCCTGGCTGGATGGACACCAAATCGTGTGTGAGGACTAAGGATAGACTACAGAGCCCTGGAGGTGAAGCTTAAGGTACTGCGAATTTACCGGCTGGTGATGTGCTTAGGCTCCATGTAGCCAGTGTCGCTGAGTGAACGCAGCACCACATTGCCGTTGGGCAGGATGGAAACCCACGTGATGGAGCCGTGGTTCAGGGATATCCGCAGCCAGCCCTCGACCGGGAACTGGAGTGCCCTGAAAACGGAAAGATAGGCGTCGGCTAGTATAGGCTACCTTTCAGTATTAATAAGAACTTCCCAGCACTATCACTTGTCATGTGGACTATTATGCGCACCAAAGCCGGTGCGATTATGAAATGAAATGAAAAGGTCTAACAATCGTCTAACTTAAAAACCTAATTCGAACCCGCGACCTCTGGCTATCCGTGCCAGTCCCGGCATGGGTGGAATTTTTGCCTCTAATTAGTTTTTAAATTGTCCTTAGCACGGGTTAGTGCATTAAAAATAATATAATAATATAATCGGTTAGTGCATTAAAAATAATATAACTGTTAAAAGTTATAATTTAATTTTTATTTGTATATCGTTAATTTCTGTTGCATATATTATGTCAATTATCGGTACCTATATTTTGTTTCTGTGATGTGACTTGCTGTTTTAATAAATGTCTATCTTTCTTTTCTTTCAAATGCCATACTAATTTTTGAAGCGCTCGTGGCCTCGGCGAACCGAGTGATTGGAATCAATCACTTGGTTAAGCAACAACAGGCGCGGCCAGGTACAGGATGGGTGAGCGTCCCGTGACTACCGCTTATGGCATTTTTCCGAACGCTTCCGTGCTTCGCAAGGCACGTTAAGCCGTTGGTGCCGGCTGTCATATAATGGCAGTCATTAAGCCATGTCAGAGGCCTTATGGGCGGCTGGATGACAGTAAGGCCCGCCACTGTCTTATTGCGAATTGCGAATGAATGCATCGAATGAAGGACCTCGTAAAAGCACTCATTCATTCGCTACAAATCTTATTGTATCTCGTTAACCGTAATAGTTCATGTTTCACATTATTCATTATTGCAGTTCATATCACAAATGAAATCCCTCAGTCCTTATTAAGGACTGAGGGATTTCATTATAGTATATTTAGTATATTTCATTACAAGTGCGGAAAGGCTGTCATTGCAAAGAGTTCCGACAAATGTCTACCGACCGAGCCGAGGCGCAGCCGAAGGCGAGGGTTGACAGTCGGAACAAGTTGCAATGAAGGTTCCGCACGTGTACTGAACGACTATTTTTAATACAGTTGCGAAAAAAATAAGCAATTTAATAAAGAAAAATTATTTAAAAAATGGCGCCAACAGTAACAGAATATAAGCAGAGATTTTTTTTCTTCGCCCATTTTGGTAGGCAAAGGGAACTATGCCCATACAGCCAGTCTTCAGTAGGATTTTTTTATTGATATGAAATGAAAAGGAAATTTAATGAGATGAAATGAAATGAAACCTAACTTAACTCATTCAATCAAATCATTAAATCTGATATTGAAACCAATTAGTAGCTCATAAAAACTTCTATGATTTTTTTTAGTAAAAACTTCATGGTTGGTTTTTCTTTTTAATAGACATTATTTTGACAGTTGGGAAAGAAACGCACGAGTGCGGGAAAGGTAAAAATAAAGCACGCGTGTGTTTAGCCCACATCCCGCACGCAATACGTCCCTGTAATACGCCACTTTTTGAGCAACTGTATTATAGTACATTATGATATAAGTGCGGTAAGTTGAAAATTACAGCCGAGGCGATATTACTACCCCGAGCCATCGGCGAGGGCTATTAGGAAGCAGAGGCTGTAATTTTCAAAGCGCACGTATGTCATACGACGTTTTATAACATATTTACGAGGAAATTAATAAAACTCTGACTTTGTTATTATCACTACTTGACGACATTTTCAAATAAAAACAATACATGTAAAAGAAAAAGCGCGCGGATTTATTTTTACTTGTCCACAAATAAGCGATGCGCACGCATCAACTTTTTTTTTTAGGCAAAGGTATAAAAACAGCCAGTATTACTAATAAAGTAAATTAATATTTTTGTTTTTTGTTACAGATAAATGGTTGGTATTTATTGTCAAAATTAATTGAATTAAATGTTTAAAAACACGTGCCTTTTACATTACATTATCGCACAAGTACGTAATGAGATACATTACGATATTGAAATTGGTGTAATTACAACCACTTTACGAGCAAATATGTTATAATAGTACATTACACAACTAGGGTGGTAATACAAAGGCCGAGATCGCAGAAGTTTGCGGCCCGAGCTGCAAGCGAGGAACGTAAATATGCGATCGGGAGCTTTCTTTATTACCTCCCGTGTTGTGTACATCTTTTTGTCTACACTTGGCCAGAAAGCGGCTTTTTCCGTACGCGCAGCGTGCGGAAAAAGCCACTTTATTGCCAGGTGTGGCATAATTTTTTTATTGCATTACGAACTAACACAGGATTTCTGCGTTGTCGTTGTACGACTGTCTTTCGCTCGTAGTATAGACAAAGAGCGTAATAAAACTTTAATTTACGCAATTATAATGAAAAACGTTCCATTCGTCATGTTAAGATATTTTTTTTACATTCATCCATTGTCATTCTCGAACTAACGAATCGAAAGACAGGAGAGCTGGAAAGAAACGTGAGCCGACGAGTTGCTAAACAACTAAATTAATTCATTGTCATCTGTGAATTCATTCCCATAGCACAGGGAATCTTGGTTTGGGAGCCAGTAACCATCATTGTAACCCTGTTTTAAGGCCGGCGCAGACGAAGTACTTTTGTCCCCAAGGGAGAAGTCTTTGAATCGCATAAAAATGTCCTCCGAGTACTTGTCGCGGACTCAACGCCTACGGTGTGCGGTCATTTGTTCCCCGGAAATTGAGTGAAGAATACGCTATGGAAGCAAATATTGTGAGATTACGTTGTGTTGTAATTTATATGAAGTTGAAGAAGAAAAGGCGTTTTAAAAGAAAACACCGAAGTTTTGTCCAGTCCGGACTCTTGATATCCTCGGTAACTTGAGGGACTTTTTGTACGGGGTACTTTTAGTCTTTCGTGTGCGTTATTCGATAAAATTTATAAGAGATCTATATCGACGGACAAAAAAGTACCTGGGGGTGAGTACCTCGTCTGAGCAGGCCTTTACAATAAAGTTTTTTCATTTCATTTGAATTCTCGCGAGTCCAATGATACGTGAACTAGACCGAAAACTATGAACTATTAAGAAGAACTACCTCTTTGAAGGAAGTTATGTAAATATGTATATCACTCTTTTCTTTTCAACGAATTGGAACAAGGAATGGCGGCCGTGACTTCAAACGATTCTGCACGCTACAGCACTCACTTGCAGACGAAGTAGCGGATGACATTGGCGTGGCAGACCATGATCTCGTAGGTGTCGTTGCACTGGTCAGGCGGCGCGCGGTAGAAGTACCGCCGGAATCCCGCCTCGATCCGCGCGCCGTCCTGGAAGAACTGCTAGAGGGTTGCACGCGGAGCATTAGCTATAGTGACGGTTGCATGGTTCCACTACGAAAATATAATAATAGTAAAGCGTAATCTAGAGGTATCCTGAGTGTCTGAGGTGTTTACAGACCCCAGCGCTTGAAACTGCCCATCTCGGTGGCGATTGAGGCAAGCATACTCTATCTTTCTGAGAAACCGCCTGGACCGTATAGATAGAGAACACTTTATTGCACAACCAGAAAAAGAATACAACCATGATTTCTTAAATCTAAGTAAAGTTTTACGATTGGCGGTCTTATCGCTAAGAGCGATCTCTACACAACCTAGTTGTCTAGTGGGACGTTGAAAGGCTACGTGTAGACTACATAATATGGGTGTCCCACTGCAGGTCTAAAGTTATTTGCCACATCTGACAATTAAGGCAAGAATTTGCCGCGATCAACCCGTTTTCGTCTTCTCAACCGCCCCCGTTTGCGAGTAGGATAGATCCGGTGTCCGGAATATCACACAGCGATTCATAACACAAACCGGGGGGTGGGCAGCGGCGCCCCCTGCAGTACAATTCCACCGAACTGTGATCCCCAACACGCACGCCCAGCGTGGGGATTATGGGCATTACCCCCTATGATAGCACAACGTGGCGCTCATTAGGGGAGGGCTATGTCCAGCAGTGGACTAGTATAGCCTGACGACGACGGCTTCATAACGCGCATAGCGAATGTAGATGCTCAGACCGCGAAACTGACGTGAAACTAAGCCGGCCACTTAAGCCGCATGCACCCGAATATAGTTGGGCGAGCCTTTCCACCGAGTGGGTACCACGCGGCGGTCATCACGAAGATTATTTTATTTATCTAAAAAATAAAATTGAATATACAAATTTAGTCTATCTATGTCCTACTGCAGAACACAGGCATTTTCTCAGAGAGAATATGGGCTTAATCACCACCTGTGCCTACCGCAGATTGGCAATTTCAAGCGCTGAGGTATGTGAGCAATCCGGTTTCCTTCTCCGTTGCGAGAAATTATTAAAAGGAAAGGAAATTATACGAAAAACCAATTGAATAACAAGTTAGCGAGTTGTCAGGAGGGAAATCAAGTTTTAGATTACGAGGCGATTTCAATACGAGGGTCTCCCGTATTATTAGAGGTTAGGTAAGATGGAGAAAAATAAATCATTAACTCAATCCTATATACATCTATGTTAGATGATTCTTAGTATCTATTGGCAAATCTTACTACACGGCTATGTGACCACTTAGGTACCGCGACATAGAATTTATTCGGAAAAATACAATGGAGAGCCAACACAATACTCTGTGATTATTTAAGAAGTACCAGGGCCGAGTTTCAAGAAACTTTAATTCGTAGTTTACTATAACAATTCGAGGTATAATGCATAACGGAGTCTAAGGCTGGCATTCAGAGACGAAAACTGAAGCTAAGACCGGTCTCAGAAATGTCAAAATGTACGTGATTTGGACATTAGTAAGACCAGTCTTTGCTTAGTTTTCGTCTCTGAATGTCAGCCTAAGTGTTAATCTGTGAATCGACTTCGCAATGTACATTGAATTTTCTAAACATGTATTGCAGTTCTATGAAACAGGCCCTGGGGTGAAACCTTTGTAAACTGTAGCCTGGTATAGATTTGCAAAGGCTCAAAATAGATTGTAACACAGTACACAGTATTGAGGTTGGAGATTTGAGGTTTGACAAATACAATTAAACGGAATACAAAATAATAAAGAAAAGGCATACCGTTATGAATGCAATGTTAATTTATGAGTAGCTGATAAAGACATCTACGTCATAGTTACTGTAAATATGTATTTTATGATAACACTGATACCAAATGCTACTGGCCGTAACTATATATCATAACATTGAATACAAAATAATATCTAACAAGAGTTAATGGAATCATGCAGAACACGTCAGTAAATATGAAAATAAAATCCAAAATGCACATGTACCATATTATCCAGACATAACTACATCTCTACTGGATTCGGTACATCTTTCTTGGTCTGGCATACATGGGAAGGCCCCAAATCATACTCAAAAGATAGTCTTCAAATCAAGATAGAAATTTTAATTCCCATCTACAAAAGTCTAATTTTGCCATTTAGATTTCCCATTTCAAGTCCATTTTTTCTTAAATTACACGCATGAATGAATCAAACTGCTTCTGAATGACTCTTCAACAAAGGCCTTAGCAACACCTTAGCAACTTACTCTGGGTTCGGGCTTCCAGTGACCGACAGGGGGTTCAGGAGGCACGGGGGCACCCTCCTCGATCAGGGAGCAGTTTGTCACGGGCAGGTCACTCGGCAGATGCTTGGCTATGATTGTGGCTGTCTCCTGAGCTCGCGTCATTGTGGAACGGATCAGCTTGTCCCATTTAATGTCCAGAGCAGCCAGGCGGCAACCGGTGAGGTCAGCTTGCACTTTGCCTGTCAGTCGGGCAGACTTGGTTTAATTTGCGAAAAAAATATTATGCTTTGGGAATGAAGAAAACTACATTAGTAACTATGTAGTTTTTACATTTCTGCAATTGAAAGTATTGTAGCTTGTGATATCTGATCTGATATCAACCCTTAATATGTCCCCACTGCTGGATCACGGGTCTCTTCCTGGGTCCCTTCCTGCAGGGCTGGAACGTTAGGCCATACTCCTCCACGGGGGCTAAGTCCAGATTGGTGGACTGGTTGGTTTAGTGTCAGAAGTTATCAAGCCACCCATAAGGTCATTGACATGGCTTAACAACAGTCATTGACATGGCTTAACAACTGCCATTGACATGGCTTAACAACTGCCATTACATGACAACCGGCACCAACGGCTTAACATGCCTTGCAAAGCAATAAAGTGGAAAATATCCCACTGGCAGTAGTCATGGGATGGTCACCAATCCAGCACATGACCGCGCCTGTTGATGCTTAACTCAAGTAATTGATTTCAATCGCTTGGTTCGGCTAGGCCATGAGCGCCACACATATTCACTCTTGTTAAACTACATGTTCATGTGTATATTAACTCCGTATAGTAGATCTTATATTTGCTGAAACTCACCTAGCTCTGTGAGTGTTCGTTCTTTATCTGTAATACCATCTAGATTGTACTGTCCGTGTCTAATCAGGAATATGTGTCTGACCGCCTTGTTTTTCTTATGTTTCTCCACCTGCTCATTGTATTGGTTCTCGTCCTCTGGCTTTGAAGATTTGACTGGACGTACAAGCGACTCAGGAGCGCGGCTGTAAGAGATTTCTTGTTAAAAATTGTGTTTATAAATAGTTATAGAATTCATGTAAAATGTGTTGTAACATGACGCCCAAAAGGGTACTTTCTACTTATCAACACAAATTATGTGTGTGTATGCAATCAGGTTGCCCTGGAAAGTGCGCAAACACTGTCATAATAAAATTCGATACCAACTGAACAAAATGTATGAAACAGTCCATTTTAATTGAGATTTTAGAGATGGTTCCACAGAAAAAGTAGTTTGTAATGTTGAGTAGAAAGACCGCTGAGACGGACATAATTTCACAGATCAACACACAGAGGTATAAAACATGTTTCTAATTTAATGTCTGCCAATTTTTCGGTTGGAGTTTCTGAAACAATAGAAATACCACTCGTATGCTTTCGAAGTTAAGATTGGAACGTTTTATAACTTTAATAATTAATAAATAAACTCTGGAACGACTTTAGGTGTGGTTTTATTTGTAGAATTGTAGTAATATTAACAGAAAACTGGATAAAAAACGGATAAACGGAGAAGCAGGTAAAAAGTCAGATCTGGTCAAAGGGTAAAGTAGTAGTGAGTAAAATGAGGGAAATCGAAGAATGAGTGACATACATAATTTAAATATTTGAAAATGATAGATGGAAAAAGAAATAAAAATGGTGTAAAGAGGTTTGCACCGTCACATTACCCGGGGGCACCGGTAAAAAAAAATATTTTTTAGATATATTTATTTAAAAAAATATATCTAAAAATATTTTTTTTTATAAAAAATATAGTCAAGTAAAATTATTTAATTTAAAATTTAAAGTCGAGAATCCAAAGTAAGGTCGATGAAGGTCGGGGATGTGGGATGGTAAGTAAATAAATTTAGTTATTCTTAAATATTAAAATAAAATATAAAGGATGGGCGATGAAAAAAAATTTAGAGTGTGTGGAGTGATATTTACAATGAATATTTACATTAGGCAGTTCCACTTTTATTCATCACCTATCATTCATCCCTAGCATGCATCACCTAGCATTGTCTTCATCTAAAGTGAAGGTGAAGACGTTCATTCAGTATAGACAAAATCTATTTTTATTAATTAGATTTATCCAGAAACTGGCCTAAATTAGTAATAGGCTTATTTAGCCAGTTACCACCCGCTGGTATTCGGTAGTGGTAAGGCTTATTTATTGAGTCACAATCCGCTCTATGAAAGTTATTTACATTTTAACAATATTTATAATATTGGGTACATAGTACCCGACGGGGTAGGATCCGTCGTAGTAGTGCTCTCAAGAGCTATGGTGGGGTAAACACCGTAACGCGTAAAGCGATTGATAAGTAAATTAATTGACCTAGGCTTATTTAACGTGTTGTCGCCGCACCTGATTGAATGTTTGGATTGTTATAAAAAAAATTGGTTAGCAAATGTCCTGGAGGATAGTGGTGTAAGTGTATAGTTAATAAATAAATAGATAAATAGTATGACGCAAATGTGTCCGAAAAGGTAATGTGGTGATTATATATACAGAAAATTAGAACTATAAAAAGGTGGCATTGGTAGGTTTTGTACAAGTTGACAGTTAAAATATTTAAAAAGAATACGGACACTATAAAAAAAGAGGTTAAGAAATATTTTAGTAATGAGGTAAGGATGGGGTGAGGGTGAAGTTTTTATTTTATTGCCAAAGAGTTCCTTATAGGTTTAACCTGTGGAGGTTTGTTTTTAGAATTTTGAAAAATTTTATGACAATGAATGGTGTCAGAATTACTGACGTCTAGAAATTTGGTTTGCAAAGATTTTGTAAATAATTATAATTTAAATTTTAATAATATAATATTGTTATCAATAGACTGTATGAGTGCAGCTTCGCCTTACCTTCGAGTCGGCCTCGAAGACCTAGAGGGTAAAGCTAGGCTGTCTACGTGTAATTACCCAGGATACTCTCCTGAGGCAACGTAAGTTAGTAACCAGTCCCACCTGGAATTATAAATTCCAGGTTACCGAGGTCTATGGAACTGCTAGTAAGCAGCCTGTGGTTGTGTAACTGTCTGATAAATGCGTGTAGAAGTTATTGATTGTATACTGTTGGTGTATACTAACTGTGGTATGTTTCGGTTAGGTGGGGTGCAGATAGATAGAATAGGACTTTTATTAGGGCCGAAAAAATTTGGGCACGTTGGGCGTTGGGCGCCAGTGGAACGTTTTATAACTTTAATAATTAATAAATAAACTCTGGAACGACTTTAGGTGTGGTTTTATTTGTAGAATTGTAGTAATATTAACAGAAAACTGGATAAAAAACGGATAAACGGAGAAGCAGGTAAAAAGTCAGATCTGGTCAAAGGGTAAAGTAGTAGTGAGTAAAATGAGGGAAATCGAAGAATGAGTGACATACATAATTTAAATATTTGAAAATGATAGATGGAAAAAGAAATAAAAATGGTGTAAAGAGGTTTGCACCGTCACAAGATGAACAGAAGTATCTGTTAAATCAATGACTAAATAATTTTATATGTTTACTAGCTGGTGCCTGCGACTTCGTCTGCCCAGGATTAGTATTTTGAGTTGCTTATATTAGCGTGGCGAAGAAAGGAATTAACATTAGAACATTAAAAATATCACATAATTGTTTTTTGGGTCGCATTCGTAAAATATAACATAATATGTTTACAAATTGTAGCCTATGTGATAATCTGAATTATAAGCTATATTATTGTAAAGTTTCATTAAAATCCAACAGTTTTTACGGAAACAGTAACAAGCATCCATCCATTCATACTTACAAACTTTCGCGTTTCAAATATTAGTAGGATTGGTAGCTGGTGCTTGTTATCATCATTCACCAATACAGCCCATCAGTGCTCAATGCTGAGTATAAGCTTTTTCCTCTAAATGCCATCTTCTACTTGCCCTTGCCCACTGCATCCACAGACCTAATACTGGTGCTAGTATTAGTTAAGAACTGTGTTACAGGTACCAGAACTTCTAACAGTATCAGTAAAGATTGATTACCTGTGTGTGGTAATCAATCTTTACTGATACTGTTAGAAGTTCTGGTTACCACACACAGGTTATCAATCTTTACTGATACACATACAGCCTGGAAGAAACTGAAACTTAGCCCCTTTTCTCACACGCAATGTTCTATTAATCTACTGTTAATATTTGGGGAGTTTCACATAGGTAACTACAATTCGTAATTTGTTCAAATCTTCCTACTTGTGGTGTTAATGAACTTCGCAATGTGCATCGATTTGCGGCGCCGCTGCACTAGTCTCCCTTGGATCTGTATGAAGCCTTACACACGACGCCAAAGCGGAGCGGCGGCGATTATATGCACCGCAGCGGTGAAAAACGCTGCCGCTGCGGCGTCTTACGCCCTTAAGAATATAGCTTTTCCTGAAGTAGAAGTCGAGAAAATACTTACTGGTCCCAGTTCGAGTCCCACTTCACGCTTGGACAGTAATTGGTTGTCCAGGAGTTAAGAACGTCGAATTTCTTTTCAGTTGGCGCGCTGTTCAATTTATAGTAGGTTAAACCTCCGCCGACGGCACCTAAACTTATAAGGGCAATTTTATGTACTCTAGAGAACGTAGCCATTTGGAAATATTCTTAATAAGTCTAAGGGGACGAATAGTACGGATATGAGTTACAATATGGATCAACTGTCTTTATAGACTAAAAAATTAAATTTAATCAAGATTCAAAAAACATAACCTCAACACGAGTCAGCCGTTTTCACCACAGACTAACAGGAGATACTTTGATTGACATTGAAAAGTGTTGCCAGTCTGTGCTCACCATTTATTACGTAGGGTTTGGAGTACATAGGGAAGGTTTTTATAATTTTACATATAATAATCACTAATAATTTTAATTTTGCCTAAATGATTCTTCTTCGGGGATGGAATTATAGATAAGAGCTAGATTGTAAATGCTTAGAAAAAACTTTATTGGTATATTAGTACCAAGTCCGGATTGGTGAAGGCATGCAAGACTAGTGGCTGGTCTTAGTGTTAGAAGATTCAAGCCACCCTAATTCCTGATTGGCTTAACGACTGCCATTTTATCGATGGCAACCGGCACCGACTGCTTAACTTGCCTCGCGTTTTTTCTCCTTTCTACAATCAACCGATTAGTCTGTAGATATGGGGAGTGATACTCTACCTTAGCAGGTAATTGCAAGCTTTCGCGAATGGAATCTCAAATAAAAAAATAGTTTTTGACTTCACTTACGATATTTTTAAAGAACGGTTGCAGCCATATCTCACATGATAGTATAGGCGGGAAATATATGTGCTACCATGTAGGAGAAATTCCCAATTTCTTAAGATTTTATCGTTGTTTTGTGGTAAAGCTATGCCAAATTTCAGCATTCTAGTACTTGTTGTTTTATGCTAGACCGAGGACACTCAGACGTAAGGACACACTGAAACTGTAGGAAAAGAATAGAAAAAAGTTTATATCAAAGATAAGAAACAATATTAATAATAATGTTATAAAGACACTTTGTTGACTAAAGAACCATAAAAGCACTAATTTTATACCAAACTGTAAATTGAAAAAGCATTTATATATACTGACTAGCTGCCCGCACCGGCTTCTCACGGTTGATGTACAACTGAAAAAATGGAACTGTTTTACACCAACCTCGTTCTGACAATAATGAACGCAAAAGAATTGTTGAGTAGTCGTTCTTACATGTATTTCGGCTACTTATTTTTATTGAGGAGTTCGATAAAAACACTATGACACGAGATGTTTATATATAATATATTAGATTTATTATGCATAGTATTATGCTCGGCAAGAAAGAATAAAAACGGGAAGTTCACGGAAATTTCGGACTGGATTTGGAAATTCTTCAAACGCAATAGGTACTACTACTACTATCACGTAAAAGGTAAGTACTAACAATGCAATGTTTTTTTTTCTGCTTACGTACCTAATTAGAATAATAATTATATTCTAGACCTTTAAAGTAAACAAAAGTCTTGTTTGAGGTGCTTATACATACATAAATTGCCTAATATTTATGTGTGCCAGAGTAATCTCAAACTTGAAGGTGGCGTCGAAAATCATAGTACAGCTTGACCTAGGTTGATTTTCGGAATGTCATAGTATTAAACATACATTATTTGATTTTGTCACATAGGTATTTCTTACCTCTAATAATTATTTTGTACTTTTGTAAGATATGTATGATGTTCCTACAGATAATACAATTTCTATATTCTTTAAACCTATTACGCAACGCAACTACTACACTTTATTTTATTTATTAAGAACTAAAAATACTACTGGTACTACATTACTACTTTACTGAAGTACCTACCAGTGTTGTGTCGCACGTTACGTACCGTCATTAATGAAAAAGTTTTGGCCGAAAGTATCTACTAGGTGCCTTCTTTTGGAAACCAAACATTTTTGGCAAAAATATTCGAAAATGTAGTAACATGCACCTAAAGGTACAGTGTGGGACATCGTAATAAAAAAAGAACCTCCAAAGCCAAATAATACGTTGTTATACGAAAAGTACGACCTGGCAATGCCGTTCACAGAATAACCCACAAGTCTGCAAGCAAATCCAGTGTTGCCAATGAAAACCCAAGGTTTATCCACATTACAACGCGCCAGCGCGCTGGCTTTAGATTGTCAATTTGACGCCGCATAGGCGTGCGGGCTCAGCCTCAGTGGTTCACAGTGTTTCTTAGGACCAACACGACGTAAGAACCTAGAATCACGAAGTTGGAATTACCAAAACTTGTTCCATACGACTAAGCCCCAGCCACGCAGAAAAGGAGGGCGCGGAAAAGACGCGTCGTCTTTCCAAAGCACTTTGACAAAATACAATACAAAAAGAAGGAACGGGATGAAGCCCACACAAAAAAGACGGGGCGAGGGCGTCTTGTACAACGCGCGGCGTCTTTTCCTGCCCTTTGGCCCCCGTCCTTACTGAGTGCCCCAGGCCTCCCGTTGACAATTCAATTACAACTCATCTATTCGACAATAGATGGCGCTGTAATCGTGTTTTAATTTGTTAATTTAATTTAGCAATATTAATCTAGCTATTACCTATTTATTTCCAACTAATCAGTCTGTCCAAATTGGTCCACTGGTCGACAAATGCCTCCCACACGGAAATCCACTTCTTTCTGTGTTCTGCCATCCCCACTCAACCGCTCTGCCAGTAATCTGCCACACAGAGTATAAACTACTACGTAGTATCTAGTTTAGGTAGGTACGTAGTAATAATAAGAAACGAACGTACTTTTTGACTAAAAGTGATTTCTTCGTATATTTTTTGAGCTGTACCTGCAACATCTAATCTCAGACATGAAGGTATTTTTTGTTTTGTTTGAAATTGTGTTCGCGAGGCAACCGCTCCTCGTGGACTAATGCACCTAAAATTTACTGCTGTTAGTTATACCGCACAGCGTACCGCAAAAAGGTTAGTCGGGATGTCCTCTCTATGAGTACCTAGTATCTACTTTATAGGTACTCTAAGGATTTTACTCAAAAATTGTCAAAAACTCTGATCAATGATTAATCTGAGTTACATAAATGAGGTAACGTCGGCTTCTCTATCGTCAGGTTGTGAGTTCGAGTCCCTTCGTGTACCAATGACTTTGATTTCTAAGTTA
>OW203742.1:4905078-4992578 GCA_934045075.1 Yponomeuta sedellus | reverse complement strand
AGATAGATAGATAGATAGATAGATAGATAGATAGATAGATAGATAGATAGATAGATAGATAGATAGATAGATAGATAGATAGATAGATAGATAGATAGATAGATAGATAGATAGATAGATAGATAGATAGATAGATAGATAGATAGATAGATAGATAGATAGATAGATAGATAGATAGATAGATAGATAGATAGATAGATAGATAGATAGATAGATAGATAGATAGATAGATAGATAGATAGATAGATAGATAGATAGATAGATAGATAGATAGATAGATAGATAGATAGATAGATAGATAGATAGATAGATAGATAGATAGATAGATAGATAGATAGATAGATAGATAGATAGATAGATAGATAGATAGATAGATAGATAGATAGATAGATAGATAGATAGATAGATAGATAGTTTGTTTTTATTTCTAATAATTTGTTGCAGCCTGGTAAATGAAATCGCATTGCGAAATTGGCGTAAATTCAAAAATATTCAAGTGATAACAGTAAATGATGATGATATTATTATGCATAATTATTATTTCGATATCAATCCGTATATGTGGCACGGGTCTCTTTTTGCATCGCAAAGGTTAGTCCACGGGGGCCAAGTCGGGGTTGGTAGAGGATTTTACGACAGTGGTGGTCCTTACTGTCGGAAGTTATCACGCTGCCCAAGAGCCTTAGTAGTTTACAATAATTAAAACTGTTTTTATACGGATTTAACTCGTTTATTATATTTTTACAATTTTCCGACGCTTCGTCATCCGAGACCACGGTACCTGTAAAAGTGCCGAAACGTCGGAAAATTGTAAAAATATACGAAACGAGTGAAATCCGTACATATAAAAACAGTTTTAATATGTCTAGTGCTCGTGTTAACCTTCAAAAAAAGTTTACAATAAAACAAACAGAAAACGATAGAACTGATTTATTTCTAAAGACATTATTAATGAAAATCCACCCTGAGTTAATAACACGTGTTTTAAAGAGGGTATGGGTTCGACAGTAAATTATTAATTTGCTAAATTATCTGACCCACCTCGGTAGCTTAAGTCTCCCTCAAGGAACAATCCTTATACAAATTTAGGTGGTTTATATTTACAAACGATGTGTAGGTTTGCAATGAAACTATGCCAATACGTTAAAAAAAAGAAAGATAACATTTATTGCATCAATAGTCACACAAAACACTTAATAAATACGAAACGAGCTTATTCTTAGTGCTGCCTAGCGTCACGAGCGGAATAAAAATCATAACTTTGGAACGTTTTATAACTTTAATAATTAATAAATAAACTCTGGAACGACTTCAGGTGTGATTTTATTTGTAGATTTATAGTAACTTTAAAACAGAAAACTGGATAAAAAAGGAGAAGCAGGTAAAAAGTCAGATCTGGTCAAAGGGTAAAGTAGTAGTGTAAAAAATGAGTGAAATCGAAGAATGTGTGACGTACATAATTTAAATATTTGAAAATGATAGATGGAAAAAGAAATAAAAATGGTGTGAAGAGGTTTGCACCGTCACATTACCCGGGGGCAACGGTAAAAAAAAAAATATTTTTTAGATATATTTATTTAAAAAAAATATCTAAAAAAAATTTTTTTTTTCTAAAAAATATAGTCAAGTTAACTTATATAATTTAAAATTTAAAGTCAAGGTCGAGAGTAAAGTCGATGAAGGTCAGGGATGTGGGATGGTAAGTAAATAAATTTTGTTATTCTTAAATATTAAAATAAAATAAAATATAAAAGATGGGCGATGAAAAAAAAATTTAGAAGGTGTGGGGTGATATCTACAATGAATATTTACATTAGGCAGTTCCACTTTTATTCATCACCTATCATTCATCCCTAGCATGCATCACCTAGCATTGTCTTCATCTAAAGTGAAGGTGAAGACGTTCATTCAGTATAGACAAAATCTATTTTTATTAAATTAGATTTATCCAGAAACTGGCCTAAATTAGTAATAGGCTTATTTAGCCAGTTACCACCCGCTGGTATTCGGTAGTGGTAAGGCTTATTTATTGAGTCACAACCCGCTCTATGAAAGTTATTTACATTTTAACAATATTTATAATATTGGGTACATAGTACCCGACGGGGTAGAATCCGTCGTAGAAGTGCTCTCAAGAGCTATGGTGGGGTAAATACCGTAATGCGTTAGGTAAGTAACGATAAGTAAATTAATTGACCTAGGCTTATTTAACGTGTTGTCGCCGCACCTGATTGAATGTTTGGATTGTTATAAAAAAAATTGGTTAGCAAATGTCCTGGAGGATAGTGGTGTAAGTGTATAGTTAATAAATAAATAGACAAATAGTATGACGCAAATGTGTCCGAAAAGGTAATGTGGTGATTATATTTACAGAAAATTAAAACTATAAAAAGGTGGCGTTGGTAGGTTTTGTACCAGTTGTCAGTTAAATATTTAAAAAGAGTACGGATACTATAAAAAAAGAGGTTAAGAAATTATTTTAGTAATGAGGTAAGGATGGGGTGAGGGTGAGAGTTTTTATTTTATTGCCAAAGAGTTCCTTGTAGGTTTAACCTGTGGAGGTTTTGTTTTGAATTTTGAAAAATTTTACGACAATGAATGGTGTCAGAATTACTGACGTCTAGAAATTTGGTTTGCAAAGATTTTGTAAATAATTATAATTTAAATTTTAATAATATAATATTGTTATCAATAGACTGTATGAGTGCAGCTTCGCCTTACCTTCGAGTCGGCCTCGAAGACCTAGAGGGTAAAGCTAGGCTGTCTACGTGTAATTACCCAGGATACTCTCCTGAGGCAACGTAAGTTAGTAACCAGTCCCACCTGGAATTATAAATTCCAGGTTACCGAGGTCTATGGAACTGCTAGTGAGCAGCCTGTGGTTGTGTAACTGTCTGATAAATGCGTGTAGAAGTTATTGATTGTATACTGTTGGTGTATACTAACTGTGGTATGTTTCGGTTAGGTGGGGTGCAGATAGATAGAATAGGACTTTTATTAGGGCCGAAAAAATTTGTTACTATGGGTGAATCTAGTTAGTGAAGAATGGTCAATGAGTAGTTATGATGAATTACCTTGTGGTCCAGAAGTCAAGTCGCACTTTAAAATTAATTTAATATTTTATTTATAAAACACTTAACAAAAAAAAAAAAATCTTGCAGGTCTTCAGAAATGAAAGAAGTCCGACAGAACCCTTAAGCAAGGCTGTGGAGCTCCAAGGGATGCGTATTTGATGAATGAGGTCGTGGGTCGTGGGTATAAAGCAGCAGCAGCAGTTCGATGATTGTGCACACGTATAATCGTGGTAATTTGCCTTCGCACTCGCAGCGTAGTCGCGGTGGGTGGGCTTTGTCGCCTCGGCGTATCAAGCCGTGGGGTGATGTTGGGTTTCGTTATTATCGTTGGGCGCCAGTGGAACGTTTTATAACTTTAATAATTAATAAATAAACTCTGGAACGACTTCAGGTGTGATTTTATTTGTAGATTTATAGTAACTTTAAAACAGAAAACTGGATAAAAAAGGAGAAGCAGGTAAAAAGTCAGATCTGGTCAAAGGGTAAAGTAGTAGTGTAAAAAATGAGTGAAATCGAAGAATGTGTGACGTACATAATTTAAATATTTGAAAATGATAGATGGAAAAAGAAATAAAAATGGTGTGAAGAGGTTTGCACCGTCACAACTTTAATAAACCTATTTAGAGGGTAAAAATTCCACCCATGCCGGGATTCGAACTCGCGACCTCTGGCTATCCGTGCCAGCGCTCTTTCCAACTGAACGTGCGTAATACAGAGAATATTGTAAAGAGGTTCGAAATTTCACTGATGCCGGTGAGTCGCCCATTAGCTCAGTTGGAAAGAGCGCTGGCGCGGATAGCCAGAGGTCGCGGGTCGGAATCCCGGCATGGGTGGAATTTTTAGCCTAATTTTTTATACAGAGTTCTAAGCTGCATGTTCTAAAAATAGTTATTGCGGATACATAGGCTGCTACTTATGTATGCGGAATCTGGGATTCCAATCATTTTAAACGCAATGTCTGACCTCCATGGTCAAATTCGTTCTTTTTTTAAATACTGGCCGCTAATATTTTTCTCTTATATACGTTAGTGTTTTGTTTTTGTTGGGTTTAAAATGTCATATCGCTGAAAAAATGGAACTCACTAGTGAATCATATCGCTGAAAAAATGGAACTCACTAGTGAAAATATTCGTGCTATGATTTATTTCCGATGTGGTTTAACGCAACAACAGTGCGTAGATCAATTAACTTCGACTTTTGGTGGTGAAGCTCCATCAAAAACGACTGTGTATCACTGGTTTAGTGAGTTTAATCGTGGGCGCAGTAAGCTCACGGACGAAGTTAAAGAAGGTCGCCCGAAATCGGTGGTTGTGCCACAAAATATTGAAGCTGTGCGAAAACTAATAATGCAAGACCTCCATGTTATGTATCGCGAGATAGAGGCTATTCTGGGCATATGTATGACGAGCATTCATAGGATATTACATGAACATTTGTCTGTAAAAATAATTTGTTCCCATTGGATCCCGCACAACTTAACTCAGGATCCAAAAGTTGCTCGCGTCGAATGGTGCAAGAAAACCTTAAAAAAATTCAACGGAGGCGACTCAAAATCTGTTTATAATATCTACACAGGTGACGAATCCTGGATTTACACGTACGATCCCGAAACTAAACAACTATCAACAGTTTGGGTGTTTCAAAATGAGCCGAACCCTACGAAAGTGGCTCGTGCAAAAAGCACTGTAAAGCAAATGGTGGCCTGCTTTTTTGGTATTAATGGTCATGTGGCTACAATACCACTGGAGAATCGCAGAACGGTTAATTCGGAGTGGTACACGACCATTTGTTTGCCGGAAGTATTTGAAGAAATACGCCAAAACAACCAGCGACGCAGAATCATACTTCACTATGACAATGCCAGCTGTCATACATCTCAGGAAACAACTACATTTTTTAGATGGTCAAAAAATAGAATTGATTGGTCATCCACCGTACAGCCCTGATTTGGCTCCCAATGATTTCTATTTATTCCCAAATGTAAAGAATAAATTACGTGGTCAACGATTTTCGACCCGTGAAGAAGCCGTAGATGCGTTCAAACAGCACGTTTTGGAGATACCTCAATCAGAGTGGAAAAAGTGTTTTACAAATTAGTTTCATCGAATGCAAAAGTGCATCTATCATAGTGGAGAATACTTTGAAAAACAATAAAAGCATATTTAGCCATATACATAGATAGATAGATAGATAGATAGATAGATAGATAGATAGATAGATAGATAGATAGATAGATAGATAGATAGATAGATAGATAGATAGATAGATAGATAGATAGATAGATAGATAGATAGATAGATAGATAGATAGATAGATAGATAGATAGATAGATAGATAGATAGATAGATAGATAGATAGATAGATAGATAGATAGATAGATAGATAGATAGATAGATAGATAGATAGATAGATAGATAGATAGATAGATAGATAGATAGATAGATAGATAGATAGATAGATAAAAACATTTATTTGCATCTACACACACACACACGCACAACAATATATAACAGATGAGAACTTACAAAAGGAATACAAAGCAGAATTATACAGGAAAAAGAGTAACAGATAATCATGACAACACAAATAATCAAATCATATAAGAGAGCAGATCGCAGGTGTGGCAGATGCAAAGGGGCTCTGACTCAGCATATGCTGGAGAGATAAACTACTCCAGCGCTGGTCTTCCGTCAGTACCCGGTAGTATACCGACGTGCAGCACTCGGATAAACGAAAAACCGGCCAAGTGCGAGTCAGACTCGCGCACCGAGGGTTCCGTACAAACCTGTATTATAGACCTGAGTATTTGGTATGAATTTCAATTTAATACCTCTACGCGTTTATGAGGAAATGGGTAGTAAGTTTAAAATTATTAAAAAAAAATATATTATGAGATGTAACTAAAAATTTATGGTTTTCGTAATTTTTCCTTTATCTATGCTATAAGACCTTGCTTCGTACCAAATTTCAAGATTCTGAGTTCACGGGAAGCACCCTGTAGGTTTTGATTCCCTTGCAAGTGTCGAAAATTTGCGGCATAAACGGCTGTATCTTTTGATTGCGTTGGCTTAGAAGTTTGATTTTTTCACAGCTTCAAGGGACAGTAGACTTGAGTAATTGATATAAATTTCAGCTTCATACCTCCACGCGTTCCTGAGAAAAAGGGTCTTGACAGACGGACGGACGGACAGACGGACAACAAAGTGATCCTATAAGGGTTCCGTTTTTTCCTTTTGAGGTACGGAACCCTAAAAAGAAAAATAAATAAAATAAAATAAAAAAAAACAATTGCGGCAGTTTAATATAAGAATGTCAAAATAGATATAAATAAATTATTGATTAAAGGTTTACATTGTCATCATAATAATATATTAAGCCGATCAAATATAATGAATTATTAATATGCAAACAAATGTCATCTTGATTGCAATAAGTTTTATTATATTAAAATATTAAAGTGTCACGCTTCGCGACAGCGAAGTAATACACTATGATAGTATGTCCTGTGAGAAAAATAATAATGATAATAGTAATAATAATAATTATTATAATGGTAGAAGTCAAATGTGGGAAGAATATTATTAAGAACTTAATAAGGGCTTTTGGGATTCAAGAAGGAACTTTTTATATTTGGCTTTAAAGCTAGCCTTAGAATTAAGTTGTCTTAAGGGTGGAGGGATATCATTCCAGCACTTAGTGGCCTGAAACCGAAAACTACCTCGGAAAGCAGCTGTTCGATGTTCAGGCACACCAAGCAGGTTTGAACATGCCCTATTCCTCTTGCGATCACCCACTGCAGACCAACGCCAAACTATTTTTTCGAATAAGTATGAAGGTTTTTGAGTTTTGATGATTCCGAACATTAAAGTTGCCATGAATAGTTTCAACCTATTACCCACCTTCAAAATATCCGCATTATTTATATAGGGTGTAACATGAGCTCGAGCGGGTATATTATAGCAGAAACGAGCACAAGCATTTTGGACACGTTGCAAAAGTTTATGAGTTTTAGCAAATAAGCATGGACCGTAAGCAGTTAAGGCGTAGTTAAGTTTAGACATTATGAGGGTGTCACAAATGAGAACTCGAGTATTTATACTTAGGAATCTGCGAAGTGAATATAAGATTCTGAGCCGAAAGAAGCAGTTCCGTACGACTTCCAATACATGCTTCTCGAACCTGAGGTGACTGTCCATTATCACTCCTAGATTTCTCGCTTCATGAACAAATTCAAGGCGTTCTCCCTTAATATAAATTGCCGGATTTAGTTTCATAATTCTTTCTTTTTGAATTTTGGAACCTAGGACCATGACTTTAGATTTTTTTTTGGTTGAGGTGAAGGCAGTTATTATCACACCAATCCGATATACGCTCCAGGTCGTCATTTAAAGATTTCACAGATTGTGTGACACTGTCAAGATCTACATAAATATAGATTTGGAGATCATCCGCATAGATATGATGTCTGCAAGACTCGATGCACCACACAATGTCTGCAGAGTATATTGTGAAGAGAAGCGGGCCAAGAATTGAGCCTTGAGGAACGCCTCTGGTCAGGGGCAGTGGTTTAGACATTAATTCCGAACCATCAGCCGTTATACATTTGTTTATTTTTTCTATTCCGCATACATAAGTAGCAGCCCTCGTATAATAATTATTTAATATCCAGGCTGTGTTGTGTCGGCCTAGAGAATAGCACCAACCCAATTCTTCCCGCAGGTGTCGTAAAAGGCGACTA
The DNA here is from genome assembly GCA_934045075.1 of Yponomeuta sedellus. Classification (NCBI taxonomy): domain Eukaryota; kingdom Metazoa; phylum Arthropoda; class Insecta; order Lepidoptera; family Yponomeutidae; genus Yponomeuta; species Yponomeuta sedellus. Next base: position 4,984,766 of record OW203742.1, on the reverse strand, counting down.
AAGGACACAAACCGGGGAGTGGGCAGCAGCACCCCCTGCAGTACAATTCCACTGCGATCCCCAACCCGCATGCCCAGCGTGGGGATTATTTGCGTTACCCCCCAATGATGGCACAACCTTGCGCTCATTAGGGGAGGGCTATGTCCAGCAGTGGACTAATAAACCCTGGAGAAGAAGAAGAAGATTATTGATAAAAACCTATTGTAAAATAAAAGAAGTTATGATTTTCATTCCATTGGTGGTGATAGTCAGCACCCCCAGTTTTAATTTTTTAAACTCTTTAACGGGTAACACGGTGGTTAGAATTTGGAAATAAACTTATCAAAAATAACTTATAGCCTTATATTCTTTTTAATGCACTAACCCGTGCTAAGGACAATTTTAAAAACCAATTTAGAGGCAAAAATTCCACTAATGCCAGGATTCAAACCCGCGACATCTGGCTATCCGTGCCATGGAATTTTTAGCCTCTAAATAGGTTTGTAAAGTTATAGCGTTGACAATATTTTCCAAGAAAAGTCTTACGAGCATATATTTTTTTAAAGGGAGACTCTTAAGTAGTTTTTTATACAATGTAACATAAAAACATTTTTTGAATAAATTGTTGAACATAAAGATAATTGACAAACTGAGCATCAGTTTCTTACAAAAGCAACATTTATTGAAATTTAAATGAGCTATGCTTGATTTTATTTTCAATTAAAACTTCCTTACAAACGATGCTCAGTTCAAGGGATTTATAGTACAAATAAAATATAAGTTTACTCTAAGATTTTATTTATCATAGGTCGAAGGCACTTTTAATACGGAGTCAAGGCCGGTTTATGAGTTCCTGTAATAAATCAGCTTTGACTCCGTTTTCAAAGTGTTTTAGTAGCATAAACTTTTTGTAAATAAGACTGTAAGAGTGCCTATTATAAAAATGCAATTCCTCTAAAACATCTCAAATGCAGTTTTAATAAACTTGCGTGAAAGTTAAGATTTAAATTGTCGTTTCCTTGATTAGAGTGGGCTTATCTGCAATTCAGGTTACAGTAGTGTTTCAGGTTATTTTTATTTATTTATTGAAAGAAAACAAACAATTGTAAAATATAGTTTCATATCACAAAATCCTTACGTGCGTAATTATGTAATTATACAACCAGTTGCGTTTTCTGTAGATTTATACAAAGACAATAACATGAAAAATAAAAACTTACTATTCTGCAAACCCCAATCAATGATGAGATGTGTTTCAGGTTAGATGTATTTTTTTAAAAACGCTGTATATCAAATAGCGTTGTATATCCCAATTTAATTCAATATACCACGATTTAACATTTAAAAGTGAGTTGACTAAGAAAAAATAAAATTTGTTTCGTATTTTAAAACGGTGCTCAATTTAAAGTGAAACTTAACTTTAGGAATAAAAAAGTTATTTCCTTCTTTACGGGAGCTCCCCGCCTTCATTGCTCTGAAAACATAGACTACACAGTTTGATAGACCAGGCATAGGTAATCTATAAATTAACAAAAGTTATTTAAAAACTTGTATAGTCCATACTACCTTTACGACCTCTGTGGCGCAGCGGCAGCGCATCTGCCTACTATACAAGAGGTTCCGGGTTCAAACCCCGGCTGGGGAGAAAAAAAGCCCAGGTCTTGGATGTTTACATGTTTGTGATGTCGCTGTGTCTGCTTCCCACGACACAGGGTATCCTAGTGTATGGCCAGAAGCAATGTATGTGCCTGTATGTAAATGTTATGTCGTCTTTTCAGATTTCTTTAAAAGTATTACAGTCCAATAATTTATCTACAGATACCTAGATTTGCGCAGAACAATATGTTTTATTTTAGGCATCGCTCTCATGTACTGTTAATCTTTCTAATTACTCATCGTGGTAAGAATCCCGATTTTAACTATCAGGACAAGGTAGACTTTTAGTCCGGATTTACTTACGGGTGTTGTTATATCGGAAAAGTCCGACCAGGTTTCGCTCCGATTCGCAGAGCTTAATCATGGTGAGCAGAGACGGAGCTCGCGTCGTCGGTTGCTTGTCTCACAAGTCTACAATGTGTTGTGCTTACGAAAGTTTTAGTTCAAAAATATCAGGACAAGTTTCGACAAACGTCATAACCCGGAACTCAATTAGACCTTTCGTCCTTCGAAATGGCAGCGCTCAAACTTTCTGACAAGTACTTATCTCTGTTATCATGAAGTTGCCAAATTATGTCCGATTGGCCGTGACAGTTCGTAATGTTTCGAGAGTTTCGTGTGGCACTCAAATACAGTCTAATTTATGTGGACCATTCAACTTTATAAGCCCGCAAAACTTTGACGTCGTCTGAGCATGAAATGCTATTGCCTCTTCTATTATTCACTTGGCAATATCCCTCAGAAAAACAGTGAATGCAGTCATCATCAAATGGATTTATTTATTTATTCTTCAATATCTTTTTTGTGAAAACAAGTTTATGTCCGAAGTCATGGCTTTTTAGAAAGAAATTGCCTGTCGGAAGTGATTTTAAAGCCCTGCGACGTACAATATAGACCAAAAATAAGGTAGGAAAACGTAGGATAAACTGACTCTAAACGGCTTGAATTAAGTCACCATCCAAACTTAGATATTACGATGGTAGAAACAACAAAATACTTGTTTTTTTTTTTAATTATATACGTAGTTTTATGTAGAAAAAAGGATATGGCTGTATACCTACCGAGTAAACATAACGTACATATAATTAGATCTCGACCAGAAATATTTAAATGATACAGATCACATCGCAACACTTGCATCTTCTTCAGACTACGAGTTCAATGGCTCTCTTTCAGAATGTTTAAGTCGGTATTTATTACACAAGATAAAACCTCCTTTGATTATTTGACTGGGTAAGCACAATCTATTGATAATCCTACTAGAATAATGTTTTCCTGTGAAAACTCAAACTACAAACTACCATTTTACTTTCAGAAATTATGTCTTTGAGTTGTACAGGATGACAGATTTTGCTGGTGACTGAAAATTTAAGTTAAAATAGTCTGTAAATTGGACAACGGATACTCGACTCACGTTTACCCAATTGAGCCTTTAATGATACCTACATGTGTCTAGAAAATATTTTGCTAGTGACTGAAATTTTAGATTATAGCAGTTTGTGGATTATACAGTCGCGTGCACTAGCATTTAAACACGTTAGAACCTTGTCACATTAACCTCTTTTAGCTTGACGAATGAAATATTTCCTATTTTCACTTTCACAAGGTACTGAGGCACGATTATATGTTAGTGCTCGAGACTTTACTACGCATTTCTTTTGGACTTGCACAACAACGTAGCTATGTACTTTTGACTGATTGCCCGCTATCTAACCGAAAGAAATGCTTGAAACTACGTTTGACCGACAGGACGCTTGACCGGCCGCCACAGTACACAAGAATTTTCAGATAAAAAAATGGGTAACTTATTGTTCCATAACTCTGTTACTTTTCCTACTTATTTTTCTTCGGATCTAAAATCAATCTCCGTCTGCAATCCCATATTATAACTTCGCATTCGTTGTGTGAATTCTTCATCGCCCCAAAGTAAGGCTCTTCAAGCCTAGATGTAAGCTGTTTACTTGAGTTGCACCAACACCATGAAGTAAGTCACTACAGCACCCAGAACCTGGAAAGAGACATGCCTTGCTATTATTAGAAAACTGGTCAAGTACTAGTCACACTCGCAGTCAAAATAATACCACGTTCAGATATGTAGATACTCGTAGATAGATGAAATTAAATGAAACGTATCGAAACGAAAAGAAACGAAATGAAATGAAATAAAAAGGTTTTATTGAAAGTAGCACAGAAACTGCGGCTTAATGAACGTTACAAATCAAACTAGGTGTTCATTAAAAGTGATCTCTTCCAGACCTCTGGATGGACTGGACTTGCGGCGAGCAAACGTCAACTCTGCGCGCGCACTATTCGCGCGAACTTCAACATTCCTACATTGCGCAATCAAAGTGTTTCAATGACATACCATAATTATAACGACCGACTAACAATAGTTGAACCGGCCGTCCCCAGGCATACGATCTGCCTGGCTGGAAATTTCTCTTTATAGTGGAAGAGCACGATCACCCCGCTCTTCCCTATAGTGGTGACCCCTGACAGTACATTGTCAACCTTCCATCGCTCTCGCAGTACCCCACATACATCAGTCTCAAAACAATGCCAGCATGCTTCCCTCTCACTTCAACAGTGCCACTACAGTCAACGCACTGACTACTGGGACTGATGGTGATCTTCCCCCAACCCCTCGGCACGGCAGCCACACAGCAACAGCACACGTTACCAGTGGTACAGCAGCCTTCACCGGTTCCTACCACAGGCGCGGTCTCCATGGTACTGTCGCCGGTGAAGTGACTGTTAGCCGCCGAACACCCTCAACCGCTCTAGTCGACTCACTGACTCAGCGTCTCCTGGCACTTGCAGGCTTTAGAGCTCAGACTTCGATTCCTATCAGACCTAGCTATGCGTAGCTACGGTCTTGAAGGGGAGTGTCAACTCTGCGCGCGCGCTACAAACTTCAACATTCCTGCATTGCGCAATCAAAGTAATTCAATGACATATCATAAATATGACGCCCGACTAACTATAGCTGGACCGGCCGTCCCCAGGTATACGATCTGCCTGGCGGGAATTTTCCCTTTATAGTGGAAGAGCACGATCACCCGCTCTTCCCTTTAAACTAATACATAACAAAATGAAGTAGACATACATGTTTAAATAATAGTGTAAAAAAATTAAGTTATTAACAAAAACATACAAATAATTCACAGAAATAAATATAAATAAATACATCTAGTTTATATATCTCTTAACGTGTTCTTTCCTGTTCTGTAAAATTGTTTTTAGTGCAAGTTCATAATTTCTACATTGTATATTTTACCGCTCATTGAACGTCACGATACATTATTATTTTAAACTTTCGCGACTTGTTCACATAGTTAGAATATTTTCGGGGCTTAAATTACTACGCGATTAAGCCCCGAAAATATTCTAACTACATTATTATTATTCTTCAAGAGTAGAGGAGCTTGCCGGCTAAGTTTCTGCTTGAGCAGTTGAGCAGTAGACATAATACATCTGGAATTTATACGAGTCTACAGAAAGTTTCGCCGTGGAACGTGGCCGTGCTACAAATGTAGGCTATACCGAGACCCGAGCCATAATTCAAAAGTGTTTCAAACTTTTCAAACTCTCACTACAAGTGTAATTGAAAAGATATCCCCTGTGGGTGACGTCGTTCCTTCTGTGAATCTAATTCTGCAACTGAGAAATTTATAATTATTAAGTTGACTTAACGGGTACAACGTGGACTGATTATTCTTTACTCAAGTACAGAGTTGGTCTATCCCTAACTTTAAATGTCGTGGAACTGTGAAGGAGAGTATCGTGAGGAAACCTGAGTGTCTGAAGTGTTCAAATACCTCAGCGCTTGAAATTGCCAATCTGCGGTGGGCACGCGTGGTAATCAAGCCCATACTCTCTCTCTCTCTCTCTCTCTCTATCTCTCTATCTCCCTCGGCCCCACATTAAATTTAACCTTTTTTTTACGTAGCCTATAAACATCCCACTGCGCACACAGAGAGAGATAGCAAATATTGTCCTATACACTTAATTTGCCAGAAACAAACGCGCGACTATATTGACAGAAATCAACTCTAAAGTTTGGTATTTTATTAGCTTTTCTTGTTGTAAGTTCTACTCTACCTACAGTTTTAATTTCTTTGTTTCCGAATAAGTAAATCACATTAATGGAATGTGACAGATTGGTTTACGATCATTTAATTGCACAGATTTATTTAATTGCACGTTCCACGCTAACTAAACAGGCCCAGATATAGAAGGAGGCGGGCGTGAGGACAAGCCCTGACTGGGTACACACGGGGGCGCCAAATTCACGTCTCTTATAATGAAATGAAATGAAATGAAATGAAATAAATAGATAAATAAGTAATATAACATAAGACTTTACTGAAAATAGTTCAGTAAGTAGGTATGAGATCATATTTACGAGCTTAATTCAACACAGCGCCCAGTGCATTTGTTGAGCGCATTTTGGGGTTCAGAGAAGCACCAATGTTATAAGTATTTTTGGCCCGGCTTGGTTCAACTCGGCTCGGATCGTAGATCCCAAGCAGGAATTATATATATCACTGTCTCAACTGAGCTTAATTCAACCCATTGCCCAGTGCATTTATTACGGGTATTTATTTTCAGAGAGGCGCCAATGTTATAATTTTTGTCCGGGGTCGGCTCGGCTCGATTCAACTCGTACATCCAAATCAGGAACTACATATCGCTGTCTCAACTTGTACGTGCGTGGGGGAATCGCAAGGGAAATACCAGAGTAGAAATAGCACATTGATTATAATAGGTACTGGCATAGCATACAAGTCGTAAAACATGTAGCCTATAAGCCTTGCGTTGCGTAGAATTCCGTTTGGAGTCTTTCCAAGCGTTTTATCTTAAATTGTCTATGGAATCCGCTGCCAAGAACCAAAAATATTGCGTGCGCAGCGTGCACAAACTAAATCGTGAAAACAGTTCAATTATTCTAGAAAAAAAACCTGATGTGATGAAAAACTTGACAGGCCTTCCAGTATCTGTTAAAAGATTAAATAAAACTGACTGGCCGCATATACCAGGGCACTAATTCTACTAAATACATTACAGTTCTCAAGGAGTTCATTACTCACTGGTATATCATTCACATTATATTTGTCAGGTATTTTTTATCCGAAGCCCCTTCAGCGTGGAAGCGCAAATAAATCGCAAGTTATTATATTGTATTATTAAAACCTTAGTGTCTGAGGTGTACCACTCGCTAACTGTTAAGGTAAACATCGTGAGGAAACCTGAGAGTATAAAAATCAATTCAAATACCTTAGAGCTTGAAATTGCCATTCCGCGATGGGCACGCGTGGTGATGAAGTCCATAATTATACTCTCTCTGAGAGAAGGCCTGTATTTTACAGCGGGACGCTTCAAGGCTACATAAAAACTGTACTACAGTACATTCACAGTTTGTAGATTAAGACCGACTTGTCGTACATCGATTAATTTAAATGCTGTTATTTCACACTTCCGGAAGTATTCAGATAGTTTCTGATTGTACAGATAGGGTATTTAAAAACCTATTTAGAGTCTGAAAATTCCACCCATGCCGGGATTCGAACCCGCGACCTCTGGCTATCCTTTCCAACTGAGCTAATGGGCGACTCACCGGCATCAGTGAAATTTCGAACCTCCTTACAATATTCTCTGTATTACGTACAGGCAGCGACATCTGGCTGAAGTAATTTGCATCCCTTGCAGCCCCGAGTACCTACTTTGCAGTTAGGTTTTACATCGGAGCGATATCGCTGTACCCACATCATTATATATATATATATATATTTTTTTTTAATGCACTAACGCGTGCTAAGGACAATTTAAAAACCTATTTAGAGGCCAAAAATTCCACCCATGCCGCGATTCGAACCCGCGACATCTGGTTATCCGTGCCAGCGCTCCTTCTAACTGAGCTAATGGGTGACTCACCGGCATCAGTGAAATTTCCAACCTTCTTACAATATAATTAAAACTGTTTTTATACGGATTTCACTCGTTTATTATATTTTTACAATTTTCCTCTTCAAGAAATGTAGGCTGGTAACAGTTCTTGCGCTAGCATCCTACATTTCATGAAATTTTTGGAATTCGTGGAATTTTTAGCCTCTAAATTAGCACAGGTTAGTGCAATAAAAAAAAATAGATATTATGGTGTTGTTAAAATCATCACCGTCAATCACCGCCGATTGGCGATTTCAAGCGCTGAGGTACATAAACGCATCAGGTACTCAGGTTTTCCTACGATGTTCTCCTCTACTCTTAGCGAGTGGTATGGCTAAAATCGTAAGTAAGTTTTTAATTAATCCCACCAAAATCAAGACGCGGTCTTAGGTGCAATAACTTAGAATATCGCGTCAGAACATCGTATTTTCTTAGGGTCCTAACAATGTGAACAGCGAATACACATTTATAGTTTTTTTAGGGCTGTCGGGAAGTTTGTTCCAGCCCGTCTGTTTTGTTATGTAACGTAGTTTGTACATTTTATGTCTCGTGTAGTAAACAACACGAGTACAATATGTCCGGCTGAGTGTTGGTTGGAGGATAGATTTATCACTGAGTTACAAAGTTTCAGAGTTGAGTTTCTTTTATAGCACTGTCAGTATGAGAAAGAGACTATATAACTATTTAGTTAATCGTGTCCAATAAATAATGTATTAGGTAAGCTATTAAATTATTTATAACTATAGTTTTTTCCACCAATCCGGACTTGGTCCCCGTGGTGGAGTATGGCCTATACCTTCCTCAGTGGGACCATCAGGCTTCGTTGATGTGCCCGAGTGTGGCTGACGTAAGCAATCTTTGCAGTAAACGTACGTCCGCATGTGCCACATTTTAAAATTCCGTTAACATAATTGTAATATATTGCCGCAGGTGGTCGGACTTTTAAGTGATCCCGCTTAGCGTCGAGATCAGTTAGTCTCTTCTCTTCAAAAGTGAAGACACTTGTTTGCACTAGGTGTCTCCACGCTGGTCTCTCAGCAGCGCATTCCTCCCAGTTGCTTGGATCCATGTCGCAGCTCTTCATGTGCCTCTTCAGCACGTCCTTATATCGGAGAAACTGACCACCTCGTTTGCGCTTGCCTTTTCGGAGCTCCGAATAAAAAACACGCTTTGCCAGTCTCTCGTCAGGCATGCGGGAGACGTGGCCGCACCAGCGCAGTTGCCGCCTCATCAGATAAGATTCAATGCCGCCAACTTTAGCCCAGCGCAGTACCTCTGTGTTACGAATGCGATCAGACCATTTTATATTAAAAATTTCGCGAAGACATTTGAGGTGAAACCTATCCAACACCCGGATGTGCTTGCGATAAAGACACCAGGTTTCTGCAGAGTATAGGTAAGAGGTTTGGTAACACTATGGCCATGTACACGGCTACCTTGGTCGATCTTTGGACATAATGGTGGGGACATAATGGGTTGATGATGATAGTTATTTATGAAGCCTATAAATATACGTTTCACTGTAGGGCACCAGCCAGCCTTTTAGGCCCACTTGAATCAGCCCGGGCTAAATCGATTATTTCGCATGCGAAATTATCGATTAAACCCTTTCACGGATGCGCGGATACTATACCATATATAACAATTAAAAGAACAATAGATTTTAAAAACGTCCGCGAAAGGTTAACCGACAAACTCGAGTCAAATCAGCTAACCCGGGCTGACACAAGTGGGCCTTAGCGATACAAACCCCCAACTTACCGACGCAAACAAGTCCAGAGACACGGTGAAGAACTTGGCTCCAGAAATGCTCATGGCCTTCTGGCACTGCTGGCAAACGATCTGCACGAAGGTTTTGGCCTCCTCGGAGCCGTCGTACCACTGGCAAGAGTAGGCCGCCTCCATCACTGATGAGCTCTGCGTCACAGAAATAAGGCGTTGATTTGCTTAGTGTAAAAAGAAAAGGAATCATCATCAGGCAATATAACCATCCCATAATGAGCGCCATAGCGCTCTGCCCAGCATCTGGCTGTAGTTTTTCGCAGATCGTTATCCCACCTGGTCGGAGGGAGTCCTACATTACGTTTGCCGAGTCGCGTTCTCCACTCAAGTACACGTTTTGTCGGTTCTTCGCGAGATAAGGCCAGCCGACACAGAGAAGGACAGAAAAGGCTTGTTAAATAAGATTGTCAAAGGGTAAGGAACGAAATAAGGTGGTTAGCACAACTGCCGAAGAACCATGTAGTACACAGGTTCTTGAGTGAAGACTACGAACTGCCAAACGCAACGTAGGAAGGCCACCAGCTTTCTGAACTGACAATTTGAGGCAGAATGAATGCTGGTAGTAGTTTCACGAGGATGGTTGAGGTTGGAAAAAAGTGGCATGCGTTAGGGGTAGCCTATGTCAAACAGTATTATTATTTTCAATCAGTTAGACCGTACATGAGGATTTGTCTGGTATGTAATGTGTGGGAAGTCACGGAAGCCTAGCCCCACTAAACACAAAACTTACTTCTTCGATCAGCCGATTGCCAAAGATGCAGAAGTGGAAAACCTGGCCCAGAGTGTAGGTGAGGTACCCGATGGTACTGAATGCGTACACGTTTAGGCCATCGATCTGGAAGAAATTTAGCACTTAATCACAGGTGACTAGTAAGTACAAGACGAAAAACTTTTGGTTTTATTATCAACTATTTTCGCGCAAGCAGGTAGGTAGGTCGGTAGCAAGTTTGAACAAAGATTTGAAACCTCAAAGGAACCCCGAAGAGGAAATAGCCCTCGCTTTTTCTTTAATATTTTTCCATTAAAGTAAAAAGAAAAAAACTAATTGTTACCAAACTCGTCGTACTTTTTGGCACAATAAATAATATTCAATGAATAAAATTCATCTGTTGCTCTCTTTTTGCTCATTTCGTCATCCTGTCCTCCTTATTACATCTAACAAATTTTCTGTATCTGTGAATATTTCTTCCCGCTGCTTTCTTTCTCTTTCTCGTTTTCTCTAGCTCTCTCTCTTTCTTTATACCTTTCTCACTATAAACGCATATATTTTTGGCGAAATTTGTTAACCTGATGTCGAATAAACGAAATACAAAAAACCTAACTGCAATGTGGGTACTCGGGGCTGCAAGTGATGCAAATTACTTCTGCCAGATGTTGCTACCTGTATGTAATACAGAGAGTATTGTAAAGAGGTTCAAAATTTCACTGATGCCGGTGAGTCGCCCATTAGCTCTGTTGGGAGAGCGCTGGAACGCTTAGCCAGAGGTCGCGGGTTTGAGTCCCGGCAACACCCATGCCGGGAATGTTTAGCCTCTAAATAGGTTTTTAAAACGAAATACAATCCATTTAAAAAAGTAATTAGACAAATCTGATATTTTGATATCCCAAACTTGCAGACATCATCATTAAACTCTTCTTGGTGCAGCATCCTTCACGAACTTACTCATGTCACAGGAGTTTTTTGACGTAATAGAAAGAAAAAATACTAGACGAAGGCTAGAAAGAAGCTATTTTGTATGCAGACATAACAAACCAAGCAGCGCATGGAGCGCTCGTGGCCTAGCCGAACCGAGTGATTGGAATCAATCACTTGAGTTAAGCAACAACAGGCGCGGTCAGGTGCAGGATGGGTGACCGTCCCGTGACTACCGCTAGTGGCATTTTTTTCCGAGCGCTTCCGTGCTTCGCAAGGCACGTTAAGCCATACGGCTTAACATTACATGACAGCTGGCACATACGTGCCAGCTGTCATGTAATGGCAGTCGTTAAGCCATGTCAGAGGCCTTATGGGCGGCTTAATAACTTCTGACAGTAAGGCCCGCCAATGTCTTACAATCCTCCGCCAACGCGGACCTGGCCCCTGTGGTGGAGTATGGCCTAACCTTCCTGCGATGCAGGTAACCCGTGCCCCAGCATTGGGGCATACAAGGGTTGATATCGATTGTTATCGATATCTTGATATCGATGGTTTTTTAACCAAAATTAAAATGTCTAAATTAAAGTTGAGTAGAAATGGGGTATCACTGATCTTCTTACTTTAGTAGCTTGATAAGCCAACAGGGTCAGTGTAACGGTAGACACCAACATGTGGAACAGTAGCGCCGTGCCATAAGTGTCTCCGATGGATGCCACCAATCTGAAACAGAAGTAACCTGTAGTCATAGTAATATTCTTTATAACTAACACGTCGCACGGGTCTAAGCCATCTTTGAATTCTGTAAGGCTCTCACGATAGACCTTTTCTGTCTTAGACCATACGTATTTTAAGTACTCTCGCCTTTCGGGTTGTTCTTTCGGTTGGTCAATCTTCTGGACGATACTCCAATCCAACCATAGGGCTGGTGGTCTGTTTACCAGCCACTTTTTATTTTTTAGCCATTGTAGATGTTTTATATCGTCTCGCTTCATCTAGAGTCCCGTCGATTTCAAATAGAGTTTAGACCCGCAAGTCACTAAATTTGATGGAGGGCAGTCCTAACGTCCAAATATTTGGCGCTAATCCCTATGCGTGCCCTTCCCGTATTAGAGATTTAATTAACTAAAAGTAGGCCAGAAATCAACCAAGTTCGTGCAGCCCGTCCATCAATAATAGGTCTCCCTCAGCATAAACTTATTTCGGTTCTCAGTTATCCCATTCAGCTACTGCCAGCAGATCATCAGTCCAAACAGCTGGTGACCGCCCTACACTGCATTTCCCAGTTCGTGATTTCCACTCGAGAACCTTTGGGTTGATGAAGCGAAGGTGAGCTGGGATACAGGCGTGAAGTTATGTATGTAACCTTTGGGTTACAAGATCGGCTTTGGGTCAGATCAACTATCAGTTCTTTGACAGATTGAACCAGCCCACTCCCACTTCAACAAACTCGTCATATAGGCATGCCAATCGCGTAGTTTTTTTGGAGATTTGATTCGTTGTAAACAAGTGTAGCTAGTTTTTTGGCGAATTGTTTCGTTGTAGCTGTAACCAAATGTAGCTGAAAATACCTGACGACGTGCTTATGACGCTCCACCCAGTACTTGATGGCTGATCGGGCCAGCATCTCCTGCTTCTGGGTCAAGCCGTTAGGGTTATTCGAATTAGGCGGTCCGAAGTTCTGGAGTCTCCCACCAGCGCCGCGTAAGTTCATGCCGAAGTCATTCTGCGTGGAGTATATGCCGCGGATGTCCAGGTCGGTGGGCTCGGGGACTTTCTCCTGTTTCTCTGGTTTGGAAAAAGAGGGTTTTTATTTTATTTTAAAAAGATTTTTTAAGTAAACGCTTAGAGTATAAAGTACTACCTACCTCGGTGGTACTAAGTACTTTAAACTCTAAGAGGAAACGGTGATAATTGTTTTCAAAAACCTAATTCACATTGTTTTACTTGACCAATTTTTTTTATGATAACTTTGTTTTTTTTTCAGTGAGATACTTTTAAGATAGTTTTCAAGAATGTTAATATATTTTCGAATGCAAGACCCCTACTAAATATATTGTTTTTATCGTTTGACGTTGCGCTCTGTTAGCTTTATACGGCTGCTTAAGTATGACTTATAATTACTACTTTAAAAATTGATAACATTATGACTGTGTCTGATAACATGATACCAATTTTTTTTTTATTATTGTTACTTTTACTAAGCTGAACTCCAAGGATTTCTAAGTCACATTCCGTGGCAATCCGGTCAACTTATTTGTTGGGCACTATACCAATATTTTAGTTTATTTATATAGTCACCCATGAAGGAAAACATCGTGAGGAAACCTGAAGTTGAAGAAGAAAACACATTTATTACAACCTGAGTGTCTGAGATCTTAAACTATCTCAGCGCTCCAAATTGCCAATCCGCGGTGGGCACACGGGGTCATTAAGCCCTTACTCTCTCTTTCTGAGAGAAAGCCTGTGCCCCACTGTAATACGCTACATAAAAAAATACAGTCAAGTTTAAACCTAGATTGTGTTCAGCATAAAAATAAATTCGTGGTACGAACTAGCGCTTCTAGCATCCGTACCAGCTCTCTAAAAACATTAAACAATCTGGTTTACATAATTTTTAATGCATTAACCCGTGCTAAGGATAATTTTAAAAAACCTATTTAGAGGCTAAAAATTCCGCACATTCGGATTCGAACAAACGACCTCTGGCACGGATTTGAGGTCGCGGGTTCGAATCTGGTGGGTGGAATTTTTTGCCTCTAAATAGGTTTTTTAAAATGTAGTTTACATTTTTTTTAGATTCCAGGCTTACCAGCGGAGCCAGCCCGGAACAATTCAGCAGTGTTGGGCCTGTAGGTGTCCAGCGAGGCGCTCAGTTCCATGAGGGGTTTCATGATGGCCTTCAGATGCTTCAGCTGTTCGCAGGCGAAGATAAGCCAGGAGCAAAACATCACGTCCATCAGGTTGGCCAGGGACAAGGCGCACAGTAGCCAGTGTACCTGGAGAAATATTTACAAACCTAGGTTTAAGTATAGCTTTTGAGACTTGTGTTCTTATATCTTAAGTAAAATGTATGTTAAAAGTAAACAAAATTCCAAATTTTAAGTTTTAAAGGTTTTAAAGATAACACCTTAATGTCACTTCTTTGGAATTATATTACATGTTGATGTACGAACACGCCCTCTAAATAATTACCATACCTTTTGGGATGAGGCGCTGTTTACTGTAATACAGGCAATAAGCCTAGCTCAGTAGCAGATGCTGTATGATTTTGTGCTATTGAACGTATCATTCCTGTGTAACGTAGCTGTGCAACTTAGATACTGGCTCCAATGAGCAATTATTTTTTCGTGTATAGTTTAAAGCATTAGAGACGACTGGGGTTTGGGGTTCTCGAGGTAAAAGTTGTATTAAAGAATTAGGACCGCGCTTGAGGAACCGAGTTTTGACTACCGCTCAGGGGCATTTCTGATGCACTGGATCTCCTCTGCTGTGCAGCGTGGAATGCTGCTAGCGTTATGGGGGCTTTTGGGTAAGAGATGTCTCAGGGTGGTCTACTTAATTGACATTTTATATTTTATTGAGGAATTGTAGTAGGACATGTAATAATAATATTATTGTATAATTGTGACCTCTGTGGCGTAGCGGTAGCGCATCTGCCTACCATGCAAGAGGTCCCGGGTTCGAATCCCGGCTGGGAACAAAAAAAAACCCCAGGTTTCCAACCCCTTGGATGTTTACATGTTTGTGATATCGTTGTTTCTGGTTCCCATGACACAGGGTATCCTAGTGTGGGGTCAGAAGCAATGTATGTGCCTGTATGTAAATGTAATGTGACGATACTATTGCGGATTTGTATTCCACAAAGCACGTTAAGCCGTTGGTGCCGGCTGTCATGTGATGGCAGCCGCTAGGCTATGATAAAGGCCCTATGGGCGGCTCGATAACTCCTGACAGTGAGGCCCGCCACTGTCTCACAATCCTCCACCAACCCGGACTTGGCCCCCGTGGTGGAGTATGGCCTTACCTTCCTGCGATGCAGGAAGAGACCCGTGCCCTAGCAGTGGGGACATATAAGGGTTGATAACGAACGACTTATCACATTACATACAAATATATATTAAATGTTTAGTATCTAGTACAAATATATTTCCAATCCGTGGTGGGCACACGTGGTAATTAACCTCATACTCTCCATCTGAGAGAAGGCTTGTAACCTTCGATGGACCGTCATTTAACTGGTAGAGCTGGTATAGCTACATTTTTCATTGGTCTTGAACTTTATTTCAAAGTAATAAGGTTCAATTTAAGGTTATTATGCCACTACCAGTACCAGGTAAAGGGTTAAAAAAAATAACCGCGGGTTGTAGGATACACCGCCCGTAACTAAATTAAAAAGGCCGTTTTCACGGTCTTAGTACGCTCTGAGTGCTTAGTGCGAGTTTGACAGATCCAATCGAATAACTTTACTACCGCGTTAATCGAGTATTGAGTAGTAAGTATGAGTAAGTTAACCGATCGAACTGGCAAAACGCTGTCACAGTACAACTCGCACTCGCGTTGATGCGTGTTTTGGTTGGTAAACGTGTTCACTTCTCAACGTAAACCATTACAACTCGCACTCATAAATTTTAATTTCCATACTTGTCGCTAGGTGGCGCTTCCTCGATGCCATAGAAATATGAGTTTACGTTAACGCGATCGAGTACTTCAAAAACTCGCACTAAGCACTCAGACCGAGTGCGCCATCCGAGTAATGTTTCTGATTGGACGGTTTTTCGTGACAACACCAAAATAGCCAATCAGAAGCGTTTGTTTACTCGGATGGCGCACTCGGACCGAGCGCACTATAAGTTAAATAACTTACCTGATAAACAAAGGCTAAAATGTACATAGGGCCGTGCATAGCGTTGAATGGGTACCACGCTTTCAGTGGCAGCCGGGGCGCTGGTTCAGTCATGGTGTCGTTTGTATCCTTGTCGGTGATATAGCGGACTGACTCACCGAAGAATGTTATCGTTACCCAGCCTGCAAAAAAAACCCATTCAAAAATGTTATCACAGAGTCAAAGTTCAAAATCACGTGTGACAAGGCTGTATAAGTTGGAAGCCTTTGTTGTTATGATATACGAATGAAACAAACAAAAAAACGAAGTTGAAAATGTTTAGTATTTTCTAAGGTTAACACGAGTAGTAGACCTATTTAAAACTGTTTTTATACGGATTTATGCTCGTTTATTACATTTTTACAATTTTCCAACGTTTCGGCACTTTTTCAGGTGCCGAAACGTTGGAAAGATGTATTAAACGAGCATAAATCCAATCCGATCCATTTTGAAAATGTTTTTTTCTAGATTGAACGTTACACAGAAACTGAACGCTACGAGCTTAACATAGTTTTAAGTGTAACTACTCAATACTCAATAATTTATTGCATTCCACAAGTATATACAGATGACATAACTTAAAATATGGTTCTTTGTGGACCCTGTAGGGCAAGCAATATTATAAATTATAGAAGGCCCTTATAAACTAGTACTATTTCAAGATCTGGAGCATTATTATATAATTATCCACTGAATTGTGTAACGTAGATTTTATCTTTTTACAAACTACTCTAGCTGTCAAATGCATAATTTTTAGGTAATAAATTGGCAATAGCACACTGCTTTTGAACATCAAAGTTCAAAAAATGAAGTCAAACTCAATGCATTCACATGGCTAAAATAAGAAAAAAATTTACGGACGTTTCAACAAAACAAATATTGGAGAACATTCATTTACATAATGTAAGTAATAATTTTAGTTTTTAATATATATATTTTTTTAATTATTGATACTATTACGTTTGGCACTAAAGTAACTTCATTGTTATTCTTAAAAGAAACACTTTGGACTGTCAGAATTTTTGTAATAAGTTTCTAGGAACTGATTTGAGCTCCCGCCAAATAGCGTAAAAGTTTTTCAGCATAATTCAGACAAGTTTTCACCATAGCCATCACTGGTTAATATTGGTTTGTCTTTTTAATCTGTGATTATTGGTGTTTACTTTATTTTTGTTTTTTTTTTCACTAATGGCTTTTCACAAACATGTTATGCAACCGGCCAGTAGATTTAAAAATGATTGATGTTTTGTACGAACGTTGTTAGCTCGAACTTACTTAGTGGCCTATTTACGATTCAATGAGGTATGTAGATTTATCAAAGGTTTTTTAAGTATTATGCAGGAAAAACAAAGTACTTACTGAAAACGGCGAATAATGTAGTTCCACTGATAAGGTAAAGTAGTCGCCGCATCTTAGAAAGGGACAGTTGATGGTAGCGAGCATCGGACTCCGTGAAAAGAGGATGGCTGTTTGACTGATTCCAAACTGCTATAGTCCTAAAAAAATTAAAAAGTCACAATTCTCTATAAAATTTAACATTTTTGTTAACATAACATTTACATACAGGCACATACATTGCTTTTGGCCCCACACTAGGCTACCCTCTGTCGTGGGAACCAGAGGCAACGACATCATAAACATGTAAACATCTTAGACCTAGAGTTTTTTTTTGTCGCCAGCCGGGGTTCGAACCCGGGACCTCTTGCATGGTAGAGAGATACGCTACCATTGCGCCACAGAGGTCGCCATAATTTCCGACAACTCGTACAAAAAAATGCGCATTAGGAATGAGTTTGCAAAAGCGTTTTTTTTTTTATAGTTGTTAATTTTACTAAACTAAAATCAGAGAAATAGGCTTTGCTCTAAAAAAAAAGTTTTTCTGAAGTAAATTCTCTTTCTTTTTCGAGAAAATAGGTAATTTTGAGAACTTGGGCAAAATATTTCGATTTGGGCTGCTTTAATTAATTTTACGGCGAAATAAAGAAACCAGAGTCGATGAAACGGGAAGTACGACGTCATGCACGGAAGTACGTTAGGAACTGAGATTCTACGAGCTATCAGTTTCACTATTGATACCACGATTCGATATTATGAGTATATGACATTTTTAAACGTAATTCGGGCAAAAGTAAAAGATTATATTATCATCTTCTTCCTCAGACTGTATTAGTCCACTGCTGGACATAGCCCTCCCCTAATGAGCGCCATAGCGCAAGGTTGTGCCATCATTGGGAGGTAATGCCCATAATCCCCACGCTGGGCATGCGGGTTGGGGATCGCAGTTTGGTGGAATTGTACTGCTGCAGTACACGGGGCGCTGCTGCCCACCTCCTGGTTTGTGTCCCTTAGCCGCCTTAAACGACACGCGCGGGAAGAATTTGGGTTGGTCCTATTCTCTAGGCCGACACCACACCTATCCATCCTACTTGGTCCTTCATCCCACCATCCTACTTAACAGGAAATAAAATTAATAAATGAGAGAAGCAGTTCAGGAATAAAAACACAAGAGCGTGGCGTTGTTTTGTTTGGTGGAGGCAAAGAGTATATACTCGTAACCACTAAATGGAGGCTAATATTGGACATTTTAGTTTATTTTTCATCTGTCAGGTACAGTTTTTTTTTGACTTGGCAAAGTGAGGCATTGACACAATATTCATACAGGTCTCAGAGTTACGTCGCTTCCGGATAAATAATATTTTTTTTTTCTAAATCTTTTTATGTTTATCTTAATAAATATGTGTCGAGGAAGAAATCGAAAAGATGCGGGTTTTTCGTTTTTCCCCCTTTACTCAAAAATAATTTTAAAAGGTTAGCAATTTTTTATCGATACATTGTTACATTGTTGCTTTATATTATTGACCTAAATCCGGATTAATTTACCTGATTGAATAATGTGTAGTGGTTACGAAAGTGGTTCAAAAGTTGCTTTAACTTGACTGAACTTATACTTTTAAAATTAAGAATGAATTGTAACTAGGTACTAGCTAGCTAGCGACTACTTAAAAATCCAAAAAACCGTGTCTTTTTCGGCGGATGAGAGGCGGATTTTTATGCAGGTAGTTTTCTTATTGTCCTTAATAAAATGTAAAAAAAACTGTTTTCGATATTTAGGACAATGCCCATTCTGCGGTTATTGAGACCAGCAATACGTGCGTGCGAAATCAAAGTTGTTTGTTGAAGTTATTTGTCTTTATTATTTGGCTGAAGGCAAAATCAGTCAATTCACTTTTCATTCATTTCATTTGGAATTAATCCTGTAACCACAGAAGAAACGCCTCGTGCCCATTGATTTCGTTAGTGAAAATATCCTCGATGTTGAAACAGGCCAATGTGCATAGTCTCACAAAAAACGTACTTTAGTTTTTAATCAAGAAATTTGGTATAAGTTAGAGAATTTTGGTAAAATATATTGACTGACAATTTTACACCAAAGTATATTTTGTTTAAAGTTGAGAATTTGGGCCAAAAATTTTGATTGGCAGTTGTATAATCTATATTGTGTTTTTTATTATCTTAAATAAGCGTTACATCGTTTGTATGTGAACAACAAATAATTTAACGCTTACAATCTGTTAGCTTTTAGAATGTGCCCCGCCTACTATCGGATAGAATCGGATATATTCGTGTCATATAAATATCGAAACTAATATGACAATAATAACACATAACTTTTCAAAATAGTGAAGAAAACTTTTATACAGAGCAGGAAGTAGTATTACACCCGTGTGCTTCCGGCGAAAACCGAAGCCTACTTTTGAGCCCGAGGTATATTCTAAAAGCTAAGAGACTGTAAGGGCTTCATTGAGCCGTTTTCAGCAAAAACTCACAAAACACTTCACAGATGGCGCTTATCCCATATCTTCCCAAGCTAATCTACAATGGTCTGATTTCGGTTAAATTCATAACATAGCATATTTTTGTGATGTTTAAGGCAAACGTAAAATAAAAAAAAATAAAAAGATGTTATTTTTTTACTTTTGAAACCGTTCGAAAAATCAAAATATCGACAAGTATTATGCAAGTGTTCATGTTATTGTTAGATGTAGGCTTCTCACGTTCCCTATACATAATCATTAATTAACATTCATACTTAAAACATTAAATCCTAGTTATATACACATAATTCATATTTACACTATCCTCATAATTATTCACACGTCACACGTAATATTTATATTAGCTGGTCGATGTCTTTACATTCCGTACTTCCAGCAAGTTTCCGTAACGAATCCATCGACCTACGCACATCACTAGCGTTGCGCTGTACATAACCCTTAGGTACTCGCCACCGACCGCCGCGCGCTGCGCCGGCGACGCGGCGCTCTCAAACCAGTCACCGACTAGCTCCCGCGCGGAACGCAAGCTTCTTTTCTGTGCATTTACATAGACTTGCGCCGCATTCCTTTGCTTTTCGCTTATATGAATTCTTGGTGATCTATATAGACTGTTGAGCTTGGCCTACGAACCTTACTAGTGCTTGTGCTTGCTTCCTTTTGCCTTCTGGACCTAGGTATATAAGGGATTTGTGTGCTGGACAATATACCTACGGAAATCGTGAGTCTGTGTCTTATTTACTACCTTAGGGTACCTACCTAGGCACACACAACACCCTCAAGTACCAAACTGGTGACCCCTATAAGAGCATGGATAAGGAATTCAGAGACGCAGTTGGGCCAACCACGTCAGCCGGCACTAGTGAGGGGACAATGTCGATGAATCAAGGCGATGTTTTTAAAGTCGGCGTTAGAGTGCCACCATTCTGGGCGGAAGAGCCAGAGATATGGTTTGCTCAGGTCGAGGGTCAGTTCGCGATATCCGGAATTACGAACGATGCCACAAAATTCAATTACGTCATCGCACACCTCGACAATCAATACTCCAGGGAAATCAAAGATCTCATCGTCAGCCCTCCCGCTACGCAGAAGTACGAGAAGCTCAAGAGCGAGCTCATCAAGAGGCTTAGCGCATCCAACGAGAAGAAAATTAAACAACTTCTGATGCACGAAGAGCTTGGAGATCGCAAGCCTTCTCAGTTTCTCCGACACCTGAAAGGACTTGCCGGTACTGAAGTTCCAGATGACTTTTTGAAAACTATCTGGACTAGCCGCCTGCCTCATGGTATCCAGACGGTGCTTGCTGGACAGCCAGCTTCAGCTTCCCTCGAGGACTTGGCAGACTTAGCCGATCGAGTGAACGACCTTGCTTCTTCATCACCGAGAGTCGCTGCTGTGAGCAATGCAGAAGCTGGCTCCCTCCTTAGCGAACTCACCAAGGAAGTAGCTGAGCTCCGGAAGCAATTTCAGAAGTTGGCGTCGTCGAATAGGAATAGCAGATCCAAGTCTCGCTCAACCAACAATCGAAACACTCGAAGCGGTTCGAGGCAGCGATCTCAATCGAACTACAGAAAGTTTCCCTTGTGTTGGTACCACGGCAAGTATGGAGAGAAGGCGAGCAAGTGCATCCGCCCATGTGACTACACGTCGGTAAACTCCAAGGGCAGTCGATAATGGCGACTGACGATTGCCCCTCACCGCCTACGGGTCGCCTGTTCATCACCGATCGTTCTTCGAAGACACAGTTCCTGGTCGACACTGGTAGCGACCTCTGTGTCTACCCACGGTCGGCGCTTCGGGATCGTCGTTCTCGGACTGATTACAACTTGTGTGCTGCTAACGGTTCTAATATTGCTACTTACGGCTATATAAACTTAGAGTTAGATTTTGGCTTACGTAGATCATTCGTATGGCGTTTTGTAGTTGCTGAGGTAACAAAACCAATAATTGGCGTAGATTTTTTAAATTATTACAGCCTTGTTGTTGATTGTCGTAATAAGCGTTTGATAGATAACTTAACTTCTATAACGGCTGTTGCCACATCAGTAAACAGTAACGATAACGTTTCCTCTGTAAAAGTCGTGACTGGTGAGACTCGGTTTCACAAAATTTTAGAAGAGTTTCCCGAAATAACACGACCAGCTGGTAGACAAAACACCACACCACACAACACAATCCATCACATCCGTACGACCCCAGGCCCCCCGGTTTCCCTCCCACCTCGCCGCTTAGCTCCCGACAAACTTAGAATTGCTCAAGCTGAATTTCAGTCTATGCTGGCCTGTGGTACAGCTAGACCTTCACAAAGTCCCTGGTCTTCGCCATTACACATGGCTCCGAAGAAAAATAATGGATGGCGTCCCTGTGGCGATTACCGCAGTCTCAATGCCCGCACTGTCCCTGACAGATATCCGATTAAGCATATCCATGACCTTACTCACAGTGTGGCTGGTTGTAAAATTTTCAGCACACTCGATTTAGAGAAAGCATATAATCAGATACCTGTCAGCCCTGAGGATATTCACAAGACCGCAATCACCACACCCTTCGGGCTATTTGAATTCCCATTTATGAGTTTCGGACTTCGCAACGCTGCACAAACCTTCCAGCGATTCGTCGACGGGCTTACCAGAGGGCTAGATTTCGTTTATTCGTACCTAGATGATTTTCTTATATTCTCTAGGAGCGAGACAGAGCACGAGGAGCATCTGCGCGAGGTCTTCAATAGGTTAAAAGAGTACGGTATGCTGGTCAACACGTCAAAATGCGTTTTTGGGGCACCTGAGGTGCAATTTCTGGGGCATCTGATCTCGGAAAGTGGGTGCAGACCCCCGGACGCCAAGGTGCAGGCTGTTAAGGATTTTCCCCCTCCCACGAACGTGCGGCAGCTACGCGGCTTCTTAGGGATGCTCAATTTTTACAGGAGATTTCTCCCACGAGCAGCCCAGATCCAAGCCCCTCTGCATGCCCTTTTGACAGGTTCGGTGAAAGGATCGCAGCCCATTCAGCTAACGGGTGATACTTTAGAAGCTTTCCGGTCCTGCAAGGATAGCCTGGCAGATGCAGCGTTGTTGGCTCACCCAGATTGCGCAGCTAAGCTTGCTTTGGTTACCGATGCATCGGACAAGGCCATCGGAGCGGTTTTGCAGCAGTACAAGGACGACGCATGGGAACCTTTAGCCTTTTTCTCCCGAAAGCTTAGCCCCTCTCAGACTAAGTACTCGCCCTATGACAGGGAATTGTTGGCAATTTACGAGGCTATAAAATATTTTAGGCACATGCTCGAGGCTCGTCATTTTATAGTCTATACTGACCATAAGCCGATCAGTTTTGCATTCCATGAGAGGAAGAACAACTGTTCGCCAAGGCAGTATCGACATCTAGACTTTATATCTCAGTTTACCACTGACATCCGCCACATATCTGGCAAAGATAACGTAGTTGCCGATGCTTTGTCGCGGATTGAAGAACTGGGAGCACCTGTCAGCCTCGAGACACTAGCCGAAAACCAAGCTTCGGACCCCGAACTTGAGGAGCTTTTGAGTAAAGGCTCATCACTCAAGCTTAAAAAACTTCATGTTCCAGGAAGTCGAATTCCCTTGTACTGTGACATCAGTTCTTCAACTTCCAGGCCTTACGTACCGAAGTTATTCAGAAAGCAGGTCTTTGATAGCCTGCACTCTCTGAGCCATCCTGGCTCTACGGCATCTGCCAAACTGGTATCCGAGCGTTTTATCTGGCCAGGTGTTAGGAAGGACTGCAGGGAATGGGCGCGTTCGTGTGTACCGTGCCAGCAGGCTAAAGTCACTCGTCACGTGACTTCCCCTCTTGGTACCTTTAACTTACCGCGTGCTCGTTTCAGTGAAATTCATATTGACCTGATCGGTCCTCTCCCTCTCTCACACGGTTACCGGTATTGTTTAACGGCAGTTGATCGCTTTACTCGCTGGCCAGAGGCAACACCGATACATGACATAACAGCGGAAACCGTTGCAAAAGCCTTGCTTTCAACCTGGATTAGTCGGTTCGGTTGTCCAACTGACATTACGACAGACCGTGGCCGACAGTTCGAATCGGCCTTGTTTCAATGTCTATCTCAGATGGCCGGATTCGTTCATAAAAGGACGACAGCATATCATCCGGCTTGCAACGGTTTAGTTGAACGGTTTCATCGTCAACTAAAGGCTGCCATTGTATGTCACGCTAACGATCGATGGACAGAATCGTTGCCATGGGTGTTATTAGGTATACGAGCTGCCTTTAAAGATGACCTGCAAGCTTCGTCGGCGGAGCTCGTGTATGGCGAGCCACTGAGACTTCCCGGTGAGTTCTTCGAGCCTACTATCACCGGTACGACGGACGTTTCCGAATTTTCCGCCAGACTCAGAAATTTTGCTGAGAAGCTGCGACCTATACCTACTTCGCACCATAATAAGCCCAGAGTATTTATTTATAAGGAACTTGAGACCTGTGACCACGTCTTCCTTCGCGATGATACATCACGCGGTTCTCTTACTGCAGCTTACTCCGGGCCGCACAAGGTGCTTGCCAGAGGAGACAAAGTTTTTAAGATTATTGTGAAAAATAAAGAGATGACAGTGTCCATAGACCGGCTGAAGCCGGCCTTCACATTGTCCATTCAAAATGACGAACCCTCACCCGAAGTTCCACAAAAAGTAGTGACTCGTTCTGGCCGTCATGTAAGATTTCCAGATTATTATCGCCCTTGACGGGCTCTGGTAGGGGGTGGTGTAGGCTTCTCACGTTCCCTATACATAATCATTAATTAACATTCATACTTAAAACATTAAATCCTAGTTATATACACATAATTCATATTTACACTATCCTCATAATTATTCACACGTCACACGTAATATTTATATTAGCTGGTCGATGTCTTTACATTCCGTACTTCCAGCAAGTTTCCGTAACGAATCCATCGACCTACGCACATCACTAGCGTTGCGCTGTACATAACCCTTAGGTACTCGCCACCGACCGCCGCGCGCTGCGCCGGCGACGCGGCGCTCTCAAACCAGTCACCGACTAGCTCCCGCGCGGAACGCAAGCTTCTTTTCTGTGCATTTACATAGACTTGCGCCGCATTCCTTTGCTTTTCGCTTATATGAATTCTTGGTGATCTATATAGACTGTTGAGCTTGGCCTACGAACCTTACTAGTGCTTGTGCTTGCTTCCTTTTGCCTTCTGGACCTAGGTATATAAGGGATTTGTGTGCTGGACAATATACCTACGGAAATCGTGAGTCTGTGTCTTATTTACTACCTTAGGGTACCTACCTAGGCACACACAACACCCTCAAGTACCAAATTAGAAACAAAAAGCTTTGTTATTTTATTAGTAAAAAAATAAAAATTACACATTTTAGACTAAGTTATGCCTATTATAAGAACTATTTTGAATGAAAATCAATAGAACATTTTTTTATAAAGCAACATTACACTTTGAACACTTCATGAGCGTGCTTTTGTGGCACAATCCACATCGAGTCTGTTTATTTTGCTTGATAATGTGATGTTCCTTGTTGTCCAGTCTTACAGCATCTGGAACCCGTTTTATGATCTAGGCACGCGATCTTTAGTAAGGGATGATGTGTTTGGAGAATTTTTCATGAGACAATATGTTGATACAATATATTTGGTGAATAACAAAAGCTCGTAACAACCGTTGCCGTTTTTCGATGCTGGGGACAATTTATACAGTTGAAAAGCATTGTTCACAGATGCATTGAGAGGACTCATAAGTAATTACCACTACCATCTCTTCAGCCTAATAGAAATTTTTCATTTCCTTCACAGTCACCCTAAAACCTTGATTGCCCTTCTGGTTTGCATTTTTTTCAGTTTCTGAACGTAATAACTCAAAAACCTCTTTGTCGCAAAATATGCTCAAAAAATGTACTGGGGTTTCAATATCTTCGAGGAAACTTGGCGCTGTAGTTTCCTTTCCTGCCTTTTCTGGATTATCAATAGCCCTCCAACTTCTAGATGCTGCAACTAGCTTTTTTTACTGGAGGTAGTTTATCCAATGATGTACTAGGCATTGGTTTGATAGCACACAAGGTGTCTACTACTTCAATACCAGTTTCAAAACTAACCGTGGCCCTGAGTTCAGCTTCGGCTAATAATTGATTCCTCAACAAATAATTTATGTGGGTAGATTCCTCGTCAACACTATCTTTATCACTTTTGTCATAATTATTCGAAGGTGTGGTATAAATGTCTGCCGACAAAATATCCATGTCATCTTCCAGATTAGAAATAATTTCATTTACGGACAAACTGTAACAAAACAAACGAAAAAATCAACATAAAAAAATCATCTTTTAATAGGTAATTGCACGGACTTATTGTCCTACTGTTCGAAAAATCAAACAGTACAAAAAATATTATAAAATCTACCTACACTAAATGTATATTTACAAAAACCCATCATAATCCATTGATGGATACTATGTTCTGTACGAAAGCATAAAAACAAAAAATATATGTTGTGAATAATAAGAAATACTTACATTTTACGGTGAGACATAATTTGGTTGGAAAAACTCTCGTAACCACAGTTCAAGAACAACAAAATACGCGCGTAATACAAAACGTCCAAAACTTTACTTCACAAAATTTTACTTAAAACAAACAACACGATTCATTCGTTCATTGCTTTTGCTGTTTCTTTGCTCCTCGTCAATATTTTTGGTTTTATTACTACTTTGCCTTGTTAAAATGGATCCCGATTTTTCGTTTATTGATGACCCCGGCTAAACTACGGATTTTGTAACGGACTTAATTTGTGGTACTTACAAAATAAAGCAAGCAAATCATAGGACACCTTGCAGCAAAAAACTCACAATGCAGGTATATTGATGCAAATTAATTACTGTAATAGAGTTCTTACTAACTCATACTACAAAGCCTACTAGTTAGTTTTAATTCAATTGACTGTTCACGTTTAGCCAAATCGTCCATACAAAGTGGGACAAAGTCCTTTTGCTCAGCCCAGATTATTTTTGACGGCTGCATTCCGGTTCTTTTATAACCTAGCTCGTAAGCGCCATCTATGAATTGCTTCGTGAATTTGTGCCGAAAATGGCTCATTTGCCATGTTTGGCCACGCCACAAGCCAAAAACGCTTAGTGGATCTTCTGTAAGTAAATATTAAACGTAGGTATTATCTCTAGAGTAACAGGAAAATCGTAACTGCCTCATTATCTAGTCCATTTTCTTTCTCTTATATGCCCTTTGAAGATGTTACTTTGTTCATTAATTATTTTTGAACAGAATTTCTGTGAATTTTCTCGCAATCTTAAGGATAATATTACCAACATACTTGTGAATTAGAGACAACGTTCGTAGGAGCTCTTTGTGAGGTTTTCCTTGCTGGAGGTCGGATCTCGTCACTTAATATGTGCATTTAATATGCATGTTTGTCATAAACTGCTCCAAATTTCTTGCAAAATCGTTATCAACCCTTGTATGTCCCCACTGCTGGGCCGGGTCTCTTTCTGTATCACAGTAAGGTTAGGCCATACTCCACCACGAGGGCCAAGTCCGGGTTGGTGGAGGTTTGTAAGACAGTGGCGGGCGTTACTGTCAGAAGTTATAAAGCCGCCCATAAAGCCTCTGACATGGCTTAACGACTGCCATTATATGACAGCCGGCACCAACAGCTTATCGTGCATTGCGAAGCACGGAAGCGCTCAGAAAAATGCCACTAGCGGTAGTCATGGGACGCTCATCGATCCAGTACCTGACCACGCCTGTTGTTGCTTAACCAAGTGATTGATTTCAATAACTCGGTTCGCCTAGGCCGCGAGCGCTTTTGCAAAATATTATGTACCCAGGGGCCTATTTGACGTAAAGCAGCCTATATACGTCCTAATACAGGGCACAGGTATTCTCTCAAAGAGAGAGAATGGGCTTAATCACCGTGCCTGCCCCCCGCCGATTGTCAATATTAAGCGCCGAGGTATTTGAAAACCTCACTCAGAGTGCTTAGTGCGAGTTTCACAGATCCAATCGAATAACTTTACTACCGCGTTAATCGTGCATTGAGTAGTGAGTATGAGTAAGTTAACCGTTCGAACTGGCAAAACGCTGTCACAGAGTGCTTAGTGCGAGTTTGAAAAATCCAATCGAATAACTTTACTACCGCGTTAATCGAGCATTCAGTAGTGAGTATGAGTAAGTTAACCGTTCGAACTGGCAAAATGCTGTCACAGTACAACTCGCACTCGCGTTGATTCGTGTTTTAGCTGGTAAACGTGTTCACTTCTCAACGTAAACCATTACAACTCGCACTCGGAAATTTTAATTTCCATACTAGTCGCTAGGTGGCGCTTCCTCGATGCCATAGAAATATGAGTTTACGTTAACGCGATCGAGTAGTTAAAAAACTCGCACTAAGCACTCAGTACAACTCGCACTGGCGTTTATTCGTGTTTTGGCTGGTAAACGTGTTTACTTCTCAACGTAAACCTTTACAACTCGCACTCAGTAATTTTAATTTCCATACTTGTCGCTAGGTGGCGCTTCCTCGATGCCATAAAAATATGATTTTACGTTAACGCGATCGAGTAGTTAAAAAACTCGCACTAAGCACTTAGATAGATAAATAGATAGATAGAGAACACTTTATTGCACAACCAGAAAAAATATTACAACCATGATTCTTAAATCTAAGTAATGTTATACAATTGGCGGTCTTATCGCTAAGAGTGATCTCTTCCAGACAACCTTAGAGTTCCTCACGATGTTTTCCTTCACGGTTAGCGAGTGGTATTGCTATTATAACATCACAAACGTATTATTGTGAAACATGACTTAACGTGACTTAGCAAAACATCCCGTTATTCAAACCCCCGACCTCCGGAATGAAAAGTCGACATAGTACGGTTCCGCTACTACCGCTGATGAAACTTTTCTTGGAATCAAAATGTAAATTTGTATAACTTGAGATTCAGGCCCTAAAATAACTTAATGCTTACAACCGGAGTAAACTCCGGAATTCTCTTAATTGTTGTTAAAGATAAAATGAAAGGCGTTGGCAAAGTGAGGAATTATTTTCCCATCAAGAAACCTTTTGTTCTAACGTTAGATTAAAATTTGCTCGAAATTAATTTTCTTCTTCGCTCTCCGGTATTATTTCGGCAGGGAACCTATCTTGATAATACATTGCTGTTCGCAAAAATGGCTTCAATCTGCAGTAAAGAGGCCGAAATATGTGGTTTGGAAACAGCGGTCATGTAATTAGTAATTAAAAATGCTATATTGTCATTGAAAATGTATTTTTGTTCGCTGCCGTGTAGACCCGGAGAGTTGTAAATAAAAGGTGTTCTTAAAATGTCTCAAACGACGGGTTTTTACAAGAGCTATGTGCAAAAAAAAATTATCCGAGAAAATCAAAAATTAAAATAGTTGCAAATATTGCCAAAATTTATTGAGGAACCGTGGCTTGGACTTTCGTTCCGGGGCTTTTCTGAGACAAAGGATATCCCTTGCTGTTCAGCGCGGTAACGCGGCTAGTATTATGGGAACCTTTGGGTCGGATGTGGCCCGGAGTGATTTGTTTGGTTAGCCTTAATTATTATTATTTTTAAATTATTGTTGTAATTTTAATTTATTTTTGTTGACATTATATTAACATATTTTATTTTTATTTAATGCAATTAATTGGATTTTGACGAAATCAGTGGATGAATTTTTAGAATAATTTGTGCTAAGTTTATTTTGACATGCCTGCATAATATTCGTGAGAAGTGTAATGTGATATGAATGTAAATTGAATTGAATATATATTTGCAATTACTTGCCAAAATAGTAAAACTAAACTCTCTTTGATATTTTGGACACATAATATCAAAAATTTGGGACGAATTCCTCTGCACGATTTATTCAGCTAAAGTTTGAGTCTAAACTAAAGGTGTTTGGGTAAAAACGTGTGCCCTGTATCCTAACCTTTTAGAAAAAAGTCAGAACGACATTTTTCACATAAAATTTATTACTTCAGGTTCCGCAGGTTCGTTGTCAGTAATTCTTGAGAATTATCGAGGTTATGAGTGACAATTTTATTTCGCATTCCGTAGTTTCATATTCATTGTGCTCGATAATCGCGTGAGGCACGAAATCTTTAAGTGTTTTAGACTATTACTTTTAAATTTAGACGTAAAATTTAAAATATAAGATAACTTGTTTCGAGTTGAGACTACGAAACCGGAAGGACGTCATTGCAATAAACTGCGTAATTAACTAAGATACTGATAATAATCATAACCTATGTAAAAGTTGAAGAAACTTTCTTTGTGTAACGTATAAAACGAACGATTGAATATACGAATAGAAGTCATAGACTTATTCACAAAATAAAAAAAAATCAGTACGTATTGTAATTTTATAATTGTATATAGCTCTGTATTTACCGACCTTGCTTATTTAAAGTGCTGTAATATACAAAAGTGCCTATAGTTTCTTTCGGAAATAAAAAAAAGATTATTATTAATAAATTTGACAACACAATCATAGTAAAAAATTATGTGTCTATTGCAAACTTACCCCGAAATATATATATTTTTTTAATTCATAATTTTATTCTTTGAATGAATATTGAATTCATCCTGAAATATTTTTTCCGATGAATGAAGAGTCAGGAAGTAATTT
The DNA here is from genome assembly GCA_934045075.1 of Yponomeuta sedellus. Taxonomy (NCBI): domain Eukaryota; kingdom Metazoa; phylum Arthropoda; class Insecta; order Lepidoptera; family Yponomeutidae; genus Yponomeuta; species Yponomeuta sedellus. The sequence goes on along the minus strand of OW203742.1, from coordinate 4,954,378 downwards.
TGTTACCGACGGCGACATTAGTTTTGGTTACAATTTTTTATTGAAAGCAATGTTGGTGACTGTAATATTGTACTTAACATAGGAGTTTATTCTAAACTACTCATTATGGATAAACTAAAATCATGCAGGGCAAAACAACTTACCTGTAAAAGTTCTTAGAATTGACGGCGAAGTACAAGAGCTTGATCATAGAGTGGGCAAAGAAGAGCACGGTGATGGTGTTAGCGGTAAGCTCGTTGACCTCATCACTGTATTGGGCCATGTTGAATACCATAGACAGGTAATGTAGGACGAGAAGAAAGGCATTTCCGCCAGCGTAGATCTTCCGAAGAAGAGTGGACATTCCCGTGTTATCTATGGACAATCAAGAAACTTTTTTGAAAACTTTTCTTTTTATAACAAATATATATAAATAAATTTAATTGATTAATTTTTGTGTATGACCTTATACGCTACTGTAAAATCGGGTAACAATGTCCCAAAAAACCCAAATCGAAACTTAATATAAGCCTAAACCATCTTTAAAAAAACCATGTCCCAGGCACTGCAGCGTCGGAGTGGTCCCTTCGCCCATCTGGTGTGGGTGTGGGTGCCACTGGACGCTGTGTAAATCATCTCATTAAGTAGATGCAAAAAGGCCAATATTTTATACATATAAAATTCAAAGTCCTGACTGACTGACTCACTCATCAACGCCCAGCCCAAGTCGTTGGACCTAGGAAGCTGAAATTTTGCACAAAGGGTCTATATATAATGTAGGCAAGGAATAAGAACGGATTTTTTTGAAATTCAACCCCTAAAGGGGCGAAAAGGGTTGCCAAAATTCGTATGGGAGGTATAAAAAATGTTGTCTAATTTTCTTGAAACTTAAAATAGATGTTCTTCAACACAATTGATTGAGGACGTGTTTCGCCGTATTTTCTAAATTCAGCCTTTAAGGGAGTGAAAGGGGTTACAAAATTTTGTTCCTTGAATCTTTTTCAAAACTGGACCTAGGAAGCTGAAATTTTGCACAAAGGGTCTATATAATGTAGGCAAGGAAGGGTTGCTAAAATTTGTATGGGAAGTATAAACAATGTTATCTAATTTTCTTGAAACTTAAAATAACACAATTGATTGAACACGTGTTTCGCTGTATTTTCTAAATTTAACCCTTAAAAGGGAGTGAAAGGGGTTGCAAACATTTTTCCTTGAATCTTCTCCACAATTGGACCTAGGAAGCTGCATAAAGGGTCTATGAATAATGTAGGCAAGAAATAAGACCAGATTTTTTTAAATTTAACCCCTAAGGGGGTGAAAAGGGTTGCCGAAATTTGCATGGGAGGTATAAAGAATGTTGTAAAATTTTGTTGAAACTGAAAATAAATACTCTTCAAAACAATTGTTTGAACGCGTGTTTCGCCTTTTTTTAAATTTAACCTTTAAGGGAGTGAAGAAGGTTGCAAAATTTTGTTCCTTGAATCTATTCAGAAATGGATTTTGTTCTTCTACGATTTGTCGCAGAGTCAAATAATTGATCAGAACAAAAATCTTCTGCACCTTTTATTGAAGCATGCTGAATAACTAAAGTCCACGCGGACGGAGTCGCGGGCAAAAGCTAGTAATACTATAATATTGAATTGTGCTTATGATTGGTGGAATTTGCGATGGAGTTGTAATAAAACGCTTTAGTTTCATACTCGGATAGTTAAAATTAATTTTTAAACACGTTTTAAAGACATATCATATACCATAATTACTTTTTTTTATATTTCAAAATGGGTCAAAGTTACATAAAAGGATTGAATACTCTAACCCTACAGTAAATTTCTGCCAAAAAAGTTGATTAAAGTCGGCTTGGCCATAGAATACTTAAGTTTAACAGTAAAAAAATATAATCAACTTTGCTATGTTCAACAAACACTTACGAAATTGGATCCGTAAGCGTAAAATTGGTAAAAAAAAATACTTATATTTTCTGTCTTTCAACTTTGATTAAGATCAGCTTAAAATAATCAACTAAAAATCTATATAAGTCGTTGCTTGAATTAAAGAGAAGGTAAAATTTATCCTGTGTCTCTTTGTTTCACCACTTGCTATGAAATGCGTTCAAGTTAATTTTTTGCGGATTTCACAAATCTCAACCCCTTTTTGACTGTAGTAACATGCAGGCAAAGAACATCGTAGTGACTGTCGTACATATTTATGATTTGGCCGATAAAATACAGTATTGACTGGTATTCAGGTCTTTTTATTAGGACGTGGTAACCAGTATTGAATCCATCTGGCTCTAGAGAAGTGATCGGGTCAACGTCAGACTCTGAATCGAGAATAATTTCTACACTGCTCTCAGATCTAGAAATTGAGCTTTTGCGTGTTACTTCTCGTCTGCTGCCAGATGGTAATGATTTTGATAGTTGTATGTTGACATTAACGCTGCTTTCAGAGCTTAAGCTCAAGCTTCTTGCTGTAGGTTTTATGCCAGATGTTGAGGGTTTTGAAAACTCATTTTTTTTCTCAGATATTTACTGCTTTAATTCTGTTATATTTGTTTGATAGACTTTGCAGCAATGTCTCATCGCAAAGCTGCATCAAGTTTGCAGCTTTGCATTGAGACATTGCTTTGTTTCAAACAGTGGCTAGGCATTCTAGCAATCATGATTCTGGGTACCCTATATACTTGCGACTGCCCGGATTTCTCTTACATATCTTAGCCATGTTGTTTTTTCTGACATCTGTGGAATTGTGAAAAACAATACTTTAAAATCAATAAAAAAAACAAAAAAATATAGTAAAGGGTAACTTCAGTCCAAGGGCCATTTTTACCAGAAAAAGTGGGCTTATGTTTACTTTTTTTTTCTAAACATAAATATATCTAGTTAAACCAAAAGGAAATACAAAACAACAGTTCATATATCATCCGTACACCTTGTTTACATACAGTGTAAAAAAAAACATTGATACTTACTTTTTTTTTTGAGAATCCCAGCTGTTAAAGTTTGCAGCAATATAATATTTTTGTCAAAAAACACGTCACAACTTTAACTCCACTTTAACGACATGATATTGGTTTGATCCAATCAAGTTTGCTTACCGACAAATGTGCAACTACGTCACCATCTATGAATTCAAATTGGAACTAATAAGCTAGGCTATGAAAGAGCGGTAATTTAAACTTTTTTCCGGTTTGGGCCTAAGTTATACCCTAAGGGACATTGTTACCCGGTTTTACTATACGTTTATATCGATATCAAAACTTTCTATGTCTACACTGCTATACACATGTCTCTTTACGCGTCAAGTCAATATACTTTCCTTAAAATGTAAAAGCACTTTGACGCTTATTTTACTTTGTTGATTTTATTTGCTTATATAATTGTGTCTTCAAAATGTTACAGTAACTGCCAACATGGTGTTACGGTATAGTTTCTGGTTTGGAACCGGTCGTTTTATTGTGGGTTGTGATCTTTTTTGTCTTAGTCGTCGTCATCTATAACATTTTACCTGAATGATAGTTGAATAGAAAATGCCCGGCCATCTGCATCAACTTGATGTTGGGCATCAAGTCAGACACGAGGCCCTGGGCTTTCACCTTGGTCATCATCTGTGAAATCATTAAAAATAATTACTATCTTAACAAGTTTCAATAAAAAGAGGTTTACTTCGACGCCCATGTTTCTCACATTACATAAATATTTGTCAGTCTTTAAAGTTTTTGAAACATTATTTTATTTATAAAAATTATTTATAGACTTAAACTAATAAAAACAGTTTACGTGATTAATATTTTTAATATCACACTTAAAATTTCATCCAAAATATAATTCGAAAATAGTCTAGCCTACCTTGCTGGAGATTTGTATTTATTTTCAACAACGTAAAATCTTAAAATCTCTCAAAGTATTTTGTCTTAATTCAAAATCAAGGCCACTTCAAGGTCCATTTTTTTCAGCAAAGACACTATTAATTTTACAACAATGGTAGAAGTCGCCAATGTTTGTAGACGTGCAGCGGTAGCATCTACAGTGACAGAAGTGCCAGTATTGATAATAGTCATTCGTACTTATTACGCATGTACCGTATACTAGCTGACGTGTATCAGGTCAAAGTCAATCCAACCAATAAGTGCGGACTTGATCTGTGAGAAAATGACATGTGTTAGGCCGCCAGCAGATGGTGGTTCCTTCAAATAAATTTTATATTACTTTTTCCATGTCCTGGTAGATTTTTTACGTGTGTGTTAGTGACTCCACGTGTCCGTACAGCAACTTTTAATCGCTATTAACACATACGTGGAGGTTTCACATCGATCGTTGTAAGTGCCTGGCTTCTTCACTTGGTCAATGTTAGGGCAAATTTATTATGTCTTGTATTTGTGTTTTCATAAATTTTATTGAAGTTTGTGCTAGTTTTAAGTTATCAAAATAATGACACCAGATTAGCCGTCTTCACAACCTTGTTCGTAAGTTTTATGTATGTTATTGGCATATCAACAATTTTAGTATAATAATTTTTATATTTTCAATTATGTATTTTTTATTCATTTTTATGATGATAAGTAGGATTGTATTTAAACAGCTTTGTACATGCTACGCAATTATTTGTATGAGTTTAGAGTGTGCAATTAGTTACGCAGAGTTTAGCTTTAATTAAATTTGCATTTAAACAAAACTCAAAGAAAAAAATGTATAGATACAAAACTACAGTAAATTATTAACAAAATTTTAGCCTATTTTATTTCGATATCCGTTTTCTCTAATTCAGATTCCGTGAATAATGGGACTTTGAAATGACAATATTTTTCTTCGAACTCTGGTATCTGGTAATTCGCATATCTTTTCAACAGTTTAATTTCAAGTTTTTGCAAAGTATAATCGAGAATATCACATCAGTGAGCTGACGCGGTCGAAACAGTTCGTCGTAAATTAGCCACACGACTATCAAGAAAACATTGTAAAGGCAAGCTCTTGGTAACACTTTTTTATGTATATAAACTTACACAATCCGCACAAGCGACAGTATCGATAGTGCTTTACGAATCTGAAGCATGGTTTACAAGCTGCTCAAGAGAAAGTGCTTAAGCATTCTTTTAAATTGTACTGTTTTGAGACTTTTATTAAATAATTCCTCAGGTAGACCTTTAGAAACCCGATGTACAATAAGATAAATTAGATAAAAAAAAATTGGAAGAAATTGGGCAACTTCTTTAAATGTCTTGGCAACACCGATATTTGATCAAATGTTAATGACACGTAATCAAAATGGCTGCAAACAAAATACCGTGGACGTGGATGACCACATTTTTGATGACAATGACAAAAATGTTCCTCCATTTTCTTAAGATTACGCAAAAAATATTGAACACAGTTATTGAACAAGTGGAATGGGCTTACCTCAAGGGGTAGCAGAAACTTAGCAGAAACCTTTGACAGTAATGCTGTCCTGCTTTCGCTAACCAACCTTCCATAAGAAAAAAAGAGATGGCACTACGTTTATCAATGCACCGATTTCAAGGTGCGTACATGCCCTACTGTCAAACGCTACCGACTAGGGATGGGCCTAACTCTCCATCGATGTCGATAAAAACGTTGAAAAATGAAGACTCTTGAATTAATTGTAATGTATCTTTGTAATTATGTTTTGTTTGTTTTTTTCCTGGTGTACAATAAATAATGTTCTTATCTTAAACAATGTAATAAATTAAAATAAATTGTATTGTATACAAGTTTTCAATCATGTTTTATCAAAAAAAGTAACAATAATTTAAAAAGCGACACTTTTTCACACAAAATTGTTTATTTATAATTATATTCGTCAACTTCAACATAATACTCTGTCTCGAATTTCTTGCTGAAGGCCTATGCTTCAGAAAAAAATCCGTGACGACGTATTAGATTGACGTTACGTTTCTTCCTCACATTTAGTTAACATAGAGATCGAGCTAGGACCTTGTATTATATATAAGTTAATTGAAAAAGTTATCAAAACTTAATACTCATGTTTATCTTGCAATAAAATTCGAAAAGGAAAATACTATTGCTAATATTGATTAGGTAAATCCATCTTCGGCCGCAATCTGTCGCTAAAAGTTGCCAGCAAACCTGATTTAATAATCACAATATTATATTGCAAGTAATAATTCAGTAATTCGATGCACGCAGTAATTTAATGTGTCATGTGAGGAATGCTAGTATTTAAATAAGTTTCGTTGACAGATTTTAGACAATAGATAGGGCTGGTCATCAACGAAGGAATTTTCGAACGGATGACTATACTATGTCAGTCTTCAGTAAATTTGATCAAGAAAGAAGAATATGACCGTGGCATTGGCAGATAACAGACATTTTTGCTCAGTTCCCATGTTCAGTACTGACCTGAAAACAAAAAGAAACTTAATAAAGGCATACCTACAAAAGAGAGCTACTTAAATAATAAAATATTCCATTATTGACTGATCCTGATAAGTAATTACATACTTTGAAGTAAGGTACAATTTGCATCTATGTGTCAGATATTTTTTGCAATAAGGTGATCACCACACAATTTATTAATTGTGAAACTAACAGCTTTGATGTTCATTCATTTAACATTTTATTTTTACCTTTCAACCTTTCTTAATCCATCTATCTATGATTTACACTGTTGGAGAGATGGTTTTTTTGTGGGAAAGTTTATGGTAGTATTATTGTTGGGTACGATTTAAATTCAGGACAAACATAAAACAGCTGATGGGGTTTAGAAAACCAATTTTTTACTCGTAGAAGTCTTAATATAAGCAACATCGTGATGTGGGAATTTAGGGCCTGTTTTTTTATATTATCAATTCTCACATCACACTGTTTATTTAATATGATTTAGAAATACTGAAATAAAGATAAATTATTAAATGGATAAAGGCACCACTCGGACGCTGTGGTGCTTGGTACACTGTCTGGATGTAGAAGACTACTAAGGAAGTATGGTGAAAAAAATATTTTGTAAACTTTCATAGTTATTCTCGTTATGCTTGAAATCAAAATAAACTCCTGGGAGCATCCTATTTTGTAAAAACATGTCATAAGTGTATATGAAAAGGTAGCGATAAATATTATGTAACAAATGTTTAACTTTCTTACCATTACTTCAATTTTTACTGGAGTGAGGTGGGCACCACATCTTCCTTCAGGCGTGTTCACAATAAGATTCTTCGTTCAAATCACTCGGGTCTAAAGTGCCTTGTGCGCAGTTTACAGTCGTTTCTGTCCTGCTTCTTATTTCTGCGTTTTAGCATGCTATTGCGTCCATATATCAATTTGGGAAAACTTGAACAAGAATAAACAATGGATTAAGTACTAAGAAGGAGTAATGAACAAGTATCGACTATACTACTACTATGGCGAATTTTCATCGACCATGCTTTTGTCATCACTAGTACAACCTACAAATGGATTGGTTTATTTTCCTAATTTTAGGGCGTAGAAGGGTTCTAGAAGCTACAATTACGGTAATTTTGGTTACCGAGTCGTTAGGAAGTTTATTTTCAAAGTGATATTTCATTCCTCGGTCCTTTTACGCGAGAAAATATAGGTTTTAGGTACTCACCTTTGGAAGTTCATATTATAAACTGCGTTTTCTTTGTTTCTTATATGACCTGCCGCAACCACGCACTTTTCACCTCATTGTGCATTTATCGTACAATATCCCAGGGTAAGTTGTTTGCACCAAAATGTTTTAGTTATTTCAATTTTCTAAAAGAATCCGACGACGTCTTCACAGATTTTACACTTGCGATAACCCGACTAAATTTGAAAACATTCAGTGTGTTGCCACTATTGTAAGTTACAATACCATCTTAATTTGGACTCTTACTCAGGGAATCAAGGTATCGTTTTGACAATTAGGCATGTACGCTGTCACGTGACCATCGTTTCTTCTATTGATTTAATTATTCTGTGGCTTACCTCAAAGAAATTTTATCAAATATTGAACTGCACAATCTGCTATTTGACTCTCTTTTCAAGTAAGTCTTAAAAGGTAAATAACTCTTCCATTAGACCAAAAAATATTTTAGTATATTTTTTGAGGACCTAAAAGCAACATACAAATATATTTTAAAACTTTATTTTCCTAAACAGCCAAAAATGCGGTCAGCCATTTTTGTCTATTGTTTGAAGTCCAAAAAATTGTAAACAAAGTTTGACATTAAATTTTCTGTAAGTTATCTCTGAGGATAGTGAAATAACAACAACGCAATTATGATTTCATCGAATTTACACCCAAAATATACCTATTATCATTATTCCATTGTTCGAAAATGAAAAACACATCAATAAAGACCCCCGGGAAGTTGTGGATTCGTGTACCCAGTGAAATTAACATTCGAAAAACTTTGATCAAACTTGTCAAAAGAGAACCTTTACCCCGACTCTTTATCAACTGAAACTCGGGTGTATTTATGTAAAGATCACTTTGATGTAAGTCCTATAATAATCAATGTCTTCTGGCTTTGAAAAATGTTTGTTTACATACTTTAGATGCTTTCAAGATGGTGGATAGCGTTTTCGCCGTTACGAATTATACGAGCAACATTTTTTTTACTTTGCAAATTTTGCAGCCATCCTGCATACTTACTTATCAAAATTAATATATTTCGGTATCTTACGTTAAATACTATAGGAAATATTCATTTATCGTCAAATTTGATACGTGTCAAATAGCGGATTGGACAAAGATATTTGATAAGTGTAATATCATTAGACTTATCAAATACCTATAATATTATATTATATGTAAGGACATATAATATATTTTCATCTAGTGAAAATAATCTTATGCAGGGTGTAGAAGCATACCAGATACGGAAATTCCGCCATCTGGCTGTAAAATTAAACACATTCTGTTGCCGTTGGGCCGTTTAATTTCCTGTGAGACGCTCAGTTATGATGTCAGGATTGTTAATTTAAATATAATACTCGACAAGTAAATTGAATGAAGCGCCCGTGCCTAGTGGAACCGAGTGATTTGACCACTTAACTTAAGCAGTAACAGGCGCGGTCAGGTGCAGGATGAGTGACCGTCCCGTGATTACCGCTAGTGGCATTTTTCTGAGCGCCTAGCTCCGTGCTTCGTACGGCAAGTTAACGCCGTTGGTGCCGGTGGTCATGTAATAGCGTATAGTCGTTAAGCCATATCAGAGGCCTTATGGGCAGCTTGGTAACTACGGACTATAAGGCCCGCCAGTGTCTTAAAATCATCCACCAACCCGGACTTGGCTCTCGTGGTACTCCACCAGGGGTCACATTTTGAGTTACTAATGTGTTGGTCCACAAAATGGCTTCTCGGCTCGTGATAATACTTTTGGTGTGCGCTGGAAAGTGGTTACTTTATTATCCTGCTGTCTTCACCAAGAGACCGAGCACCACCCTTCTCTCAAAGACAGGGAAGGACGAAAAAGGGAAAGAGAGAGAACACGCTGTATCACAACGCGTCATCGCCACGGATTGCCGACTGAGTATATCTTTGCGATGAGTGTTGACCAGTGAAACTGTTAGGTGCGTCGGTCTGCTATCTAGCGCCACCAAGAGAATAAAATTAAGTATTTTTTTTCAAAAAATAAACTTTAAAAAATCTTACTGTCTATGATTTCTATTTTTAGAACATACGGCCTAGAATGTAATATCAACATCCTGGATTTCCGAAACCGATTACAGTCCTAGGTTCTAGACAGTAGATTCTAAAAATAAGCGACTATAGTGGTCCTAGTGTCATATCAACTTCCTGCGTCGCATACCCTTCCGGGGATCCAGGAAGAGACCCGTGCTCCAGCAGTGGCGACTAACAAGGGTTGATATCGTACATGTGCATTTCGTCGATTTCAAAAATACATAATTTCCCCCCACTTTTTGCTCTCGCAGCGCAATAAGTCTCCTTATAAGAAATGGGACCTTTACACTGAAAAACGTTAGTGTAAATTAGCTTAAAATGAAGGGTCAAATGTAAATATCTAAATTTCCCTGCGATAAAAGCACGCCAAGATAATATTTTACAAACCTAATTAAAACTTGTCATCAAAACTGACTTTTGTGACGTCAAACTGCAGTTTCTCATCCGCCTGCCATAGACTTAAAACGCGTAGAATGGATGCATGAGTCGCCGCTTATGATTAAACATATAAGTAAAAGGAGACGGATACACATTCATACATTCTTGGGCCTGGGTGTAAAAAGGTTAAAGAGATGTCAATTTAGAGCTTATATATTAGCAAACCATCTCGTAAAATTCTGCGGATTTTGGCAATCTGAGAGCAGAGTATAAGAGATTTAGTAAAAGTGAGGCTATGCAACAAGCTGACAATTAAACTTATACTAAACTTATCCGTGTCCGTACAAGTTAAGCAAGATATAATTCTGTAGAAAGAAAGCACTGGTTGGAGAGTTATAATAAAACTACAGGAAACACACTCAAAATTCACTAAACGATACGAGAAGACGAGTGATCATAGATTGAGTCAGGGAGCTGTCACGCCTGTCACTGTTAGGTCTTAGCACAGACACAGATTAAAAATACAGTGGATAAACACTAGTTAATACATGCAGACTAATCGATTTAAGTAATCGGCATCCTATTTTATTAGGGACATAAACTTATTTTTAAGATTTCTCGTCTTCCAGATTGTGAATTGAGCTCATTTTTTATATTTTAAAATAGAAAAATATAACGCTTTTTTTAAACCATAACTATTTATAATCAGGCCCAGAAATCCGCGTCTCCTTTATTCTTTATTTTTTGCTTTGCTTCTGGTACCTGGCTGGAGACTTGTATTCTTAATAAAATAGAAGATTTGGTTAAACATCCAGAGACTAGCTCGCCTTTGTACATGTTATTTCATATGTGATGTCCTGTTAATGTTTCGTGTGCAATAAAATAATAGTTAACATCAGATCATACCACTTAGCGGCATTTATAAACTACGTGAAGATGACTCTTCAATAATAATTTAACAAGATTTTATCATGACTTACATGTAAAGGGTTTCACGTAAAACGTTTTAATGTAATTTTGCTAGTCCAGTGCTAAAATGAATATTTACACACAGGTCTATTTACAAAAATTGTATTCTAATATATACAAAATACGTATTGACTAGTCTTTCCTGTGGGCTAGGCCGACTAAGCTGTGAGGATAATATAGGTTTGGTCATGTCTTTGGCACTACAGCATCCGAGTGGTCCTTTCACCCATCTAGTGTGAGTGATGATGCCACTGGACGCTGTATAAATCATCTCATTACGTAAATGCAAAAGGCCAATTCTACTAAAAATTCATTTTTCTTTCAAACCAAGTTTAACTCAGTATCAAGAATGTTTTTGGAGAAATAACTTTTTTTCAAAACTAATTCTTTTAGGGTTTCGCAACCAAACGGCAAGGGTATAACTAAGACTCCACAGTCCGTCTGTCTGTTTATCTGACAGTGACAAGGCTGTATCTGATGAACCGTGATACCTAGACATAAAAAAATCACAGATGATGTATTTCTGTAGCCTCTTTAATATATACCTACATAAAAAATTGGGAGCCCCACTTACTAAACAATAAACGTTATTTTTTGCCTTTTTTTCTCGATTTTAATAACGGCAACAGGTAGACGCTTGACATGTTCACAGAATATTGTACTATAAATACAGTTTAAAAATTAATAGATAAATTACTATAAAATAAATATTTAAGGGGCTACTATGCAATATACGTATTTTTACAGTTTCTTGCTCAATATTAATAACGGCAACAGGTAGATAGAGGCTTAATGTATTAAAATATTTTATATATATAACGGAACCCTCTGTGCGCGAGTCCGAATCGCACTTGGTTGTTTTTTGATATTTTCTTAATACCTGTTTTCTGCATGTAACAAGAAAATATTTCAAAATAATTATACATACGCAAATGTTTAAAAAATCTTATCTTAAACATATGTATGATCAATATTCGTATGTATTTGTACTATCAGCAACTTTCCATCGTAAGATGGCTAGAAGAAATTGCTCTAAACAATTTGGCTGTCAATTGTACTGTATCTCTTTAATTATTTTTGTGTTTGTTTTTTCCTGTTGTACAATGAAGAATATCCTTATCGTATGTAACATTTACAGTAATAATTAAAATGTAAAATTGTGCAATTTGTGTGCCCAAAAACGCGACGTCGTGCTCTCCAAACATCGATCGGAAAATGGTAAATCATATTTTCCTACAGGAGCTGGGCAAAGTAGTTAATTTACTGACTCTGTGGTAAAAACTACGATGTAACAAGCTAACTGCAAGCTTGTTGTATTCATAACTGGAGTTGAAAGTAACATTTTGTGCTTGCAATAAGTTAACTCGCTTTGAATATGATGCTGCAGACATTTGTATCTTAATAATAGTAATATTAATAATAACACGGCGTATTATTATGAAATGCTCTTTATGTCTCTATTCTTTGGTTAACAAATATCTACGTATTTTAAATTTTAATATACAACAAAATGTTCTATGCTGTAGCAAAGGGGAAGATAAAAAGTACCCGGAACGTGCGTGCTTGCATCGAGTTATGAACGTTGATGAAGCCAAGTGACCCTGGTCTCTGCTTACCCCTCTGAGATATAGGCGTGAGATTATGTTATGTTTACGGCAAAACATGTTCAGAATACGGCGCTTAAAACACCTACGTCAGCATGTAATTAAAAATTTTATTTAAAATAACTCTACGCAGTTTGTAAGTTATAATAAAAAAAATATTATAATACAATAATATTAAGTTCTTAGATACGTAAATTTTATAGCAATGGCAAGCACCTAGCCTGAAGTATAATTTGAGTCCGTTTAATGGCAGTCCCCAGATTATATGGCCCTTAATAGCTGTAATAGGTGCCTTCCTACGTTTTAGGTAAAATGTAGGTACAGTCGACGGCAGCTTGCGCTTACGTATTGTTTACAAAGACTCCTGCAGCGCGACTGTATAAATTGCACTCATGTAAAAGTTGATGTGCCGTCAAGTGTTCCTTCTGCTTTGTGATTCTATTCAAGTACACATTGAGAAAATACATGAAAGAAAAATGTACTCCTATAGTATTATCACAGAGTAAAAGTATAATCAAATTATATAAAATCTTGTGGCACGGTTGTCATAAACCTCCTATAAAACGGCTTCACAAGAGCTTATTAAATATATATATAGGAAAGTCTGAAAATAGGCTAATAATACGGCAAAACAATGTTTGCTAGTCTTCTTAATAATATGGTAATTATAAATATTATGAGTGTCGTAGCGTACATAAAAAAAAAAACCGGCCAAGTGCGAGTCAGACTCGCGCACCGAGGGTTCCGTACAAACCTGTATTATAGACCTGAGTATTTGGTATGAATTTCAATTTAATACCTCTACGCGTTTATGAGGAAATGGGTAATAAGTTTAAAATTATTAAAAAAATATATATTATGTGATGTAACTAAAAATTTATAGTTTTCGTAATTTTTCCTTTATCTATGCTATAAGACGTTGCTTCGTACCAAATTTCAAGATTCTGAGTTCACGGGAAGCACCCTGTAGGTTTTGATTCCCTTGCAAGTGTCGAAAATTTGCGGCATAAACGGCTGTATCTTTTGATTGCGTTGGCTTAGAAGTTTGATTTTTTCACAGCTTCAAGGGACAGTAGACCTGAGTAATTGATATAAATTTCAGCTTCATACCTCCACGCGTTCCTGAGAAAAAGGGTCTTGACAGACGGACGGACGGACAGACGGACAACAAAGTGATCCTATAAGGGTTCCGTTTTTTCCTTTTGAGGTACGGAACCCTAAAAATATGACAAAAGAAAAATGTGTGACTTATGGAACTAAGGAAAAAAGTTTCAGAAATACAAATAATGAACATTATTTCCAGGGCTTTTGCCGTACCGAAAAAACGGATTATACCGATTATATTACTGACACAGAATCACACACACATACAAACACGCGCAAACACACACGCGCACAATAGTCACTGAGGTTTCCTCAATGTCCTTCCTTCCTTCACTAAGCGTGAGTGATAAAAGAAATTCCTTGACATGCTAGGATTCAGACCCACGCTCTGCTTCAACCGTTTTATACATACATACCTTCATAAAGTTTAATTAATTTGTTTGATGAGCGCAATACACTCGAGCTTTGAGAAGGCAACCTAGTGCCTTCTCCCTTGGGATTTCTGCAACTTTCCTGACTACCTGTCCTGTAAAGTCATCCCAGAAGTTTGATCTTATTATATTGAGATTGATATGGGTCCCTTTATTGACAGCCCCTAAAGGAGTTCATAAGTACTTTATGAAACATCCTCGAGGATAAGGAAAATCATAAGAATAATCTTCGCTACAAATAAAATTCATGGAGGTGGTGGCCATATTTTTAAACAACTTCAAAAAGGAGGAGGCTTCTGGTCTCACGAACTTCCCTTCAATTAGGCGTTTTTACCACAAATTCACAAAGCCTTTCATGCATGGCGTTTATAAGCGTGCAATGGAGAGAGCTATGTTAGGAGCTTCATTGCGTGATCGAATCAGGAATGTGGAGATCCGCAGAGGAACCCGAGTCACTGATATAGCTCGAAGAATTGCTGAGTTGAAAATAATGGCAGTGGGCGGGGCACACAGCTCGAACAACTGATGGCCGTTGGGGCGAAAAAGTTTTGACCTGACGACCGCGGTCCGGACGACGCAGCGTGGGCAGGCAATCCACCAGATGGTCAGAGACCTGAGTGTTTAGTGCGAGTTCGACAGATCCAATCGAATAACTTTACTACCGCGTTAATCGAGCACTGAGTAGTGAGTATCAGTAAGTTAACCGTTCGAACTGGCAAAACGCTGTCACAGTACAACTCGCACTCGCGTTTATTAATCGTGTTTTGGCTGGTAAACGTGTTCAATTCTCAACGTAAACCATTACAACTCGCACTCAGCAATTTTAATTTCTATACTTGTCGCTAGGTGGCGCTTCCTCGATGCCATAGAAATATGAGTTTACGTGAACGCGATCGAGTAGTTAAAAAACTCGCACTAAACACTCTGGTTACCATGGCGGGGAGTCGCTGGATGCGGGCGGCAAAATAGCGTGAAGCTTGACAAACTACGAGGGAGGCCTATGTCCTGCAGTGGGCGTCAAATGGCTGATAATGATGATAAGCGTTCACCTACAAGAACAGAGACTCCTCTATTATTTTAAAAACATATTTAGAGGCTAAAAATTCCACCCATGCCGGGATTCAAACCCGCGACCTCTGGCTATCCGTGCCAACGCTCTATCCAACTGAGCCGCCCATTAGCTCAGTTGGATAGAGCGCTGGCACGGATAGCCAGAGGTCGCGGGTTCGAATCCCGGCATGGGTGGAATTTTTAGCCTCTAAATAGGTTTTTAAAATTGTCTTTAGCACGGGTTAGTGCATTAAAAATAAAAATAGTATAATCATGTGGGTACAGTGATATCGTTTCGATGTAAAAACCTAACTGCATAGTAGGTAGTCCGGGCTGTAAGTGATGCAATTTACTTAAGCCAGATGTCGCTGCCTGTACGTAATACAGAGAATAGTGTAAATAGGTTCGAAATTTCACTGATGCCGGTGAGTCACCTATTATCTCAATTAGAAGAGCGCTGGCACGGATAGCCAGAGGTCGCGGGTTCGAATCCCGGCATGGGTGGAATTTTTAGCCTCTAAATAGGTTTTTAAAATTGTCCTTAGCACGGGTTAGTGCATTAAAAATAAAAATAGTATAACCTCTATTATTATTGTTAAATTCTTTAGTATTGTATTGTTATTGCCCATGATTATAATTATCGCACCGCAGTCTGTGACGCTCGTGGGGTAGCACATGGCACTGACTGAAAATCAGCGCTGAAGGCTTGTCCATCAGCTTATTGCTGAGTCAGCTGCCATTTATAGCAGCAGTGTCACGCCGTGACCTTTCGTTTTTCGGCGTTCTTTTTGTTTTTTGTGAATGTTATGTTTAGTAATACGTTTTAAGTTTGTTACTGTGGCGTGTGAACTGTTTCTATAATAAATATTTTTCTTTTTCTTCTTCATCTATTAAATTTTGCTTAGCATAGATTCATTTTGACAGCCGCATTCCGGTTCTTCTGTGGCCACGCCCGTAAGCGCCCTCTATGAATTGTATAGTGAATTTGTACTTAAAAAGGCTCATTTGAAAGGCTCATCTGAATATTCCAGACTGCACCACCTTCTTAAGCTCATGTGTAACAAATAAATATCTTTATCTAACCTAAATCTAAAAGTTTGTACTGGCCAGCTACCAAAAAAAGGTATATAGCAGTTGGCGACAGTCCTTTTTATTGTCTAGTTTTCCTTTTTAAAAATATTTTATTTTCTTGACGACCTCTGTGGCGCAGCGGTAGCGCATCTGCCTACCATGCGAGAGTTCCCGGGTTCGAACCTCGGCTGGGGACAAAAAAAAACCCAGATCTTTGACGTTTACATGTTTGTGATGTCACTGTTTCTGGTTCCCACGACACACGGTATCCTAGTGTGGAGTCAGAAGCAATGCATTATGTTTGGTATTTTTATTATGTTTAATAGTCAGTTTTAGATTCAGTTTGTGTGTTTTGGTTAAGTCTACTTTTCGTGTCTAATGTCAAAATGTAATGAGTTGAATAAATACTTATGGATTTGCTGATTCTTCTTCTAAGCGTGTCGATGGCAAGCCATCGTAGTGAAAGTATTTGCCAATCAGCGTAAATATGCCACTAACGGTAGTCACGAGATGGTTACCCATCCAGTACCTGACCGCGCCTGTTGTTGCTCAACCAAAGTGATTGATTCCCATCACTCGGTGTCACTAGGCCACGAGCGATACGGTGCTTAATACAACCAATTAACTGTTAGACTCATAGGTTATTATGTTAACCGACTAAACTTTGCCAGACTGGGTCGTAAATTCAAGAACCGAAATAGGGTAATTGCCCCTAATAGGGCCCACCCTTTGGCTCCGAACTCTTAATCAGGTTACCAGCCTAAACTACCCTTTTATGAGTTTCCGACAGAAATTATTATGGAATTCGGAGAAAGTTTTCGGCCCCAGATAGTGAAGTGTACAGAAGAACTTTTTTATATAACTGTACTTTGTAGAAATTGCTTTTAGCAATAAGGCCGCCAATTGTACTATGTATATTTGCAATTGTTTTGTATTTGTTGTTTTTCCAGTGTACAATAAAGAATATATTCTTATCTTATCTTATCTTACTTTTCGAAGCGCTGCAGAAAGCGGGTTTCTCGTTGAGAGGCCGTGGGTTCGTATCCTGGCACTTTAAAAACCTATTTAGAGGCTAAAAATTTCACCCATGCCGGGATTCGAACCCGCAACCTCTGGCTATCCGTACCAGCGCTCTAATGGCTGCTGCACGGCATCAGTGAAATTTCGAACCTCTTTACAATATTCTCTGTATTACGTACAATACCAAATACAGTACCAATGACTTTGTTTTCTAGTTATGTACATTTATGAAGTTGTAACGGTGCAAACCTCTTCACACCATTCGTTTAACTTTTTAATACCATTCTTTATATTTCTTTTTCTATCTATCATTTTCAAATATTTAAATTATGTCACACATTTTTTGATGTCCCTCATTGTTCATCATTACAACTTTACCCATCTGACTATTTACCTGCTTATCCGTTTTTATCCAGTTTTTCCGTTCTTATTATAATAGTAGATTATGCATTAAGGGAATAAAACCATGTATTACGTCATGGGCGGTATGGGCGGTATATTGAACCCAGAGCGGAGCGAAGGACTCCGAGTTAACTCCCGAGCGCAGCGAGGGAGTTAAATTTTAACTCCTGAGCGAAGCGAGGGAGTTATGTAGAGTCCTGAGTGAAGCCAGGGGTTCATACCGCCCGAGACTAAGACATGTTTTATTCCAGAGGTGAATACTCTACTTTTCACACCTTCTGGGAGACAATAAAAAGACAGGGCTGCATAAGTCGAACAACAATTCGAATTTCGAATTGCAATGCGGGGCTTCTTCATAGTTTTCATGCGAATTTTGACATTCTAAATTCAAATCACTTTATTCCCTAGGGAAATTCTTCATTATTATTGCCCTCGAGAGACAAGGCTATGCTTTACGATGATATTTGACGGTACGTAATAAGGCATTGTCGAGCAGGAGGTGTGAAAAATAACATTACCTATCTATCTACAAATAAAGCAACAGTTGAAGTCGTTCCAGTTTTTTATTATTATCAAAAGTTATATAACATTACACATTCAAAATTCCTAAGCAGGACTATAACCAACTTTGTATTAAACTTCGTTTACTTCCTCTTTATGTTCGACGCAATATTAGTGATCTGTCATTTTTGATGAAGATTGCACAAAATTTCATCGACTCTCCACAATTATTAGCTCACTTGAATGTCCTAGTACCGTCACGTCTATCCTCCCGTAATAAGTATATTCTATATGTTCCCCGCGTATATACTAACTACCGTCAAAATTCGTTTCTTTCGAGGGCCGCTCGGTCGTTTAATGAACTTTGTGTTAGAAATAACAGCATCGATTTGTTTTGCGATACTATAAGCAGCGTACGCAGATTTGTTACCTTGGACTTCTGCAATTCCTTGTAATCAATACTCGATAAAATGTATTACTTATTGGAATGCACTTTATCGGGGATCGATTGATTGATTGATCGAGACCATAAATATGTAGTGTGTGTATTGTTTTGTAGTGGGCGAAAAATTTTCTTTTTCTAAAATATTTCTATAAGTGAAAACTTGTAATTGGCTTTCAGTCATTATTTCAATCGCAATGTGTTTTGTTCATAGCTGTAAGTTTTCCTATTATAATAAAATAAAAATAAAATTACAAAGTTATAGTAGCAATTATTATTACACTCACTAAGTTACTGTGAAAGAAAACATCGTAAGAAAATCTTAATGTCTGAAGTGTTAAGTTACCTCAGCGCTTGCTACGTACAACGTCCTAACTGGCTAAGTGCGGAAATCTCCGGTTTAACTAACAACTGTACTTACACAAAAGTGCCATAATCCCAACAGTGTTGTCTCGCTAACCCCCGATTTTCCTTATTAATCCATAGTTAAAAAGCCATTGTTAAAAAAATCTGTAAGTTTTTTTTTTATTCTGGGTTCCGTAACTGAAAAAGGAAAAACGAAACCCTTATATGATCACTTTTTTTGTCCCTCCGTCCGTTTGTACGTCAAGACTCATAATCTCAAACTACGCTTGATGATAGAAAAATATAATTTTCTATCCTAAAGCGTAGTTTGAACTCAGAGATCGCCCAATCATTACTTGAGCGCTGAATCGATGCTCAAGCACTCCGTTTATTTTTAAACATTTATCTGTTTCGTAGCCATGGTAACTATAATCTTATAAACGGGCGGTACGAAGTTCACCGGGACAGCTCTGCTAGTAACAGAACAAAAAAGACATGAGAGCCTAATAAGACTTTTCATAGAAACTATTCGCAAAACTATATGTTTTTAACAACTGTATTTCCAACTCTAAGCATAATGATATGAAATGAAAACGTTTTATTCAAAGTAGCGCAGACACAGCGGCTTAATGAATGTTACAATTCAAACTAGGTGTCCATTTCAAAATCTAGTTAATTTTGGAGAAAAAATTGACAAAAAATACTCCAAACTTAGTCTTATCAAAGTCCTTAATGAACAGAGTTTACATAATTGTTATAAAACATAGAACTCATGCATTGAACTGGCTTTAATTCCAGTCCACATTTGTCTCGTAATCCACATTGTCGTGTAAATAATCAAATAACCAAACCTCTATTTAGGTCTCCTAAACGTATTGGTAAAGTTTCATTGCGGTCCGTTCATGTCGTTTGCTAATAAAAACAAAACTGCGTTTGTTTGTAGCGTGGGCAGGCCCCCACTAGGTGATCTGGCGAGAAGTTGCTGGAAGCGGGTGGAATAAGACCGGCAAGCTTGGAAAACCATGAGGGAGGCTTATGTGCTGCAGTAGGCGTCAAATTACTGATCATGATGACGATGATCATCATCATGATCAGACTGATCATGATTGCTCCTTGATTATGATTGCTCCTTGATCATGATTGCTCCTTGAGGAGCAATTACCATACAAACGTAAAGGATCCTCTTAAAGGATCAAATTAAGGTCTCTCTGTTCTCATCTATTCCTTTAGGTCTCTCTGTGGTCATCTAGTCCTAAAACTTTGCTACTAATTTGGAAATGGTCCTCTGAAAGGCGAAATGGCTGATTCCATTAGTACCTTTACAAATGTTCAGCCGCTCCTACTCCAAATAAATGTTTGGGTCTTTAGATATCATTGATACATATAATTGACATCATTTCAACCTTTACATTCTTGTGCTCTCATCAGTTATATTACGGAAATCGTGCAACAAAAATGTAAAGACAAAGGTCAACACTTTTGTTGGTATCACCAGTGTTACTACATAACATTTACATAAAGGCACATTCATTGTTTCTGATCCCACACTGGGATAACCTGTGTCGTGGGAACCAGAAACAACGACATCACAAATATGTAAACATCCAAGACCTGCGGTTTTTTCCCTGCCGGGGTGCGGACCCCAGACCTCTTGCATGGTAGGCAGATGCGTTACCGCTGCGCCACAGAGGCTGAGACTCAGAGGCCAAGACAGGGCTTTGATTCTGTTAGTGCATTGCAGTAAATTACATAAGCTCATGCGTGTATCTTTCAATACATTCACAACAATATTAAGGACGTTAGAACAAATATCAAACACAAAATAACGGTAGCCTTCATAATCTTAATGCGATAAATAACTTAAAATTTCAATCCACGATTTAGACTTACAAAAACAAAAGTTAATACCTCCTTTGTGGAGCACTGTATACGATTATGCAATAAGATTTCTCAAGCTATATTAGAATTACCACCAACGGGTGTAAAAAAATCTGTTAGCTTAGGTTAAAAAGCCTTTCACGTGTAAATTTAAGAATTATTTGGCAGACAAAGACATCGGGTATTAGGAAGTTAACTCCACGTCACTCCACAATTGGCAAAACTCCAAAGAAGATGTACAATGTACACACGAGTTCACTTAACTCGCCAAGAGATAATGCCAGGCTTATGCGCCCGAAGTCCCATTAGCCTTGCTAAATGAGTTCTACCGTACTTTATCTCGGCTTAAGCGAGGAATCTTTCGCGACACTAGCCGGTCTCACATTGTGCGATAACCGCAACGACACGAAACCTGATTTGGGAGACCGTGGGTTCATATGGCATACATTGTACCAACTAGCTGTGTTACCCGCGGTTTATTAGGGAATAAGATAATTTCGCGCAGTGAAACGAACCTGTATGTTAATCCAGGATGTCAGCTAACTCCATAACAAATTTAAATTTTAAACTGCATAGACGTGAAGAAGTAACAATACACACTCACAAATTACTCCTTTGTAACATTAGTGTGATATACACAATATATTTATACAGGGCGTCCGAAAGTTATGGGCCATGAAGGGAAAGTACCTTAAAAATCGTAGATAGGGTATTTTTCTGAAAGAAGACTTAATGTTATTTTTAAAAGTTAGTTATTCTGCATTCAAAGATTTTCTAAAAATTAATTGCCTCGTCTGAAATAGAACCGACTTAAATGTAAAAAAAACCCCTACTTTTATGATGCCAATCGAAAGAATAGCCTAAAAATAATAACTCTTCTTAAGTAACATAGTACTTTAAAAAAAAGGAACAGCGTTAATAGTTTTAGTCAAATTAAAAACATAAATGAAACAGTCAATTAAGTGGGTATTTTTTTGTAAATTAATTTATTAAATGCTCAAAATGTGATCCCTCTTGTCTTACGCAAATCGCCAATCTTTTAATGAGTCTGCTGCCTTTTGATTTTAATTTTTCATTTTCAACTTAATTGACTACGGCAATTTCATGTAGGTATGTTTTTAATTTGATTAAAATGATTAATTTCTATATATTATTATAAAAGTAGGGGTGTTTTTTTTACATTTAAGTCGGTTCGATTCCCAGACGAGGCAAGTAATTTTTAGAAAATCTTAGAATGCAGAATTACTAACTTTTAAAAATAACATAAAGTTTTCTTATACCCTATCTACGATTATTTAAGGTACTTTCACTTCATGGCCAATTACTTCGGAACGCCCGGTATACTAGCTTTGCCCCGCGGTGTTACCCTCGGTTTATCGATTTTCCCATGGGAATAAGACATTTTCCGCAGTAAAACGTAGCCTGTGTGTTAGTCCATTATGTTAGCTAAGTACATACGAAATTTTATTAAAATCGCTCCAGCCGTTTAGACGTTAAGAAGTAACAAACATACATACTCACAACTTTCGCCTTTATAATATTAGTGTCAAGTATGATATGATGTGATGAAACACAACGAAACGAAATGAAATCGTCAAAGCGCCTTAATACAAATCGTGCCGCTCTCACGCCGCCGCCGGACTGGTTTTAACGTGAATAAGTTTCAAACAACTACGTTGTGCGAACGTTGTGAAGCTTATATAAATACAAATGCAAATAGTTTATTTCTTAAAAATAGTTTCCAACTAACAATTCCACTTATTCAACTTAGCTGTAGGCTGTAGGAACCAACCGAGACATTTTTATGATATGTGGCGATCTTCGGTTGCTGAACTAGACGGAGCCTGTGTTGCAGAATACAGTGCCGCTATTGTTATTGGACACATAACGAATTTTCCAATTAAGTTATGTTGTAAGAAAAAAGTATATAATTATTATGTAAGGTACCAATTAAACAAAAAAATATATGTAAAAACGTGTGTGCTGGTTTGTTCCTCTTGGTGTGCATAGAATATTAGTCTAATAAAGAATTCTAAACTAAACTAGTCCAATAGTATCGTGGAGTTATCGTAGTCGTCCAATGTGAAAAATGTGAAACGGGAATCTCCGTTTCCGCTTGGAGCTTCGGAATGGTAATAAATAATCCATTTGTGAGTTAACCTTTTCAGATATTGAATTTGAATACCAGAAAGCTCAGCGAGAGCTACATTAAAGATTATTTTGTTTGGAAATTGTTGTTTTGTCGAATCCAAACTGGGTCTCCTGATTGAGACCAAGTACCTAAGACTTTTTCAAATTACTCTTAAGTTTTATAAGTCTAGATGTAAGACTTATTTCTGTCACGTTTATCACATGTTTAATTACTATCACTACTCATTAGAATTCATAATGAATGCTTTATGAGCCTCTACTTGTCAAAAAGTACAAATAAATAATTATCCTATCTTATCTCTAGTTGGCAACCTCATAAACCTGAAACTGTAATATCCTAATTAAGTCAAAGTGAAATAAGAGGGCCGTAGACTTAGCTATTAAATAAAAATAAAATAGAGCCTTATGTACAGTCTATTTATTCTTACTTGTCCAATTTAGTAAACAAGATTCTACCCTTAAACTGTGACTTTTTAGTCCAAAACTGCCATATTTCCATAAATGAAGTAACTTGGAACACTCTTTTAGATAACACGCTGCCAATTTTATAAATATAGTTCATGAATTTGCGAGAAAATGTCTAGTTTAGGCATCTAATCTCAATTTTAAGGTTAGAATCTTGTTAACTAAATTGGACAAGTAAGAATAAATAGACTGTAAGTTACTCTTGTCGTGAGTAAGTTGTTTAGAATAGAAGTTTGATTTGGAACGTGTTTCGGAACGCGTTCCATGACTTGACAGCTGTCAGATGAGTTGGAACATTGACCTCTTGTTTTTTTTGCGTGTGAAACGTGTAAGTTGTGTGTGGATTGCCGGGCTTATATCTTCGTGTGAAGTGTGAAATAAGTTCAGGGACGGATCCCGTATTTAACAGTTTTGTTGTTGGGCGACGGATTGCCCAAAACAGTGAATATATTTTGGTGAAAAACGCGGTGTCGTGAAAGTGCACTGCAGGTAGGTAGCTTTTTAGGGAAAGAGCTCTTGGGGATAGACGGGGAAGTCTAGGGATCCCCAAACCTCAGTGCACCCATCCCGAACGGCGCCGGCTGCCAAGTCGAGAGGCGTCGACGCGGACAGACTTTGTAAGTGTTTTCTCATTAGTTTTTAGTATTAGTTTTAAGTGGGTCCTTTACCAAACATAAGTAAAGTATTGAGTCTATATTTTACATTATTTGTTTGGAACAACAAACAACTACAATTTTAAAATATTACTTAGAATAGACAAAGACGAACGTACCTATAGTCTATTTATTCTTACTTGTCCAATTTAGTAAACAAGATTCTACCCTTAAACTGTGACTTTTTAGTCCAAAACTGCCATATTTCCATGAATGAAGTAACCTGGAACACTCTTTTACATAATACGCTGCCAATTTTATAAACATAGTTCATGGTAGTTCATGAATTTGCGAGAAAATGTCTAGTTTAGGCATCTAATCTCAATTTTAAGGTTAAAATCTTGTTTACTAAATTGGACAAGTAAGAATAAATAGACTATAATAAATAATTGCGATTAGACCCTTTCAGTTTTACAGTAGATATGACCAGGCCTTTATATTTTGCGAATTCCGCGCGGCATCGCGAAGATTGTCCCCGTCTTCATTATCTAGATCTCTGGAAAATCAAAGGAACTTGTGAGGGTTACTCGTGTTACTGAACTCAGGTTGCAGTAGTAAAAGAAATCCTATTTTAAGTTCATCAGGACCGGACCTTTGCAGCGAATTTCGAGACTGCAAACGGAAAAGTTTTTATTTCAAGAACCGAGATGTAAACATCGTGACTTTTTTATTAATAATATCTAACGTTCTTTCATTCACGTGTGATCGCTGGAAGATTGTTTGTCAGTCATATATTTAGAACTAAAAAAACAGTGAATAGTCGTTTTATTAATTTATGCTAACACGGTTATATTTCCTGCCCTATACTTAAAAATAAAATTTGCGACCATTTAAAAAAAATGAAAGACATAAAATTTATTAAGTATACCAACAAAACACATCACACAAACAAACAACCAGATAAATTAACATAATATGAGCAAACCAGAAATAAACGAAATAGACAATAAACGAAACAAAAAAAACATACGTTTAGCCTGTGGTGTGTCTAAATTGCCATAAAAGGCAGTTGACTCAGTGTTCACACACAAGACGTCGGCGGCAGCGGCGGGGGGAGCGGGGAAGCGGCGCCTGCACCGCTGCACCGCGCGGCGGCGCCCGGCTCTTCAACATTTTTGATCGTCGCGAACGCACTAAACTACTAGTATCTAGCTGTCTGTTATAGCGACCTTATAAAACCATCTTTAAATACAGTCCACTTTTAATTCTCAGCGTTAGCCCTCAGCGCTACAGTCAGTACCCGAGGAAACCGGTAATGGTACTGGTAATGATAATGGTAATTTAGGACAATCCTCGTGATATTATTGGCTGCAGTCTTCATCGTTTTGTCATAATAAACCATGAATTATAATTTTGAAACGAGCGCCACTTATTACACGGCCGAACATTATTGGCTGTGTTATATTCGGCTGCAAACTATTTGGCTGTGCATCATTGCCACCGGAAGTTGAAATATCGAATTGACTTCGACATATATAGTGCTATCCCGCGGGCTGAAGAGGTAATGAACTGGCGTGTATATGGTTTTCAGCCGATCCACTTATACCGCAATGAGAGTGAGGCACACTGCGTGCCAATAGGCCGTGTTTCGCTAGAAGAGACTGGCTTTAAATTAAATTCCACGCTGTACCCGCGTGCCACGTACGTGATCCACGCCTTACGTAGCCAATTTGTACTGTCTTATTCTGTGACATTAACAAAACTTGGTGTCTTAAGTTTTTATTTAACTTTATCGTTTGATTTTATCTTTTCAGTACTGCACGATAATTATAATTTTAAGGCCTCTTTGTCTCGATATTAATACCCTAGAATCTAGCGCCTATATAAATATCTCATAAAGAGAACGAAAGAGATAGGAAGCACTCTCATAACAATGTGTTTGCAACAAATTCTAAATTAGGTGCAATTCTTCTCTATTGCTTGCCGAGTGAAGGTCTTCGCACCTAAAGAAGATGCTGGAAGAGACCCGTGCCCCAGCAGTGGGGACATACAAGGGTTGATAACGAATATCTTCGACGCTGGCTAGTATCCGTCCATTCCTTGGTGTTTCTGAGAAACGCCTCATCTTTCCCTCTTTTGCTTCTTCTTCTTCTTCAGGCTATATTATGTAGTCCACTGCTGGACATAGCCCTCCCATAATGAGCGCCATAGCGCCCTGTCGCGATCTGCAAAAAACCCCATAGCCTGCAGTTTTTTGCAGATCGTCATCCCACCTGGTAGGAGGGCGTCCTACACTACGTTTGCCGCGTCGTAGTCTCCACTCAAAAACAGCTGGGCTGGGCAGCGCTTGGGAAACTACGCCAAGTTTTCTCGTCATCCATACCGCAATGTTTGAAAACGAAAGTTTTTAACCAGCGTGTCCTACCTGTAATGACCTACGGAGCTCACGAAAGGGCTGGTCCACCAGTTCAAAGTAACTCACCGAGCTATGGAGAGAGCTATGCTCGGAGTTTCTCTGAAGGATAGGATCCATAATGAATGCATCCGACAGAAAACCAAAGTTATTGACATAGCTCATAGAATTAGCGAGCTGAAGTGGGAGTGGGCTGGCCATAACTCGCGAATAACCGACAACCGTTGGAGTAAACGTGTTCTCTTGCGCTTCATCAATATTAATTAGTCGTTGCATGCACGCTCGCCAGTTTTGGGTACAATTTCAACCGTTGAGGTTAACTTGAAGTCTCGAATCGGGATCTTCTTATCTTCACGTGGAACGTTTACTCTCTAGAGGCCGGTGGCACACAAAGAGCGTTGGGCGCAAAAACAAAAGACACGACGCGATCTTCAGAATACGCATCCTCGACCCGTCCTATCTGCACATCTGTGTGGGGTATGTCCCATGGCTGCCATACACGTTGTATATCCTCCTAAGCCCTGGCGTACTAGAAATAGGGCATCACGAATAACTTTCTTAATTTACACCCAATGATTTAGTAGCAAGTCCGGAAAACTTACTGTTCCAGGTCCAATATTTTCCTCATAATTTTTTGGACAATTCGAAGAAAAAGTTCTTCAAAATCTACGTAGTTTTAGAAGACTTGAAGTAACTGTTACCGCCAGGCTTAGGAGGATAGAATAGAATGAAGAATTATATTGGGCAAAATATTACTACTCAGCTTTTACAAAAATCCTTGCTTAAATCTATACAAAAAAATACGATAAGCTGCTGACGCTGTGCTAGGTTGAAAACCTGAGTTAGTGCCAATTTCCTACGGAAGTAAGATATTTTAATTTGAGTTGGATTGTACATAAAAATGTAGTTCTACAAATTTTAATAATTTTACTGATAGTATTTTCTAAGGTTAACACGAGCAGTAGACCTAATTAAATCTGTTTTTATACGGATTTATGCTCGTTTATTACATTTTTCCAATTTTCAGGTGCCGTGGTCCCGGATGACTCACGGCACCTGAAAAAGTGCCGAAACGTCGGAAAATTGTATAAAACAGTGTATAAAACAGTTTTAATTAATATTACCGATGTAAAGAAGTATATTTATTTATATATTTATTTATTTAATTAATTCTAGGATATATCTATATAATGTCTCAGGATTCAACGTTTTTAAATTTAATTGAAATTAAAGTTGTATGAATCTAGGTAGATACGTATAGTGCGTTTGGTGTATAAAGTTCTCTTTTTGTGTGGTGTATGTGAGTGTACGTGTAAGTCGTCTTATGAATGAGTGTGTGTAAGGTTAAATAAATATTTTTATGTTTAGTAACAGAATAGTAAAGTTATTTGAGCAACCGACGACGCGAGCTCCGTCTCTGCTCACCATGATTAAGCTCTGCGAATCGGAGCGAAACCTGGTCGGACTTTTCCGATATAACAACACCCGTAAGTAAATTCGGACAAAAGTCTACAATGTGTTGTGCTTACGAAAGTTTTAGTTCAAAAAAAAGTTATTTGAGTTTAAAGGTTACTTAAAAATAATGTAAGTAAAGTGAAATTAGGCCGCGACTTTTCCACGCCCTTGTCTCGCAACTTCCTATGTGCCCCGGCCTTAGGATAGCAGAGGTATGTCGGCAATAAATGTCGGAGATGTTATTTCCTGTGCCGAAATAGGTTAAGGTTGGAAAGGCCTCTCCTCAGTGAGCTATTCGTACAAACGTAGTTTGGTTTTTACTTACAAATGACATGCCGGATCGATACAACCCTGTATGTCCCCACTGCTGGGGCACGGGTCTCTTCAGGCTATACTCCACCACGGGGGCCAAGTCCGGGTTGGTGGAGTTTTTGTGGCGGGCCTTACCTACTGTCAGAAGTTATCAAGCCGCCCATAAGGCCTGTGACATGTTGTAGACTTTTAGTACGGATTTACTTATTTAGTTCAAAAAAATCCTGTGACATGGCTTAACGACCGCCATTACATGACAGCCGGCACCCACGGCTTCACGTGCCTTGCGAAGCACGGAAGCGCTCGGAAAAATGCCACTAGCGGTATAACGTAGTAACGGGACGGTCATTCATCCAGCACCTGACCGCGTCTGTTGTTGCTTAACTCGAGTGATTGATTTAAAAACCTATTTAGAGGCTAAAAATTTCACCCATGCCGGGATTCGAACCCGCAACCTCTGGCTATCCGTACCAGCGCTCTACCAATTGAGCCAATGGGCGACTCACGGCATCAGTGAAATTTCGAACCTCTTTACAATATTCTCTGTATTACGTACAGGCAGCGACATCTGACTTAAGCAAATTGCATTACTTACAGCCTCGACTACCTACTTTGCAATTGGTAGAGCGCTGGTACGGATAGCCAGAGGTTGCGGGTTCGAATCCCGGCATGGGTGAAATTTTTAGCCTCTAAATAGGTTTTTAAATTTGTTCCTTAGCACGGGTTAGTGCATTAAAAATAAAAATAGTGTAATCGAGTGATTGATTCCAATCACTCGGTTCGACTAGGCCACGAGCGGTCCGGACACATGCCGGATAGAAAATAAATTTTGCCAATACATTTAGATAACATGGATCTAGGTTTGATCATGCTTAGAATTTAAAATACATATTCAGAGTGTCTCTTTCAAATCGGTCAGTATAGGAAAGTCTGAAACTATAAGACATACGAAGATCTGTTCTGAGGAACTATGTCATCGATTTCCATAACAAGAAAAACTGCATTCATATATTTTTAAAAACATCTGTACTCCGTTCGGGAATCGAACCCGGTTGTTTTGAAAAAAAAAAACTTCTATTAATCAAACACTAACAATCAATTAATACATACCCTATTTGGTCGATTTATGTCCTCCTGGGACGTCTCTTACCAGCCCTTCCACTCACATTCGCAACATATATTTGTTTGGTCAATCTTTCTTCCTTCATCTTCTCCACATGTCCAAGCCAACGCAACATTCCTTTCTCAATTCTAGTCTTTACATCCTCTTTCAGTCCACAACTTTCTCTAAGCAAGCTATTGCGTATCCTCTCATTTAAAGTAACACTACACATACTTCTCAAGGACTTCTTTTCTAATGCATTAATTCTACTTTCTTGCTTCTTTTGTCACACCCAAGTCTGGCTATTATACATAATTGTTGGGACCAGCACACCATTATTGGAAATATTTTGATCTAAAACAAATTCGAACTAGAGAATAGTTTCAATGAATAGTCATATGAGGCTGTAATTTCTTTTTTAATCTCGTATAAAACTACGAACAACGAGCATATTGCTTGTGAATAAAAACTCACACTATCGTCTGCTCTCACTAATATGTCTTTTAATATTTTGTAAGCAACGTCAAAATCAGCCGTGATACTTATTTACTCTAATTAATATCGACCAAACTAACTCGGACGAAATTTTCCCTACGCCAGTATTCCTTTGTTTACGAGATTTTCGTGATAAAATAAACGCTTTTTCAATGTAGACCTTCGTTATCTTGATGTAAGAAATAATGGGAAAATAACAGGGTTGTTTTTTTTCTGTGAGATCGAAGCCAGAGATTGTTTTAACACACAAATACAAAGAAAACGTTTACTAAGTCATAGACTTCGATCCCGTGAGACAATAGTGGGGTCTTCGAGTAACTCGATGAACTCGAGAGTGTTAGCAAATAGCATCTATTGCGTGGATGCATAGCCAAATAATGCTTACGGTTACCGTTAGCCAGACCAGCTTCGTGTTTGTAATGAAAATCTAATCTTATTTGTAGAAATGAAATTATATTTGGCAGAAGGAAACATTTGACATTTGAAATGCTCAATTGGTAGAGCGCTGGTACGGATAGCCAGAGGTTGCGGGTTCGAATCCCGGCATGGGTGAAATTTTTAGCCTCTAAATAGGTTTTTACATTTGACATAGTTGAATTTAAAACACCTAATTATTGTCATATACACATTTATCTGGCACTACTTCTTCTACTTTCCACATCTAGGTGAGTTAGATGGAAAAAGTGCTATCTAAAATTAAGCTTGCCTTGTACAAATTTGTTTTTAGTGTAACTTAGATTTTTTCCTTCATTTATTCATTTATTTATTCCTGTAGTTTCGGTTTCAAAAGTAGAGGTACAGCTGACATCTAAGCTAGACTGGGTCCGTAATATCATCATCATCATATTCAGCCGGCGTCAGTCCACTACAGGACATAGGCCTCTCCCAAGACACGCCACTGAGCCCGATCTTCGGCTCTCCTCTTCCAGTCACTGCCCACCGCTTTGCGAATGTCGTCGCTCCACGTGGTCACATTAAGCGATTTCCACTCAAGAACCCGTCTACCACAACGGTTCCGCGACAGATATAACTTCATACACTTCCATGGTCCAAGTAATATGTGTTCTGATTTTCTCTATCCCCGATTGATCCCCGACACCAGAGCGCTTACTTCACTCTCTTAATGGCGACCCACACCACGCGGATCTAAATGGACATCGAAAACAAAATAAAATTTTGAATTTTTCCAAATTTTTTGATTATTTATTTTAGTTGCTGTACCAACCCGGACTTGGCCCCATGGTGGAGTATGGCCTTACCTTTCTGCAATACAGGAAGAGACCCGTGCCCCAACATTGGGGACATTTTTTTTATTTTTATTTATTAAACCTTTTTATTCCAAAACTTACAACAAATTACAGCTTTAATTTTACATGGCAGATGTTGTTTAGTTTTGTAAGTAGGGTTGCTTATTCTAGGTTGGGTTAGTATTGTTAATGTTTCCAGAGTTTTGGACCCCTCTTTGGGTGAAGGCCTCCTCCATCTTCATCCAGGCTTCTCTGTTCTTTGCCAGGGTCATCCAGTCCTTCCTAGCAATTTGGACGATATCATCAGCCCACCGTTTGATTGGTCTTCCAACGTTCCTCTTCCTTAATGTTGGTCCCTTCCACTGTGTCACTAGTACTGTCCATCTTTTGTCTGTGTTGCGAGATAGATGTCCTGCCTATTTCCATTTTAATGATAGTGCTTGAGTTATTGCGTCTGTTAGTTGTGTTTGTAGTCTAATCTTTTCACTTCTTATTTTATCCGATTTTTTTAAGTGCATCATGATTCTTTCCATAGCTCTTTGTGTACTTCTAATTCTTTGTTTAACTTTATCTGTGAAAATCCAGGTCTGACATCCATAAATCAAACTAGGCAGGAGACAAGTATCAAACACTCTTTTCTTTATGCTTAGGCTAAAGTTTCCTTTCAGTATCTCTTTCAAAGACCAAAATTTCTTCCACGTTATGTTGATTCTCCTTTCAACTTCTTCCATATTGTTTGTCTTGTTAAATGATATTTGTTTGCCCAGGTACACATAGGTGTCAACATATTCCATAATTTTTCCATTAAAAGTGATTGGTATTTTGTGGCTGTTAGTCATTATTTTTGTTTTACTTACATTAATTTCTAAGCCAATCTTTGAACTTTCTTTCTCAAGCGAGCACATCATTTTTTGTAGTTCTTTTGGGGATTCTGATAGATAGCGATATCGTCCGCAAATCGCAAATTCGTTAGGTAGGAACCTTTGCACACCTTGATGCCTCCGTCAACTCCGTGGGGACATACACAGGGTTGATATCGATATCGATCAATAGCAGAAAAGAACCCATTTTCAAGAAAAAAGAAAACTAAACATGGGTCATCTCAAGAAAGAAGACGAAATATATCAAGGAGAAACCAATTAACAACTTGAACTCAATAAGAAAACCAATATGATGGCCAGGTGAAAGAAGAAGAGGTCGAGCTGTGTTCATGGTACATCTCGGTCCACGAAAGAGTCCAGGATATAGCTCTTGGGATAGAATGTCCAGTGTTGATTACAAATTAACAACTGTGACCGTAAGTAGCGTATCTTAACTTAAAACAACGTCATAGGTTCTATATTTGCACATTAAACTAAATCAATATACGACTAGGAATACGCTGCTGATACGTGGACCAATAGCGTCGGGTGATTAATAATTCTTCACGTAGTGATCGGACTAGTCTAGCGCATAAAATAAAAAGTATAGAAGGATTGCTCAATGTGTTGTGTGAAGGTGCAGACGCAGTGCGACGAGTGGCAGATACAGACAAAAGGCGACTTCTTGTGTCATCTAGTTTAGAGTTACCTACGTGTGTCCAATGTTAGGGCTGGGAAACAAACTTTACATAGGGTTGCTGTGTGGTGTCGGCCTAGAGAATAGCTCCAACCCAAATTCTTCCCGCGGGTGTCGTATAAGGCGACTAAGGGACACGGTTAGCCAGAGGTCGCGGGCTCGAGTCCCGGCATGGGCGGAATTTTTAGCCTCTAAATAGGTTCTTAAAAATGAACCTCAGGACGGGTTAGTGCAACAAAAAGAATATATGTGTGGCTTTTAAAGTAAAGTAAAGTAGAATCGTTTATTTTCCAGAACATGGGTACCAAAGTTCTTAAAAAGATGGTCAAGATCCATCATGATCTACCGACCGGTGTGCAAATTTGTTACATGACATAAATGATGATGATGATTATGATGATGAAGTCGTCCACGCCGATCCGGCTACGGCGACTGTAGTGGGACCATCAGGCTTCGTTGATGTGCCCGAGTGTGGCTGACGTAAGCAATCTTTGCAGTAAACGTACGTCCGCATGTGCCACATTTTAAAATTCACCACATTCAAAAATTAAGTTAACATAATTGTAATGTATTGCCGCAGGTGGTCGGGCTTTTAAGTGATCCCGCTTAGCTTACATGACATAAATAATCAATAATCTTAGACTAATAATAATTAGACTAAGGGCCGATTCGACCAAACTATTGATGCTTGGTATAAGTGCTAATCTTGGAATAAATCGAGAAATTCTCTTGTTAAATTCTAGATTTATTCCAATATTAGCACTTATACCAAGCATAAATAGTTTGGTCGAATCGGCCCTTAATAATACAATTCATTAATTCACATTAATAAAATTACTATTAATTATGCCAATATTTCTTTACATATAATAAAATTAATAGGTACTTATTATAATTTTATTTCAGTTATTGTAAATAGCTATTTACAATAATTGAAATAAAATAATAAAAATTAAATGTTTGAATTAAAATCAGATCACAGTAACATAAGAGTAGCATAGTACTTAATCCTTTAAAATCTGTCATTAATTATTCGTCCACATTATAATACATTTTAATTTTTAAGACAAATATACATTGTATATTTGTTTTAAAAATAAAATATACAATGTATATTTGTCTGTCTGAATCACTATTCTATAACTAAAAGTAAAATTATTCATTAAACACATCCTCTTACACACATTCACTCATAACACTACTTACACATTCACTCACATACACCACACAAAAAGAGGAATACACTCACCAACTACACTACACAATATCCACCTACTTTTATACAACTATACTAATTATATATATATATATATATATATATATATATATATATATATATATATATATATATATATATATATATATATATGATGCCATACAAATATGAGTTTACGTTAACGCGATCAAGTAGTTAAAAAACTCGCACTAAGCACTCGGATTGTACAGACAATTAGTCTCACTTAATATACAAATTTCAATAAATTTACTGATGTAAAGAATATTACATACATACATATATATATATATATATATATATATATATATATATATATATATATATATATATATATATTTGAAACTAATTGTCTGTACAATCCGAGTGCTTAGTGCGAGTTTTTTAACTACTTGATCGCGTTAACGTAAACTCATATTTGTATGGCATCAAAGAAGCGCCACCTAGGGACAAGTATGGAAACTAAAATTGCTGAGTGCGAGTTGTAATGGTTTACGTTGAGAAGTGAACACGTTTACCAGCCAAAACACGAATAAACGCGAGTGCGAGTTGTACTGTGACAGCGTTTTGCCAGTTCGAACTGTTAACTTACTCATACTCACTACTCAATGCTCGATTAACGCGGTAGTAAAGTTATTCGATTGGATCTGTCAAACTCGCACTGAGCACTCTGAACTCAAATTAACATTGTCACCTCGCTGGGGAATTGGCACTGATTGCTGTAACACAGGTTTTTAACCTAGCACAGCGTCAGAAGCTAATCGTTAATTTTGTATATAGCATTAAAAATTTTTGTAAAAGCTGTGTTTTAATGTTTTTGCCCAATAAATATTCTATTCTATTCTATACTCTATATATTGTAAAACCAAAGTATCTGCTCACGAACTATTATTGCCACCTCCGATAGAAGACGGACGGTATGGAGAAGACGTTAGTTTGCGACAATGTTAACCACAA
This sequence comes from Yponomeuta sedellus, assembly GCA_934045075.1. NCBI lineage: Eukaryota > Metazoa > Arthropoda > Insecta > Lepidoptera > Yponomeutidae > Yponomeuta > Yponomeuta sedellus. The sequence goes on along the minus strand of OW203742.1, from coordinate 4,919,581 downwards.
TCTCTAATTTAAACAGAGTTGCCTAACAACGTTTCATTTCTAGCGTCAACATGGCAAAGTTAGGCAATAAACTTATTGTCAACAAAACAACCAAGTCTCGTCCAACAGCGCTAAGGAAAGAAACAAGTCCTAAGACTTTTATGTACTTAGTAGATTGGCAGAAGTTCCCGCGGGACTGCCCGTGGGACGCTATTCTAGGGCGTTCGATACAAATGTAAAATTGTTTAGTCAATAGCCAGCTGGGGGCTTACTCTGCTAAAGCTCCCCATGGGCCAATTTCAAGACAACTTAGGTTGAGTTTTATTTACTAACGACATGCAGGGTCATAGTGAAACTTTGTCAATACGTTTTGCCATTCATACCTAAAATTGGAAATAAACTTATCAAAAACGAATTGTAGTTGTCATTATAGTTTCTATGAAAAGACTTATATTTCTATTTTTTTTGTAAGTATATTTCCAATTTTAAGCACAATCAAAAGTCAATTTGTGTCTTATGAACGTATTAACAAAGTTTCATTGGAGACTCTTAGGAGAAACCCATACAAAGGCGGCAAAGGTCGCGGCCTAAAGCTGGAATTCCTACTCAGTATTTATCCGCTAGAAAGTACTTTACTGTTGGGGTGGCTAAGGAAAAAAATGATTGTAAAAAATTTCTGGCTATCTGGAAGATAGGTGCAAAAGTGAAAATTACTGAAAAAAATACCGATATCTGCAACTCAATTCAACTTTAAAATCTATATTTTCGAGCTGAGACAACTGTTGGATGATGCCATTGACCTGTTTTTGGGCCTTAATGATATTATGTTTTTTAAAAACACTAGCTGTAGTACGTAAGCTTATTAATATGGCAAAAGTTGTTTTGTGATATTAATAACTATAAACCTACGATTTTTTCCTCTTCTAACCTATGAAATTAACACAAAAAAGCATAAAAATAGGTGAAGCCGTTTTGGAAGAGTTCTGTAACATGTGATACGAGATTTTCATATATTAGGATCATGACAAAACTAACGTAATCTACTTTATGTTAGGAATGCATTTTTTAAAAACCTATTTAGAGGCTAAAAATTTCACCCATGCCGGGATTCGAACCCGCAACCTCTGGCTATCCGTGCCGTATCCGTGCGTATCCGTGTAAATTTGTCCTTAGCACGGGTTAGTGCATTAAAATAAAAATAGTATAATGCATTTTTTGCTAGTTTTCATACATCGTAGGAGATCCCAAAAAAATCAAACCCAAAGAAATCAAAGTAGAGGTTAAATTATTTCAATTTGAAATTAAAATTAAATTAATTATTACGCTTTTCTTAGATTAATTGAATACTTCCTGTGCCAAAATTATAATCGATTCATGTCACTACAACAGTGTTGTAAATACAGTTATTTTCTTTTTTTTTCGCCACAAAATCTATCGTCGGAACCAAAATAGGGGTCCAAAGCAAAACAGAGCTGCCAGAAGTGTTTTATGTAAAAGTAAAAAAAGGATTGACGAAAGGATAGGCTCGGTCGAGTGGAAAATTGGGTTCGCTCGGCTTTCAGTCATTTGCTCCTGGGACTTCCACAGATTTCAAAATCTACATGTGTTTTTTTTTAAAAAAAACTATTAACCATGCTGAGGGCAATTTTCAAAAACCTATTTAGAGGCTAAAAATTCCACCCATGCCGGGACTCGAACCCGCGACCTCTTGCTAACCATGCCATGTTTTTTTGTGTAACCTATAAACAATGGACGTTTGTTAGGTTACACATCCCGGCATGGGTGGAATTTTAAGACTCTTAATAGGTTTTGAAAACCCATTATGTCCCCACCGAGGGGCACGGATCTCTTCCCTGAGGAAGGTATAGGCCAAACACCACCACGGGGGCCAAGTCCGGATTGGTGAAGGCTGGTCTAACTGTCAGAAGTTTTCAAGCCGCCCTAAGGCTTGACTTGGCTTAACGACTGCCATCTATCGACGGCAGCCGGTACCAACGATTACTGTCGATCATAGTCGATCTTAATTATCTTTAACCATAAAGACTTAAATGTACGGGAGAAAACTTTGTTGCGAAGTATCCCACTTTATTACTCGTACCTGCATGCTCAGGTTTCGTTGATCCGAAGGTTAGGAAAAGTACGCACGTAGCCACAAAGGGCATCATAAAGAAACCTAACGTCCAAACCCTTTTTCAGCAACTCTACTCCAGTAACAGGTAATCCGAGTGGCCCGCTGTAGCGATACGAATAGCTTTTTAGGAGGGTCGCTGTGAGAACGTGTTAAAACTTTTTTCTTTTAACCTACTTAGGTGCTGGCTGAAAATAACAAAACTTATCGCTGTCATTTCGGGGTTCTCTTTTCGCCTTTTTATTTGCTGGCTGAAAATAAACGAGTCTAGCTTATATAACATGTAACTTAAAACATATTGTTGTCATTCGGAATATTTGCTTAGCCTTTATTTCTGGTGGGAAATAACAAATAAGGTAACGCTCTTTGAGTAAGAGGGTTGTTATTTTTTTCAAATGACAACTTTATGCTATGTATACCTACTTTGTTATGTCCCACCAGAAAAAAGGCTACGATATTACAGCCTACATGTATTCGTATTTTGAATAGTACTTCTTAATGAACGGGTCAAATCGCGATTATTTATTAGGGTAAAACGTAATTACCTTATTTCCCGACGTTTCGGCGTTAATAAGGTAATTACGTTTACCTAATAAATAATCGCAATTTGACCCGTTCAATATATAACTACAATGTCATATTTGTTAAAATTGTTTCTGCGATTTTGAACATAAGTGTTCTGAAGTCGGTTTTTTTCGATTCGAACTTTTGTATTTTTCTAGGTTGACTAGCAGAGCCAGCACGGAACAGCTCAGCCGTGTCCAGTGCGGCGCTCAGTTCCATTAGGGTTTTCATGAGGAATGTGCCCTGAAGTGGGACGTATCAATCAAGGTAATGAGATGATTTGTACAGCGTCCAGTAGCATCTTCATTCACACTAAATGGGTGAAGGGACCACTCGAATGCTGTAGTGCCTCGGGCATGGTTTGGGATGGTGTAGGTTAGCCCAGCACCTATACCATCCTGACAACTTAGTCGACCTAGCCTACAGGAAAGATAACTCAATAGGCATGGAGATAATTGGTTTTCTCACGATGTTTTTCTTCACAGTTAGCGTGTGATATTGCAACTGCAAATTCGAATTGTAGTCGCAACCAAAGTATTTTATTAAAAATTATACAGAAACTGTGAATTATTGAACGTTACATTTAATCTAGGTGCACATTTCTAAATATAGATTATTTTGGAGAAGAAATGGACAAATAAACTCCAAACTTAGTCTTAATACAGGCGTGAAGATAGTTATGTTTTGTTAACTACCTAATAAAATATAGTTCAAGTGTCATAATAGCGGAAAGTTCTTACCCTACTTCGAGTCCATTAATTCTTAGATGGTTCATAAAATAGATCTTAATTACAAAGGAACATTATATCAGTTTTAACAACCGAGGAAATATGAGTCAGTACTGCGGCTACCATGATTTGCCGTCGCGGAGTTATCTGCCAATTTTTTTTCTAATATGATCTAGATTTTAAAATGGACACCTAAATCGGCAATTCGAAGAAGAAGAAAAACTTTGAACTTATATAGTTTTTCATTTGAAAAAAAAAAATAATCTGGAGGATATGCGCATTTTCTAGAGCCTACAAAATTTTAAGTTGCCTAGAAATGAGATAACTCTATATGTGACTGTGGTGGTAGGTGACTATCCATAGTTTTTTTCCCTGCCTTTTTCTCCGCTACGTCTCGAAGACAGCGGCTTACATTATACCTACATACAACGAACAGAATTCAAGTTCCTTATGTTAATACATTATTATATTTTTTTATTTTATATTAATTAGATTTTAGTTTACTTATTAATTTAATCCTTAATTTAGTTATTGATTTGTAATTCATATGCTGTTAAATCAATAGGTATAATAATTTCATTATAATTAATAAATTATTTATTGTACTAGTAGATATTGTACAATTGGCGGGCTTAATTTATAGTATTTTTTTATTTCACACAAAGCACAAAGATTGTACAATCACAAATTTTCTTCATTGAAAAATAAAATTAAATCTCGAGGAATTGGTCATTTTCTAGACAACTCTATGCGTGGCTGTAGTCGTAGGTTACTATTGATAGTATGCATAGTTTGCTCCCTTTAAAAGGTACCCGTCCTCCCTCCATGATCCACTTAAGGGGAAGACACTAAAAGCTGAAACCGCGAGGAAACAGTGCAATAACTTTTTTTTATACTCATCGAGAGTAGCATTTCGCACAAAAGGATCGGATAATCGCCTATTAAGGTACACATCTGGCGAAAGCATACCTCAAGTGGTGATATAAAGCCCGGGAGTACGTATCATTTCACTTTTATCGAGCCTGAGGGGATAAATGCTGAAGAGCGTATAGATAAAATATGTGAGATAATAAAGTCACAGTTTCAGACTTGAGATTATGGCGAACTAGCTGCTACCCACGACTTGCTTCGGCAAAAAAAATATATGCATATTTACATGATACAAAGTAATATGTGCGCTATTCCAGATTATAATATCTCTGTGCTGAATTTCCGTTGGAGTAAACGTGTTCTTGAGTGGAGACCGCGATTCGGCAAACGTAGTGTAGGATTCCCTCCGACTAGGTGGGATGACGACCTGCGAAAAACTGCAGGCCGATGCTAGATGCGGCAAGTTGAGGACAGGGCGTTATAGCGCTCATCAGGGGAGGGCTATGTCCAGCAGTGGACTAGTACAGCCTGACGACAACGACGACGACGACGTGCTGAGTTTCATTTCCATCCGTTCAGCTGTTCTAGCGTGATTGGGTAATAAACATCCATACATACATACAAACTTTCACGTTTATCATATTAGTAGGATAAAGACGAGCGATGGAACTGTTCCACTATAAAGGGAAATCTTACGTATACCTGGTGACTTCTTATTTATTAGCCACCGGCTACACAGAAGGATTACTGATATAGTTCGAGCAATTACTCAGCTGAAGTGGCAGTGGGCGGAGCACTTAGCTCGAAGAACTGATGGCCGTTGGCGCGAAAAAGTTCTGACTTGGCGGCGGACGACGCAGCGTGGGCAGGCCCTCCACCAGATAGTCTGACGATCCGGTTACATAAAAACTAAGTAGAAACTTTGCGAAAACCACCAACGTAACTTTGTTATGATAGTTTTCTCTGTTAATTTAAAATAAAGATAAAGATAACTTCCACACAACACAAGCACTCGACCTGGTCCCAAACTAGAATACCCTGTACTGGAAAAGGACGGAAAGGACGTCACAAACATGAAAACACACCCAGACTGAGGCCACTTGTACAAATGTACGGCGGCTCCCAGTGGGAATCGAACGAACCCACGACCTCTTTTTTGGTACCTAAGCGCCAACTGCTAGACCAAAGAGTCAGGCACATATGCCATAATTGTGTTAGTCAGGAAAACATCGTCAGGGAACCTGAGTGAGGTGTTGAAATATGTCAGCACTTGATATTGCCAATCCGCGATAGGCACCGTGCCCTGCAGTGGAACAATAGGCTACAGACAAAAAAACATTGTGTTTGACAAGTGCTATTACCGAATCTACCACACGTAAAATTAAGTAAAGTTTGTCAGTTAACGGATGTAAATACTGTTGGGGTTAGAACTATATTTCAATAAAAAAAACTAAGTAACATTTCTAATGAATAAAATAAAAATTTAAAAAAAAATACTTTTGTTTGGCAAAATATAACATTTCCAAGCGCACAGTCTTTTAAGTAAGAAAGCACAACTGCGCCACCATACGGCGAAAGGTGAAAACAAAATTATTTTTACGAAAAAAAATCCTCTATGTTTAGTGCATTTACGTAGACCTCTTTAGATTTAAATGTTTAACAGAGTACGATTATCCTCGTATTCTATTGTTTGTTTATAACGTAGTCAAACTACGTTATAAATTTGCGGCTTTTCCCATCACATAATGGGAAAAGCCGCAAATTTTAATTGCGGCTTTTCCCATCACATAAATCTACTTCCCAAATCCCAGGCGTTGATTAGAGCCCGCCGCGGGTCTCTCCAACGGGCTTGGAGGGCCCTTCGCACGATGACCCTTTCGGACAGAAGGGTCTTTTGAGGACACTCACTCATTATTTGGACCCACGAGAGCCGATTTGTTATTTTAACTACAGAAGGTCCGCCTGCATACAGGAGAGACGGCATTTTGCCCCAACCGACGATGGCGCAGAAGAGATAATTTTGAAGATTTTCATTATTAAGGCTGGGCGCATGCGACGCAGTACAGCGCAGCACAGTTCAGTACAGGGCAGGGCAGATAAGGCAGACATATGCCCCCACCGCATGTTGCAACGCAACTATTCGCTCCATTCCTTGGCAATTCTCACCCATAGTAACTCTGTCAATGTTTTTTTGAATAGTCTGGATGATTTTTATCATAAAGCGAACAAATTCAATTAACTTTGAAAAGTGTTCAATCTAAAACCTTCAGATCCCATTAAATGTTCTGTTATTGCAACAAAATTGTTAGTAAACACGCCTCGACGTGCACGCGTCGCGCAGAAATCTGTGCTGGCAATACAACGAGACGCAGAGCAGAGCAGACACATGTCTTCGTCGCACGTGCCTGCGCCGCAGCATACGTAGCTCAATGACGTTCCATGCTTTACAAAAACTGCGCTGCATTGTGCTACGTTGCCTGCGTCCTAGCATGCGCCCAGCCTTACTCATGGCTCCGTCATCAAATCAGTTCCATCAGATCATACCAAGTAGCGAAAGATTGCAAAAATGTAAGTAAATTATAGTAATATTTATTTTGATCGTGGGTTCGATTCCTAGTGGGGCTCGCCGTACATTTGTATCAGTGGCCTCAGTCTGCGTGTATTTTCACGTTTGTGACGACCTTGCCCGGTTACTACAGTCCTAGTTTGGGACCAGGTCAAGTGATTGTGTTGTCTCGAAGTTATTATTATTAAATAAGTAATCAAAGTGTAAATAGGCAGCTTTTCAAAAAGTGTTTTGGGTAGTAGTGTTTTGACACGAGTCTGTAATCGTATAGTAGGGTTGTGCAACATTGTATATGTCTATATATCTTGTATTCTTTTTATATTTAAGTATATACATGTGTCAGAATTTATTATATCTAAAAAAACCTATTTATATTTATTTATTATATCTAATTACATTTATCTTCATCTCAATATAATTATTAGAGCTAGTTATTTATTTGTGTATAATTTTATTTGCATATTATTGTCGCTTATTCTATCACGTAGTTAAAGTATTTAAGTATATTTTTCATTCTGTATTTATAATACGTTTTCTATTCATAATATGGGTATTATTTTATATAACATATAAGTATTCTACTCTATACGGTATTATTAATTCTTTAGTATTGTTACTGCCCATGATTATATCGCACCTCAGTCTGTGACGCTCGTGGGGTAGCACATGGCACTGACTGAAAATCAGCGCTGAAGGCTTGTCCATCAGCATATTGCTGAGTCCGTTGCCATTTATAGCAGCAGTGACACGCCGTGACCTTTCGTTTTTCCGCGTTCTTTTTGTATTCTGTGAATGTTATGTTTAGTAATATGTTTTAAATATATTACTGTGGCGTGTGCATTGTTTCTATAATAAGTTTCTATAATGTTTTTCTTAGAGCGGTGGTAGCGGAGCGATGTAGAACGCCGACTTCTCAAACGGGAGGTCGTGGGTTCGAACCCCGGCATGTACCAATGACTTTGTTTTCTAAGTTATGTACATGTGTGAAATTATAGTAGCAATACTGCTCGCTGACGGTGAAGGAAAACATCGTAAGGAAACCCTAGTGTCTGAGGTGTTAGCGTACCTCAGCGCTTGCTACGTACAATGGCCCAACTATGAGGCTAAGTGCGGAAATCTCAGGTCTAACTAACTAACTAATGTTTTTCTTCTTCGTCTTTTGTAAATGACGACATACTTTTCGTAAAGCACGTTGTAATCTCAATCTTATTTTGTGTGTTTTTGTTATCGCAAATAAACTTATGTTATGTATCTATATTTCATTCATATATTTGAGATCCAATGACATTGGATCTAATGGGAATTAATCTCCTAGAAATAGTGGATAGGTACTTCTCTTTCTAGATATTCCTGCTCAGAATAGCCTTTCGAGGGTACTCTGACATAATGTGGACCCGCAGAGTGATTTATTTACATAAAATAATGATGATGGCTAGCTGAATAACAGAAGATAAAGATGCTTTTGCCGAGACGTGAGCCATGTTGTGAAACTCAGAAGCGAATCAAGAGAAAATACATAAACTACAGTATTTTCAAAATGATTGCTGTAGACGAAACAAGAGTGAATGGAGAAACAAAACCATAGACGGCCGCGGTGGCGCAGCGGTTTGGCACGCTGACTGTACAACCGAAGGACTCGGGTTCGATCCCCGGCCGGATGAAACTAGGAAACGATCTTTTCTAGTTTATCTCGGGTCTTAGATGTTATCTATGTATTTATTGTATTAAATTTATCGTCGAGTTAGCAGTTGTAACACAAGTCACTTAGTTGTACTTCGTATGGCTAACATAGATCTATGTGATATGTCCATGTATATTTATTTATTTATTTATATTTATTTATTTATAGAGTGGTTATAGAGAGGGTTCTATCAGAAAGAGAGCGGCCAGGCATTCAAGCGGTCAGTTTTGATTTCTCTGTGTTGTATTACGTTACATATAGATGTCGCCACTTTCTTCGTCACACAGTATTTCGGCGACTTAGCTCAGACTCAAGGTCGCAGTCATTGACACCTTGAGTCTGAGCTAAGTTGCCGAAATCCACTACTCAGTCTCAGCTTAGCTTGTGCTCAATTTTTGGTACCTCAAACTCAACTGTGAATACAAAATATCTCTGAGACTTTCATTTTGACGTTTCTGAATATCGGCCTAAGTGGCCCTTTCACGCACATTCGCTTGAGATATTTCTTTCGTCAATCTGTCTTCTTCCTTATTATTACCTATAATATTTTATTGCAATATTAAAAAAATATATAAAAGCGAACTGAATGTCCTTAATTCCTTCATCATCAACGTGAAACTTTCGTGGCCTAGGCGAACCGAGTGATTGGAATCAATTACTTGAGTTAAGCAATGACAGGCGCGGTCAGGTGCAGGATGGGGAAGACCGTCCCGTGCCTACCGTTAGTGGCATTTTTCCGAGCGCTTACGTGCTTCGTAAGGCACGTTAGTGCCGGCTGTCATGTAATGGCAGTCGTTAAGCCATGTCAGAGGCCTTATGGGCGGTTTGATAACTACTGACAGTAAGGCCAGCCACTGTCTTACAATCCTCCACCAACTTGGACTTGGCCATCGTGGTGGAGTATGGCCTAACTTTCCTGCGATGCAGAAAAAGACCCGTGCCCCAGCAGTGCGGACATACAAGGATTGATAACGAAACGTAATCAACGTAACATTCCTGCCTCAATTGTAGTCACTAAATCCACTTTAATGTCACAACGATATCTAATCAAACAAATGTGTATCCTGTCATTCAAAGTAACACCGCACATACTACTCAAGAACCTCATTTCTACTGCATTAACCAATTCAACATTAAAAATATTGAAGTCACCTTTGACCCAGTTCCTTTTAACACCCAATAGATCTTTTCACCTTTTCACCCCGTTCCAGGTTCTAAAAAAAAATTCACCCTGTTCCAGTTGCTAACAACATTTTGAGCCAAATCCGTGGATACAGATTTAACGAACCGTTAATTTCTTGACAAGCCCCGTCCTTGAGTGACTATTCCTTTCCACTCATTACCCATTTACATTCAGCCAATGCTCACGCTTGATGCTCTCTTTCATGAGCGTTATTTCCTGTTAGGAAGAAGCCTTATTGAATGACGTAATTATATTATGTTGAAGGCCTATGACTGGTGCAACTTAGGCAACAATCAGCTCTTCCGGGACAAGACACATGGCAGAGTAGCGAGCATTACTCATGCTGATCACACACACACACGTATATGCATACGCATACGCGCGCAAGAATATGCAAGCATCTTCTTCTTCTTTTTCAGGCTATATTAGTCCACTGCTGGGCATAGCCCTCCCGTAATGAGCGCCACTGTCTTCAGCTTGCCACATTCAGTATCTGCCACATGTAATTTTGTTAAAAAATTAACCACATGTAATTTTATTAGGTTTTTATGTAACTTTACCTTCTTTATTTTGCTTAGTACATATTATTTTGTCTTATCACCTGTTGAAAGACCGAGATTCAGCAGAAGAAGGTTTATTGCTAAGCGTGTTGCTACATGTTTCAACATGATTAGACTGGATAAATATTCGTGTATTCTTATTGCTTAAGTATTTGCCACGATTGTATATTTCAATGTGGTTCACAAAACCTATTTAGAGGCTAAAAATTCCACCCATACCGGGATGCAAACCCGCTACCTCTGGCTATCCGTAACAGCGCTCTAACCTCTTTACAATATTATCTGTATTACGTGTTAGTGCATTAAAAAAAATCAATGTGGTTCTCTCACAGTCTTCCTTTAATATCCCATTGAGTGGCTCTGGGTAGGTGGGCTCCTGGTTTTCTTAATGTAGGTAGTTCTACTTCATCATAAGATGCAAACAGTAGATATTTGCACGTCTTTATGTACTCAAAAATCTGTTTATGCTAAAACAAAATGTTAAAAGTTAACCTAAATAACGTCAAAGTTAACAATTTAATTAATATAAGCTAGCTTCCTAGGTCCACGTTCATTCTTTGAGTTTGGCTTTCCATAATAGCACAAAGGATCCTTGCATGGGTTCCAGGAAGAATACATTGTTGTAACTATGTAAAGTTATAGTTCAAATAATTAAAATTCAATTAATTACTGAACCCTTTTCATAGACTTCTCACACTTCCCTCCTCACTTCTTTGGTAGTCAACGCAATTTAAACGGTGCACATTGACTGTCTTTCCCTTTCTCGCCCAATTCATACAATCAAGCTTCAGCTCATGTTTTTATTTAACATTCTGGCTCAATATTTCATGACGCATTATTTTTCGTTTAGCGTGGAGTTGCTATTTAAAAATTAGCGCTGTTTCGAAGAGAAAAACGAAACGCTGAAAAAGTGTCAACGCCACACTCTAAATTTATTTTATAATTAATTCTAACAAATTTCTTTTATTCGTTAGTATCGATTCTATTCCATAGCTATCGTTAAGGCACATTATTTTGCTATGGCTTTCAAACCATTCAAAATTCATGGTGTATAAACACTTTGAAAAAAATCCGTATGCTATTTATTTTCTAACTAAATTCTTTAAAAAAGCCTGGAAGAGACAGCACTAAGCGATAAGACCGCCAATTGTGTAACATTACTTAGATTTAAGAAATCATTCCTTTTCTTGGTTGTGCAATAGGGTTCTCTATCTATACAGGCAGGTTTGCTTCATCCATACATGAACGTAGTTATTACAATCAATTCAACTTTTCTTTTCCAATAAAAAGTAACTAGATTATTTTAAAAAAAGTCTGGATTAGATAGCACTAAGCGATAAGACCGCCAATTGTGTAACATACTTAGATTTCTTCTTCTTCTTCAGGCTATATGATGTAGTCCACTGCTTGACATAGCCCTCCCCTAATGAGATTTAAGAAATCATAATTGAAATTTATTTTTTTTGCAATTCCTGTTTTTGTAATTCCTTTTTTTGTAAGTGCAATTCCTTCCATAATTGTAATTCTATTCCTTTGGTTGTGCAATAAAGTGCTCTCTATCTAAACGGGAAGGTTTGCTTAATCCATACATAAGTGTAGTCGCAATTAATTCTACTTTTCTTTCGTAATACGAGTAAATAGCTCAATTGGTAGAGCGCTGGTACGGATAGCCAGAGGTTGCGGGTTCGAATCCCGGCATGGGTGAAATTTTTAGCCTCTAAATAGGTTTTTAAATTTGTTCCTTAGCACGGGTTAGTGCATTAAAAATAAAAATAGTGTAAATAGGTCGTTTCAACACAGTCGTGAACACATAAACCAACCAATCATCGGCACAGGAAACTGTCATAGGAGATGGAGATCGTCATAAATAACTCTCAGTAATAACCTGTCTAAAAAGACAGAGCCTCGGTAATAACTATTCAGTGTCCAAAAAGGAAACGATAAATTATCTGGATATAGCCAAAGTAGGTTGAAATATAGGTAGATAAGACGGCCTCGGTGGCGCAGCGGTTTGGCACGCTGACTGTAAAACCGAAGGTCACGGGTTCGATCACCGGCCGGGTCAAACTAGGAAACGAACTTTTCTTGTTTGTCTCGGGTCTTGGATGTTATCTATGTATTTATTGTATTAAGTCTATCGTCGAGTTAGCACCTATAACACAAGTCATTTGGTTGTACTAAGTATAGGGCTAACGAGATCTGTGTAATATGTCCATGAATATTTATTATTTATTAAATAGATAGATAGAGAACACTTTATTGTACAGTCGCCTACTTATTTAGTTCTCTTACATGTTTATGTTAGTAAACGATAAATTTTAAAAACCGATTTAGAGGCTGAAAATTCCACCCATATCTTTACCCATGTAAAGAGGTTCGAAATTTCACTGATGCCGGTACTTGCTCATTTGCTCAGTTGGGAGAGCGCTGGCACGGTTAGTGCAACAAAAAGAATATAAACGAATTGTCAGGAAATAGCCAAAATAAATTGAAATATAGGTAGTTAGATAGATAGAGAACACTTTATTGTACAGTCGCCTACTTGTTTCTCTAACATGTTTACTAACATATAAACATGTTAGAGCCTTGTCACATTAGCCTCTTCTAGCCTGATTTAAGAGGAATTGACTATTTTGACTTTGACAAGGTACTGGGGTGCATCCATGCTAGTACTCGTGACTGTTCATAAAAAGGAAATTACACAGATATTTCTTAACCTAAGAGTACAGACGGCGGCATTATTACTAAAAGTGATCTCTTCCAGACAACCGACAGAAGGACATTTTAGAGACAAGTGTTTTTTTTATTTTTTTATACGCCTATAAAGTAAAATAAAAACTAAATAAACAACTTTAATTAATAAGTAGGCCTTATACTCCTAAGGCTATACAGGGCGTCCCACGGCCATGCTACATGGAGGGAAAGTACCTTTAATAGTGTAGATGGAACATTTTACTGAAAGAAGACATTATTTTAATTTCAAAAACAATCTTAACCGCATTCATATATTTTTAAATAATTACACGGTTGAACCGGAAATCGAACCCCCTACACGAAAAAAAAAATTACCCTGTAGCTTTATCACACCGATCGGAAGTCTGCATCATAAGGATTATTTTTTGCTAAATAACATACTGTCAGAAATAAAATGAAGACTGTAAATTTTAACATTTTTAATACAAAATTTTTCAATTTAACAAATGCTCAAAATGAGTTCCCTCCTGTTGAATGCAAAGTCGCACTCTTTTGATTATTTCACTCCTTGTCGATCTTTTGATCTGGTTGTGGTGGATATTCAGAATAATACGTCTAAGTTCTGTTTGTAGCTTGTGGACACTTTCATACTGGTTCTTGTAACCAAATTTTTTACATAACCGTATAAAAAAAACTGAACGAAATTTCACTTCAAATGTTAAAATTCATGGTCTTTCTTTTATTTCTGATAATATTATTTAGCAAAAAATTATCCTTATGATGAAGCGTTCCGATCGGTGTGATAAAACTACAGGGTAATTTTTTTTTCGTGTAGCGGGTTCAATTCCCGGTTCAACCATGTAATTGTTTTAAAATCTATGAATGCAGTTTAGCCTATTTTTGAAATTAAAATAATGATTCTTTCAGTAAAATGTCTCATCTACAATATTAAAGGTACTTTCCCTCGATGTGGCATACCCGTGGGACGCCCTGTATAACAAAAACAACTTAGAACTTTAGACAAGTTTTTTTAATGTTATATGCAACTATAAAGTAAAGTAAAAGTTAGATAAATAACTTTAAAGACCTTATACTCCTAACTTTACTTATTAGAGGAGTGCATTGCAATCAACCAAGTGAATCCGGAAAAGTAAGCGAATCCGGAAAAGTAAGCGAATCCGGAATTAAGTTTCACTTGTTACAATAATAATATGAAAGGTTAATCAGCCATCGTACCATAATAACTCACACCAATTCTCTCCGAAAAGAAACCCGCCCCTGTTTCCGGTATTTCCCGCAGGACTTTTCAATGCGAAGGCATTAGTTCGCCTCCACGCTTTGTCCGGAATCCGGGGGTTCCCACATCATTAGTCACCCGACGTCAGTCGCATCTGGCCAGGCCCGCAGACTAAGCTGCGCAAAGAAGTTCACTCTGAAATGGTTTTCTTGGAACCTTCTTATGGCCAATTTTAAAAACCTATTAAATAGGTTTTTAAAATTGACCATAACAAGGTTTTATATTGATTTTAGAGGCCGAAAATTGCACCCAT